>CM053027.1:550303826-550753826 GCA_028564925.1 Lithobates sylvaticus
TTTTTTTTTGGCCGGGGTTCCCCTTAAAATCCATCCAGACCTGAAGGGTCTGGTATGGATATTTGGGGGGACCCCACGCTTTTTTTTTTTTTTTTAACAATGAATGACTGTTCTCTGTGTTACGGAGCCGACAATTCATTAGCTGCGAGTGATTTTAAATAGCTTTTTTCCTGGAAAAATTACACTTTGTGCAGAAACAGTTCTCTATATTAGATATACTGAATCTCAAATTCATTCGAAGCATTCGAAACATTCGTTATATCCGCTATTATAATTTCTTTCATATTAGTTGAAATTTGATATATGTAGTTGGATTTACTAACGATTCGTAACTATTCGTACCGATTCGTAACGATTCGTAACTTGAAATTGAAATTCGATATTTGTAGTTGGATTCGAATTGTTCTCTGTGTTATGAGAACCGACAATTCATTAGCCGCGTTAACGATTCGTAACGATTCGTAACTTTACTAACGATTCGAAAAAAAAATTACGATTCGTACGAAATTCTTATTTCGTACGAATTCGAACGGAATTTCGTACACGAATTACGAATTTTTTTATATACGAAACGGGACGAAACGAAACAAATTTTTTGACAGTTCCCATGTCTACTATCGCCCTCCTTATTTGGTCTGCACCCTGTCGACCGGGGATGAATCCCACTTGGTCCTTATGAATATACAGACCAATGAAGGATGCCATGCGATCCGCTAGGATCTTGGTCATGATCTTCATATCGTTGTTTAATAAGGAAATGGGCCTATAGCTCCCCACCTCCCCCGGGTCTTTGTGTGGTTATGGTATAACAGGGATGAAAGCCGTGTTAAGCTGTCTCCCCAATGGGGACCCTGAAGTTTTAGAGTTAAAGAAGTTCACTAGGTGTTGAGCTAAGGTCTCCGCAAACGTTTTGTAATATGGCATGGAAAAGCCATCCGGTCCAGGGGTGGAGCCCTGTTTGAGGTTCTAATTAATCCAGATTATTTCTTCTACTGATATCGGGACCTCCAGTTTTTTTTCCTCTGGGTCAGGATTCTAAGTTTGGGATTGGGAGCGAATCAAGGAATGAATTCTGATGGGCCTCTTTATCTTTGTTCCGGCGCTGTATAATTTCTCGTAGTACGCATGGAAAGTTTCCATTGTGTGTTGCTGATTCAAAGTGTGTGTCCCATCCGCGGCGTGTATTTTAGGTAGGGTGCATTGACTTCAGCCCCGGAAGAATTTACCCCCTTCCTGACCAGAGCACTTTTTGCGATTTGGCACTGCGTCCCTTTAACTGACAATTGCGCTGTCGTGCAAAGTTGTACTTTGGTGGTATTTGATTGCCTCTGCGGTTTTTATTTTTTGCGCTAAAAAACAAAAAAAGAGCGTCAATTTTGAAAAAAACACATTATTTTGTAGTACAAAATAGGGGATAGATTTATCGCATTTTTATTATTATTTTTTTTTTACTAGTAATGGCATTCTGCGATTTTTATTGTGACTGCGACATTATGACGGACACATCGGACAATTTTGACACATTTTTGGGACCATTGGCATTAATACAGCGATCAATGCTATTAAAATGCATTGATTACTATAAAAATGTCACTGGCAGTGAAGGGGTTAACACTAGGGGGCGATCTAGGGGTTAACTGTGTTCCCTGGGAGGTGATTCTAACTGAAGTTGGTGGGGACTAACTAAAGGAATTTACGGATTGTGGTTCCTAGCTAATAGGAACACACGATCTGTCACTCCTGTCAGAACAGAACAGGGAAGTGTGTGTTTACACACACTCGTCCCTGTTCTGTGTCTCCTGGTCATGACTGCCGGCCACGAGCATCGGCACCCCTGCTGTGCAGCGGATGCGTGCGTGCGCCTGCTATCCCGACCCCATAAGCCGACGTATAGCTACGTTGGCTCGCTCAGGGGAGGCAGCCTGCCGCAGTATAACTGCAGCGGTTGGTTGTGAAGCGGCTAGACTGGGGGGTCAGTTTGGCTGCTAACATGGAACCTATTTTATCTCTGTGGTGATAAAATTTTGCTCCTCTCCATCTGATGCTCTTTTCGGCCTTGGGGAGAGAAGAGCTGCATCCCGTTTATCCGTGTGCACCCGTTTGGGGTTTCGTTTATGGAGACTTTTCAGGTTTTTGAATTCTGTTTCTAGTCTTTCAATGTCTGCCATCCGTTTTTTTTATTTGGGAGGAGATTTGGATTATTTAGCCCCGAATGGTGGCCTTGTGGGCCACCCAAGGAGTTTCAGCTGACACCCCCTCAACTTTGTTTAGAAGGAAATATTCTTTTATGGCTTTTTCTATTTCCATAGCCGTGACCAGGTCACTGAGGATAGATTCATTAAGTCTCCAGTGAAGGAGATTAGGGCAAATGTAGCCTCTCTTTAGAGTGAGTGTGACTGTAGAGTGGTCCAACCACACTGTCCCGTATGGCTAATTGAACTATGGCAGGGATGGTGGCAATGGAAATGAATATGTGGTCGATCCTAGTGTAGGAATGGTGCGGGCATGAGAAGTGTGTGTAATCTCTCCTAGTTGGATTCATCTCCCTCCATGCATCGACCAAACTGTGTAGGTGAATTAACTTGGCTATTTTTAGTCTCCGTTTGGGGGGTCTGATAAGTTGGGATCCAGGGGGTCTGGATTTATCTAGACCTTGGTCCAGGGCAGTATTTGAGTCGCCCCCATATATTACAGTTCCTCCCACCATCTAGCGTTTTAAGCATTGCCTGGAAAAAGCGGCCTGTCTCTGATTGGGTGTATAGTATGAAATAAAGGAGTACAATTGGTCATCTATGATACCTTTTATGAGAATAAATCTGCCCTCCGAATCTTCTTGTTTCAGTTGAGGTGTAAATTTACAGCTATTAGACATCAGGATTGCCACTCCCTTGGGTTTTCCTTCCGCATTTGCAAGAAAGAAAGTGGTGTATTTGGCATGCAGGAAAGAGGGGTTATACTGCCCTGGGTAATGTGTCTCCTGAAGTAGAACAGTGCCTATTTTTTGGGAATGCATAGACTGTAAAATTTTACGTTGTTTTATCTGTGAATTCAACCCCTGCGCATTGTGTGATGTAATACACAGTGGAGGAGAGGGAATATAGACGTTAGCCATCGAGTAGAGGGGAAGGAATGTCACCTGATATCCTGCCACTCACCTCAGAGGTTCGCCTAGACTGCACGTGGGAGGGTAGACCTTGGCCGTCGTTATGACATGTTGTCATAATGGAGAGCTCATGGAGACCGGCTGAAAGAGAAAATAGGTAAGAACAGGCAAGGAGAAACAAAAGAGAAAAGTGTGGAGGGGAGCCCACTTGGATCCCCGATGGGCCGAAGAGAACAGGGTTCTCTCCGCCCCTAGTACCAACTATCATCTCAACCTCATCAAATGAGGTTAAGTTCCCACCAGGTAGGTATGGAGAATCCATATCCATTAGGTATTGGGAGGTGCAAAAACATGCCACCCTGGCCGAGACACACCAAAATGTATGTAAATTTATAAAAACCAGAAACATCTGACTGCAACTTGCTTATAGATATATAATAATATAATCCAACCCATTCAGGATTGGATAGGAGCTTAGGAGGGGAAGCAGGAGGTCCAGTGTGGTAGGGGGTAGATGAGGCAGGGGGGAAGGCGATAGTCAAGTTAATGGGGTCAGGGAGGAGGGAAAGGGGTAGGGACTGATGTAAGGGGGGTAAGACAAAATGGTAAAGGGAACACGTGTAGAGTTGTGTTGAAAGTCCTTTCAAGTACGGGATGCTTTTAAGGTACTACAATTCCTGATCCCATGGATCAGAACTTGGTTCCAGATAGTAAAGTGTTAAGGTTGTCTTCCTGGGTCTCGGGGATCCGGTCTGGATAGTGTAGGAAACTTGGTGGCCAACTGGTCGGAAAGTTATGAATTTTGAAAAACGATCAACAATAAAACAACTTGTGAGTGTCTCGGAGAAGGATTTTATAAAAGGTGGAACTCTGAGAGACTGGGCAAAGCCAGTAGTGTAGGTGTAGCATTTCGGAATCTTCTTGAATCAGGGAGGTCTTCCTTCCTTAGGACGCTTGAATGTGTTCTTGTTCCACAATGGAGATATAAGGCTAGATAGTGTCTGACGCTTGGGGGAGTGTGAGGTGGGCCAAACGTGATAAGCCTCAGGCTCAGGAACAGCTTCTCCCCTTCTTGTAGGCTGGAGAAGGAGTAGGGTTTGGACTTGAAGGTGAATTTGAGTGTGAATGGGAAGGCCCACCAGTATTTAATGTCTTTCTGTGTGAGGACAATCAGCAGTGGTTTCGAATGAATTCGAATGACAAAGTGTCATTTTTGCAGAAAAAAAAAAAAGCGTAGGGGTCCCCCCAAATTCAATAACCAGGCCCTTCAGGTCTGGTATGGATATTAAGGGGACCCCAGCCAAAAAAAAAAAAAAAAAAAATGGCGTGGGGTCCCCCCAAATATCCATACCAGACCCTTCAGGTCTGGGATGGATTTTAAGGGGAACCCCGGCCAAAAAAAAAATAAAAAAATGGCGTGGGGTCCCCCTCAAAATCCATACCAGACCCTTTATCCGAGCACGCAACCTGGCAGGCCGCAGGAAAGGAGGGGGGGACGAGAGCGGCCCCCCCTCCCGCCTGAACCGTACCAGGCCACATGCCCTCAACATTGGGAGGGTGCTTTGGGGTCCCCCCCAAAGCACCTTGTCCCCATGTTGATGAGGATAAGGGCCTCATCCCCACAACCCTGGCTGGTGGTTGTGGGGGTCTGCGGGCGGGGGGCTTATCGGAATCTGGAAGCCCCCTTTAACAAGGGGACCCCCAGATCCCGGCCCCCCCCCCTGTGTGAAATGGTAAGGGGGTACTTGTACCCCTACCATTTCACCAAAAAAGGTGACAAAATGGTAAAAATGACAGGAGACGGTCTTTGACAATTCCTTTATTAAAATCTTCTTTCTTCTTTCTTCTGGTCTTCCTTTCTTCATCTTCTCCTTCCGGCATCTTCTTCCATCGTCTTCTTCCTTCGATTCGCTTCTTCTTCCTCCGGTCTTCTCGTCCTTCTCATCATCCGGCGTCGTCCTTCTCGTCCGGCATCGTCGTCTCTTCTCGCAGGCCGCTCCTCGCAATGGAGGCTCCCGCTCTGTGAGGCTCCGCTCCGGGTGACAGGTCTTGTATAACGAAGGCACCTGGTGACCCCGCCCCCCTCTGACGTCATGGGGAAAGCCATAGGGAATTTACACATGACGTCCCCGTGCGTCAGAGGGGGCGGGGTCACCAGGTGCCTTCGTTATAAAAGACCTGTCACACCCGGAGCGGAGCCTCACAGAGCGGGAGCCTCCCATTGCGAGGAGCGGCCTGCGAGAAGAGACGACGATGCCGGACGAGAAGGACGACGCCGGACGAGAAGGACGAGAAGACCGGAGGAAGAAGAAGCGAATCGAAGGAAGAAGAAGATGGAAGAAGATGCCGGAAGGAGAAGATGAAGAAAGGAAGAAGGAAGACCAGAAAGAAAGAAGAAAGAAGATTTTAATAAAGGAATTGTCAAAGACCGTCTCCTGTCATTTTTACCATTTTGTCACCTTTTTTTTGGTGAAATGGTAGGGGTACTTTTGTACCCCCTTACCATTTCACACAGGGGGGGGGGCCGGGATCTGGGGGTCCCCTTGTTAAAGGGGGCTTCCAGATTCCGATTCTTGTGGGGATGAGGCCCTTGTCCTCATCAACATGGGGACAAGGTGCTTTGGGGGGGACCCCAAAGCACCCTCCCAATGTTGAGGCATGTGGCCTGGTACGGTTCAGGCGAGAGGGGGGGGGCGCTCTCGTCCCCCCCTCCTTTCCTGCGGCCTGCCAGGTTGCGTGCTGATAAAGGGTCTGGTATGGATTTTTATGGGGGACCCCACGCCATTTTTTTTGGCTAGGGTTCCCCTTAAAATCCATCCCAGACCTCAAGGTCTGGTATGGATTTTGAGGGGGACCCTACGCCATTTTTTTTTTGGCTGTGGTCCCCCTTAATATCCATCCCAGACCTGAAGGGCCTGGTTATTGAATTTGGGGGACCCCTACGCATTTTTTTATCAATGACTTCAATGAATGACAGTTCTCTGTATTACGGATCCAACAATTCATTTGCCGGCAAATAGCTGCGACTCGTGATTTTAAATAGTTTTTTTTTCCTGCAAAAATGACACTGCAGGAACAGTTCTCTATATTAGATATACTGAATCTCGGATCATTCGAAGCATTCGAAGCATTCGTTATATCCGCTATTATAATTTCTTTCATGTTAGTTGAAATTACATATTTGTTAGTTACAATACAACATTCGAATTGTTCTTTGTATTGCGGGAATCGGCAATTAGCCGCGAGTGATTTTAAATGTCTTTTTTTTTTTTCCTGCAAAAATGACACATTGTTCAGAGAGAGTTCTAAACACGGGAAACATGACCCCCTTCATAGGCATACTATAGAGTATATAGTATATAGAAGGGCGCAGGTTTCCCGTGTTTAGAACTCTCTCTGTACAATGTGTCATTTTTGCAGGAAAAAAAGACATTTAAAATCACTCGCGGCTAATTGCCGATTCCCGTAATACAGAGAACAATTCGAATACCACAACTAACAAATATGTAATTTCAACTAATATGAAAGAAATTATAATAGCGGATATAACGAATGCTTCGAATGATTCGAGATTCAGTATATCTAATATAGAGAACTGTTCCTGCAGTGTCATTTTTGCAGGGTAGGGGTCCCCCCAAATTCAATAACCAGGCCCTTCAGGTCTGGGATGGATATTAAGGGGGACCCCAGCCAAAAAAAAAAAAAAAAAAAAAAAAATGGCGTAGGGTCCCCCTCAAAATCCATACCAGACCCTTGAGGTCTGGGATGGATTTTAAGGGAACCCTAGCCAAAAAAAATGGCGTGGGGGTCCCCCATAAAAAATCCATACCAGACCCTTATCCGAGCACGCAACCTGGCAGGCCGCAGGAAAGGAGGGGGGGACGAGAGCGCCCCCCCTCTCGCCTGAACCGTACCAGGCCACGTGCCCTCAACATTGGGAGGGTGCTTTGGGGTCCCCCCCAAAGCACCTTGTCCCCATGTTGATGAGGACAAGGGCCTCATCCCCACAACCGTGCCGGTGGTTGTGGGGGTCTTATCGGAATCTGGAAGCCCCCTTTAACAAGGGGACCCCCAGATAGGGGGTACGTACCCCTACCATTTCACCAAAAAAGTGGCAAAAATGGTAAAAAATGACAGGAGACGGTCTTTGATAAAATCTTCTTTCTTCATCTTCTCCTTTCTTCATCTTCTCCTTCCGCATCTTCTTCCATCTTCTTCTTCCTTCGATTCGCTTCTTCTTCCTCCGGTCTTCTCGTCCTTCTCGTCCGGCGTCGTCCTTCTCGTCCGGCATCGTCGTCTCTTCTCGCAGGCCGCTCCTCGCAATGGGAGGCTCCCGCTCTGTGAGGCTCCGCTCCGGGTGACAGGTCTTGTATAACGAAGGCACCTGGTGACCCCCGCCCCCCTCTGACGTCATGGGGAAAGCCATAGGGAATTCCACATGACGTCCCCGTGCGTCAGAGGGGGCGGGGTCACCAGGTGCCTTCGTTATACAAGACCTGTCACCCGGAGCGGAGCCTCACAGAGCGGGAGCCTCCCATTGCGAGGAGCGCCTGCGAGAAGAGACGGAATCGAAGGAAGAAGACGATGGAAGAAGATGGAATTGTCAAAGACCGTCTCCTGTCATTTTTTACCATTTTTGCCACTTTTTTGGTGAAATGGTAGGGGTACTTTTGTACCCCCTTACCATTTCACACAGGGGGGGGGGCCGGGATCTGGGGGTCCCCTTGTTAAAGGGGGCTTCCAGATTCCGAGAAGCCCCCGCGCCCGCAGACCCCCACAACCACCGGGCCCAAAGGAGAGACCCAATGTTTTGCGTAGTTAGGCGAATGCGGCCTTTGCGTGCCCGGATTGGTATGGATTTTGAGGGGGACCCCCACGCCATTTTTTTTTTTTTTTTTGGCCGGGGTTCCCCTTAAAATCCATCCCAGACCTGAAGGGTCTGGTATGGATATTTGGGGGGGACCCCACGCCCATTTTTTTTTTTTTTTTTTGGCTGGGGTCCCCCTTAATATCCATACCAGACCTGAAGGGCCTGGTTATTGAATTTGGGGGACCCCTACGCTTTTTTTTTTTTTTTATATCAATGAATGACTGTTTTTTTAAATAGCTTTTTTTTCTGCAAAAATGACACTTTGTCATTCGAATGCATTCGAATTCATTCGAATGCATTCGAATTCATTCGTTATATCTGCTATAATAATTTCGTTTTGAATTAGTTGAAATGGTAGTTGGCTTTGAATAATTTGGAGCTGAAATTCGGAAACGGAATGTTTCCTGCAAAAATGACACTTTGTCATTCGAATTCTGGAATTTCGTATTCCGTACGGAATTCGTAAAAAAAAAAATTCACACCGCAAAAATCTACACTGGATGGTTTTGGCAAAGGAGAGACAATATTCTTTCATGATCTCCTCACACAGAATAGAAGTGTGGTTTGGTCACTATATGCTTAGGGGCTCCATCTTTTTGTGGAAGGCCCAATGCTCTGTGAGCTCGATCCAATTCCAGCTTATGTGGAGGGATGCCAGAAAGGAGGTCCTTAATGAAGTCCTGAACTGCTGTTGAAACATCAGTAATCACCTCCGGGAGGCCCTCTCATTTTAAAGTAATATATTTGTGATCTCGAGGGCTGTGTACAGTTGGTCCAGTAAAATCTGGATATGGTCAGAGTTTTGGTTGGTCATAGCTACTGTATTATCCAGCTTGTGTTCAATAGCCTCCATTCTGTCCCCCAGGTTCTGAAAGTCAGCCTTAATCTCTCTTGTGATTTTAGCTGCTGTGACGGTCAGGCCCTTGTCCAGTAGCTCTGATAACTTGTTGAGCAGGTCTGCTTTATTGATGAATGAGTCTGTGTGAGGGAGCCCAGACTGATTAGGAGAAGCTGGGTAGGCCTCATTATGCCCCATAGAGGAGAATAGTAAGTCCCCCATTGTGTGGCCTCTTAATGTTTCTGTGGAGGCTGGGGAGGGTGCCTCTGTGAGGCCAGTACTCACTGTGGGGCCAGGAGCTGCCAGTGGGGGTTAAGAGCTGTGAGCGCGGGCATCTCCTCCTCCATGTCAGAGCAAGCCTGTGTCGCCGGTGCATCTTGAATATGAGCCAGTCCGGTTCTCGGCTGAGTTGTGGCCGTAGGTGCCTCCTGGCCGCCCCCTTGTACATAATTCGGCTCCCGGGGGTGTCCTATAGGTCGTCTGCTGGCCCGCAGGCAGCCATGCAGTGTGCCGATCAGCCGGAGTGATGCAGAGCTCTGGGCTTAAGCAGTCATCTTGGAGTCCTCCCACATTTTTATTTTAAGCATGTCACAGCACAGCTGGCATAAATTTGGCTGCTGAAGCATGCATTCTATAGCAAACTACACTTGTTCGTATTTCAATATATGTACATGGATGCCATGTTGATACATTTTGGTTGTCTGTGCACAATCGATTCACCAGTATACAGACATATCCTTTAGTAAAGCAGCTCTATTGGCTGATGGTATTTAATTAATACATCTGGAAATAATAAACACTATATTGCCAAAAGTATTGGGACACCTGCCTTTACACGCACATTAACTTTAATGGCATCCCAGTCTTAGTCTGTAGGGTTCAATACTGAGTTGGTCCACCCTTTGCAGCTATAACAGCTTTAACTCTTCTAGGAAGGCTGTCTACAAGGTTTAGGAGTGTGTCTTTGGGAATGTTTGACCATTCTACCAGAAGCGCATTTGTGAAGTCAGGCACTGAAGTTGGACGAGATGGCCTGGCTCGCAGTCTCCACTCTGATTTATCCCAAAGGGGTTTTATCTGGTTGAGGCCAGAACTGTGCATGTCAGTCAAGTTCCTCCACCCCAAACTCACACATCCACACTATATTTCCAAAAGTATTGGGCCATCCCTCCAAATCATTTGGTGGATGGGGATTATGGTGTTAGGTTGTTTTTCAAGGGTTGGGCTGGACCCCCCTTCTTGTTCAACATCAGTGCCTGACCTCACAAATGCACTTATGCACTTATGGAAGAATGATCAAACATTCCCATACACACACTCCTAAACCTTGTGGATAGCCTTCCCATAAGAGTTGATGCTGTTATAGCTGCAAAAGGTGGGCCAACTCGATTTTGAACCCTACGGACTAAGACTGGGATGCCATTAAAGATCACGTATAGGCAAGTGTCCCAATACTTGTGGCAATATAATGTATATAGTGTATATTATGCAGTTCAGTTTTGGGCACCAGTTCACAAAAAGGATATTGGGGAACTGGAGAGAGTGCAGAGAAGGGCAACCAAACTGATAAGAGGCATGGAGGAGCTCAGCTATGGGGAAAGATGAGAGGAACTGAATTCATTCTCTCTTGAGAAGAGGAGATTAAGGTGGGATATGATCAACATGTATAAATACATAAGTGGTCCATACAGTGAACGTGGTGGTAAGTTATTCACCTTAAGGTCATCACAATGGACAAGGGGGACTCTTTACGTCTGGAGCAAAAGAGATTTAATCTCCAAATACGGAAAGGTTTCTTCACAGTAAGAGCTGTGAAAATAAATGTGGAATAGACTTCTTCAAGAGCTGGTTCTGTCCAGCTCAGTAAATTGCTTTTAAAAAAAGGCCTGAATTCTTTCCTAAATGTACATAATATAACTGGATACTTACATTTATAGGTAAAGTTGATTCAGTGAAAATCCGATTTGCCTTTTCGGGGGATCAGGAAGGAATTTTTTACCCCTGCTGGAGCAAATTGGATCATGCTTTGCTGAGGTTTTTTTGCCTTCCAATGGATCAACTGTGGGTATGGGATTGTTTAGGAAAGGGAAGATATCACGGCTCCAGGAGGACAAACAGGTAGTGAACCTCTGTCTCAGTTCGGAGGCCGCAGGTGCTGGCAATTGCTAGTAGCAATAAACAGGAAATGGTTCTGGACAGCCGCACTCTTGAAAAATTGCCTTTTTTATTTGAAAAAATAACATCAAAATCAAAGATGTATATCACAGCAGACAGGAGGGCTCTTTGATTTTGATGTGATTTTTCTAATAAAAAAGGCAATTTTTCAAGAGTGCAGCTGTCCAGAACCATTTCCTGTTTATATGGGATTGTGTACTCGTATGCAGGATTATAAAAAAAAAATTCCCCATATATTGGTTGAACTAAATGGACTTGTGTCTTTTTTCAACCTGACTCTGTAACTAACTATGTAACTATATATATATATATATATATATATATATATATATATATATATTTATATATTTACCCCCAGACACACAATAGCATCAGTTGAAGTACATAGTGATTCTTTTGTATGTATAACTAGAATGTTTTTACATGATTTAAGATTGCTTTTTGCTTTTATGAAAATCAATACAATTTCTTGTGTTGAAAAAGTAGAGTAAAGGTTCTCTTGGGGAGCATACCGTATATGGCTTTGACAGCATGTTTCACAGTTGGTCTTATTAGATGTAAAATATGTCTGTAGGTATTATCTAGGAGAGAGATAGACTTTCATATGTCACCTTTGTGCAGATGTGGCGGCAGACCTGGTCCAGCAGTTAATCTAAGCACATGCATAAATGTTCACAGTCAAGTATCAGTGCTATTTTGGTGTTAACATTCCAACTAGATCAGCATTTTACTTCCAAATCCTCTAACGATAAAGCACAATTTTATTTAATTAATGAGAAAAAGATTATATCTCCTCCAATTCTTTACCTGGAAAGCTACCAATGAGGTCTGAATGCTGGGACAAATCTGTCAACAATTTATGTTTCTTCCAATGAAAATTGCTGGATAATTTATACTGTGGCATTGCCTCAGTAAGCAGTCCCAGATAGGCATGTTTCATTAATTAATTCAGAGTGCACTAATAAAAAAAGCATTTGCAGCCATCAAACTGAAAATTGTTATTCCTTTCTGCAGCACACAGTTATATTTTACATCATGTACTATAGCAGCATGTCAAACAGTGTGCTATAAATTATAACCTTAGCGGCATAAGTCATAGAAAAATAACTTTATTTGAGATCTTGGAGGAAGTAACCAAAAGCTTTCAGGGTTTTTTCTTTCCATCTAAATGAGAACTTAATTTTTAACCCTCAGCAATAAATTAGAAAAAAACTTTAGTAAGATTAGTAATGTGTGCCATTGGTGTCTGTCAAGCATTCCCAATCACCTTGGGCACCTACAGCCTATTGTTGCCCCTCTAATATACCATAAATATACATTATCTCACAAAAGTGAGTACACCCCTCACATGTTTATAAATATTTTATTATATCTTTTCATGTGACAACACTAAAGAAATGACACTTTGCTACAATGTAAAGTAGTGAGTAGCTTGTATAACAGTGTAAATTTGCTGTTCCCTCAAAATAACTCAACAAACAGCCATTAATGTCTAAACTGCTGGCAACAAAAGTTGAAAATGTCCAAATTGGGCCCAATCAGCCATTTTCCCTCACTGGTGTCATGTGACTCGTAAGTGTTACAAGGTCTCAGGTGTGAATGGGGAGCAGGTGTGTTAAATTTGGTGTTATCGCTCTCACTCTCTCATACTGCTCACTGGAAGTTCAACATGGTACCTCATAGCAAAGAACTCTCTATAAATCTTAAAAAAAATTGTTGCTCTACATAAAGATGGACTAGGCTATAAGAAGATTGCCAAGACCCTGAAACTGAGCTGCAGCACGGTGGCCAAGACCATACAGCGGTTTAACAGGATAGGTTCCACTCAGAACAGGCCTCGGAATGGTTAACCAAAGACGTTGAGTGCACGTGCTCAGCGTCAATTACAGAGGTTGTCTTTGGGAAATAGACGTATGAGTGCTGCCAGCATTGCTGCAGAGGTTGGAGGGGTGGGGGGTCAGTCTGTCCCAGTGCTAAGACCATATGCCGCACACTGCATCAAATTGGTCTGCATGGCTGTCTTTCCAGAAGGAAGCCTCTTCTAAAGATGATGCACAAGAGAGCTCGCAAACCGTTTGCTGAAGACAAGCAGACTAAGGATATGGATTACTGGAACCTGTCCTGTGGTCTGATGAGACCAAGATAAACTTATTTGGTTCAGATGGTGTCAAGTGTGTGGTGGCAACCAGGTGAGGAGTACAAAGACAAGTGTGTCCTGCCTACAGTCAAGCATGATGGTGGGAGTGTCATGGTCTGGGGCTGCATGAGTCCTGCCGACACCGGGGAGCTACAGTTCATTGAGGGAACCATGAATGCCAACATGTACTGTGACATTCTGAAGAAAAGCAAGATCCCCTCCTTTCGGAGACTGGGCCGCAGGGCAGTATTCCAACATGGTAACGACCCCAAACACCTGCAAGACAACCACTGCCTTGCTAAAGAAGCTGAGGGTAAAGATGATGGACTGGCCAAGCATGTCTCCAGACCTAAACCCTATTGAGCATCTGTGGGGCATCCTCGAATGGAAGGTGGAGGAGAGCAAGGTCACTAACATCCACCAGCTTTGTGATGTTGTCATGGAGGAGTGGAAGAGGACTCCAGTGGCAACCTGTGAAGCTCTGGTGAACTCCATGCAAGAGAGGGTTAAGGCAGTGCTGGAAAATAATGGTGGCCACACAAAATATTGACACTTTGGGCCCAATTTGGACATTTTCACTTGAAGGTTGCTATTTTTTTCACTATATATTTTACAAATAAGAAAATAAAATGTAGGAAAACTTAATTTGCTGACCTCCGTTACCTAATAAGATCCCATAAATGATGAATATAACATCACTTCTGGTTTCTGCTGTCACATTCCCCAGCCACTGTGTTCCATTAGGATCGATGGAGGACAGGTGAGACATCAGGGGTCTAAAAGACCCTTGATGTCTCAATAAAGAGAATCTGTCACAACAACATTAATTCCATTGGGGAATTTTGGTCTCCTATGTGATAAATAAAAGTTATTGAAAAAAATCTAACTAAGCACTAAACCCCCCATCCCCCCAAAAATATATGAACCTACCCCCACGTACACGCACATAATGAAGGTGCCTACATACAAAAATGTTGCTTGCGCTACATATATTAAATATTGCCACGCACATTGGAGTAAGAGCAAGAATTCTAGGCCCATTATTCATAGCTAAGTCCAAACTGATGACCTAAAATGGTTCTTAAAATGTGTCCTAGGGAGAATTTATGGTACCCAAGTTTGTCACCATTTCACAAGTGCACATATGCTTGAAATGGTGAGTATCTATCTACTAATTGCAACCTTTTTTTTTTTTATTATTGCAAAAATATTGTGTAGCATATTGGATTTGTATGCCCTAAAATTTACTTTGGTGTATTTTTTACTGAAAATCTGCGCTTGATTAACGGTTGATAAACTTTTGCGCTAATATTGCGTGACATAAAAAATTGAAACTCCCACTATTTTATTCTCTATGGTCTTTGCTTTCCGGAAATATGTAATGTTTCAGTAATCAGGCTTAAATAATTATTTTATGCGCATGTGTAACAAAAAAATAAAACACACAGTTGACTCTGGCAGCAATAGGGCTAAAGCAAAATTGTGCCTTGCTTATGCAAAGTAGTTTGCGTTAAACCCCCTTTCCAGCAGTACTTTTCTTTTGCTCCCCTACCAATTAATTTAGCTACCAGGTAAAAAAGACAGCCACATGAATGAGTAAGGTTGGAATACCACTTTGCACCTTTAGGGGGTGCTGCAAGTAAAATATCACATTATCAGGATGGTAGGTAAAGTGTGCTACAAATAAGGTGTCTCCAGATGGGTTTGATCATGGTTTATCCTGAAAAATCCTATTAAAGATGTGTTAACACATTTCATGCCCATCTCATTTGTCTCAGCTCACCAATACGTAACTGGCGAATACATAAAGAAATGCTTTTACCTTTAGGAAAAATCACATCCAACAATTATAACGTCCGGAGATACCGACAGAGAGTCAGATACTAATCTCAAATTTTTCTGTTGCTGGGCTCACCCCTTCTGCTTCCTTATCGGTCAGTGAGCATCATCGCGTTTTATTACAAGCTAGAGCCAGAGAGAATGAAGAAATAAGGCCAAGTTCAATGTTTTGATTTGCATATAACTCCATATGTTTATTTTCTTTCGGCTTACTATGATGTCATTTTGTTTTTTGATGAAAGTAGCACCTGCTTTTGCAATTTTCCATAAAATGCTTAGTTTCCGTTCCAAAAGATTGTGATAAATTTAGCTTGGTTGTCTCTAAACTAAGATTGTAAACCTGGTTGGAGTTTAAAAGTATATGTAGATGTATAAAAAAACTATGGTTTATTCCACTGAAACTTAAAAGTCATTCCACCTATTGGTTATTTTTCAGTTTTGGATATTTTAGGTAGATACCAGCAGGTTGATTTGGCCTATTGGCCTGCTATAGTTCCCAGAGTTCCTCGGTCCATCAGCATTTCAAGGTCATCCACATTTTTCCCTACTGTCACAACTGTTCTGAAATGTAATCTGTTAAATCCTCAGGAGATATGCTCAGCTGGTGAGCCCACTCAAGGAAGTCTACCCAAATCTACGCAAAATTATAGAGAATTTTAGCGTATATGCAGAGGCTGCAAAAAAAGATATGCACTTTCTCTGTGTCATAAATAACTACCCACATATCAAAACTTTCTTTTGTTTAACATACTCTTTGTAAAAGCAATATTAAACCCACAACAAACGTATATATTTTAATACAGTTTACCAATTTTGAGATGTGGTGGCTGCATTTGTTATTTTAGGCTTTTTGTTTATTTTTACCTAAAAATCAGGGCAGTGAGGCTCAGTTCACACTGCCGCAACTTGGGATCCGACTTGTGAGACTCCAAGTCACGTGACATGCGAAATCTCATTTTAGTCAATGAGAGCTGTCTTGATTAGCACTGCTAAAGTCGCACCGACTTTAGAAAAGGTTCCTGTACTACTTCAAGGTGACTTCAATCCGACTTGTGGCCACAGACTTTAATGGAAGTCTCCAAGTCAAATCCTCATCTTAAATGATGTGATTTGGATCTGACATTACAGGAACATTACCCAGGAATTCCCCCGAAGTTGCTTCAAAGTTGCTTCAAAGTCACTCCAAAGTTGCTTCAAAGTCACCTGGCAAAGTCACACTCTAAGTCGTGCGACTTTTAGGTTGCAGCAGTATGAACCAAGTCTAAGGGTTTGATTTACTAAAGGCAAATAGACTGTGCACTTTGCAAAGTGCAGTTGCTCCAGAGCAGGGGTAGGCAACCTGGGGCCCAGCTGTAATGCCGCGTACACACGAAGGGACTATCCCGCGGGATTATCCGCTGGACCGAAGTCCAACGGATAATCCCCTCGTGTGTGGGCGCCGGCGGACTTTTTTTGGCCAAAGTACGGCGGACTAAAGTTTTAAGTTTTGTTTTAAAATTATCCGCTGGACTTGGCAGTCCGGCGGACAATCCCGCCGTGTGTAGTATGGTCCGGCGTACCAAAAAGGACGCATGCTCAGTAGCAAGTATGTCACGGACTCGCTCGGTCTGGTAAAACTAGCCTTCGTTTTGAAGCTAGCACAATCGTCACGCTGGTGATTCTTTTGTGATATTTTCTGACAGCGGAATTTGTATGTTATCGTACTTGAAGAATGATTTTGCCTTGCTGCTTGTCTATTCACGCAGAGTCCTCCCGAACGTTTTTTCTTCATCATTCTTTAGTGAAGTTATATATATTTGTATATATATATATATATATATATATATATATATATATAATATATATATATATATATATATATATATATATATATATATATATATATATATATATATATATATATATATATATATATATATATATATATATATATATATATATTTTATTATCTATATATATATATATATATATATATATATATATATATATATATATAGATATATATATATATATATATATATATATATATATATATATATATATATATATATATATATCACAAATATATATAAAAAATCTCAATATATAATATAATATCAATATATATATATATATATATATATATATATATATATATATATATATATATATATATATATATATATATATATATATATATATATATATATATATATATATATATATATATATATATATATATATATATATATATCTCTATTTAGATATATTTTATTATTTGTTGGTTAGCAAAAGGATTTGGTATTACACATGATAAAATTGTGGAGTCAGCAGAGCTTGCCCTTAATTCAGATCTTAACCCTCACCTTTCCAGCGACTGCACTTGCAGTTCAATTGAAGTTGCACTTTACACTTGTATTGTCAAATGAATGTGCGTTTTGGAAATGCCCTCCATATAATTTAGACATGTACCTGCCTACTCCTAAATAAACTATGTTTTTGAATAACAAGCACGTATATTATTATTTTCTTGAAATTAAATTACCATTTATTGTGGTTTAAACAAACAAGGCAAAACAAAATAGGAAGGCAACACTGGAGCCACTTTGAGATTTGGTGAAGACTTTTTGCCCCAACGTCAGACATCAAGTTTGTGAAGCCAAAAATTAAGCTTGGGCATATTTGATCCAATATAGGGAGCACAAGAAGATTGTCCAGGAATCGCACAGACCAGGAACAGCAGCAGATGACATCTATGTCCCCAAGCTGTGGCACTACAACAGCCTGTGTCTTCTGTGAGACCAGACTGAAGCCAGGCAATCACTTCCGACTCTTCCCACCACGCTGCCCTGCACTCTTCCCTGCAGTCTTCCCTGCACGCTTCCTTGGAGGCTGACTTGTGGTAGGAGGAGGAGGAGGAGGAGGAGGAGAAGTAGAAGTAGGAGGAGGAGGAGGAGGAGAAGTTGCTGTTGGCCCTTCATGTGTCAGACGGGTGGATTCTGTTAATTGACCCCTCAAACCCCCCTTAAGAGCTTCAAAAAATAGGCCCTCGCACAGGTGCCGTTGGCCCTTCTCCATTTCCAGCAACCTGCTGGCCAAGTAGGTGGCATAGGCCTCTTCTGGAATGGGGGGGTCTTTGGAGAATCTCACTCGCCTGCCGAATAAGGTTGAGTGATTCCTCCTCAACCATGCTCATCCTCCTGGGCCTTCTTGGGGGTAAGCGCAGGGGTGGAGGTAGACTTCTTACAGTCTGGCTGACAGTCTGGCTCGTGCTGGGCCCAGCCACCTCCTGGCTCTCGCTGGTCATGGCCTCCTCCTCCATACCACTTGTCCCGGCATCATCCTGGGTCAGCTCATCCTGTGTGCAAATAAAATCAAAAATCAAACACATGTTTTTTGGTTTATGGCCTCCTCAATCATCCAATTGTAAAATTATGAACGTGCAGATAAATTTAAAAAAAGATCCAAAAGGCTATCATTTGGACCCCTGCATTTTCCAAGCAGATCACCAATGTTTTATAAGGCATTTTTGCCCACTACTGGATGTATGTATACACTATATATGTATCGATATGTAGCACCAACACTATTTAGAAGTGTGCCCAATTTTTGGCTGTTTTTTCCCCAATTCTGAGTTCAGGGTGTTAATTGTTTCACATTTTTACGTTGACATCATTAATATTCACCCAATCACTATTTAGGCTACAAATTATATACCTGGCTCCAGCTGGGCGCATCAGCCTGCTCCAAGGTGGAGGGGTCTTCTCCTTCCGTGGAAGCCTCAGCTGGGGTGGAGGGAAGAGTGGAGGGAAGGGTGGAGGGAAGGGTGGAGGGAAGAGTGGAGGGAAGGGTGGAGGGAAGAGTGGACAGTGATTGCCTGGGTTCCATCTGGTCACTTAGAAAAGCCAGTTGGTTGTAGTACCACAGCTTGGGTACATAAACATTCTCTGCTGCTGCTCCTGATCTGACTGATTCCTCAATCTTCTTGCGCTCCCGCTTGTACATGTGCCTCAAACTCGAAATTCTGGCTTCAACAAACTTGATGTCTGCGTTGGGGACTTGAGTCTTCACAAAATCCAAAAGTGGCCCCAGTGTTACCTTCCGGACATCCCTATTTCCATATAAGGGGTTCTTGAGCTGCCACAGGTTGGCATTTTTACGGTACAGCGCAATAAATTCCGACATGAACTCCTGGTCCTTAAATGGGTTTAACTGTACTGCTGACATGTTTGTTTCTGTTTTGTTAGTAATGGCAATACAAAAGACCAAAAACACAAATGTTACTAAAAACGCACATCCAGTTTTTCAAACAAAACATTACACAACACACCCACACACACAGCAACACACACACAGGCAGCAACCCCACACACAGGCAGCAACACACCCACACACAGGCAGCAACACCTACACACAGGCAGCAACACACACAGGCAGCAACACACACACAGGCAGCAACACACCCACCCACACACAGGCAGCAACACACCCACACAGGCAGCAACCCCTACACACAGGCAGCAACACACCCACACACAGGCAGCAACACACCCACACACAGGCAGCAACACACACATATCCTTAAAAAATGCAAGCCCAAAACCCAATAAACCACAGTAATGCATCCTAGAAAACACTTACCTTCGTACAGAGCGCTCGCTACTTCCGTTCAGGAACACGTGGGGCCCTCAAACAGCCTTATATACACTGCGCACGCGTCGAAGTCCGCCTGCGTCCTCCGCGTCGCCCGCCCATGACGTTCCTCCTGACGAGTATTCCCCGCCCCGCTTCCCCTCGTTGCATTGTGGGTGAATAAATACATGAAGATGGCGGACACATTCTCAGCCAGTAGCGCGGAGGAAAGCCCAGAAGCCCACACATCTGCATCCAGCAGCAGATATAAGGCCACCAATATGGCCTTTGAAGAGATGGTGGAGATGGTGGACATCCTCCAAAGGGAAGATTACGACGGGGAAAATGGCCCGTACCCTCGACCCAACTTGCGCAAGGACAAGATTCTCACTACAGTCGTCAGCACCCTGGAGCATAAGTTCGGCGTACGAAGGGGCAAGGATCAACTGCGCAAGCGATGGTCCGACATCAAATCCAGGGAGCACGATCAGTACAGGAGAATTCGAAAAGCCATCAAAAAAAAGTAAGTCAAGCACGTGCGCTACTATGGTTATACTTGATATGTCTAATCTTGCGCAGATGTTATTAGCATTCGTACGTGAAACTTGCGCAGATGTTATTAGCATTCGTACGTGAAACTTGCGCAGATGTTATTAGCATTCGTACGTGAAACTTGCGCAGATGTTATTAGCATTCGTACGTGAAACTTGCGCAGATGTTATTAGCATTCTACGTGAAACTTGCGCAGATGTTATTAGCATTCGTACGTGAAACTTGCGCAGATGTTATTAGCATTCGTACGTGAAACTTGCGCAGATGTTATTAGCATTCTACGTGAAACTTGCGCAGATGTTATTAACTGAAACTTGCGCAGATGTTATTAGCATTCGTACGTGAAACTTGCGCAGATGTTATTAGCATTCATTCGTACGTGAAACTTGCGCAGATGTTATTAGCACTCGTACGTGAAACTTGCGCAGATGTTATTAGCATTCGTACGTGAAACTTGCGAAGACTTGATGAAAGTTCGTTTGTCTTGATAAAGTTTATTCAGTTTACCTGGCTTTGGGTTGTTGGAGTTGTAAGGTTGTTTATTATTGTCACTATCTATACTATTACTGCTGTAGTAAGGGTTTTATGGGTAACTTACACAGGGACTCCAGAAGATGTTTTGGGGGGGGGGGGGGATAAATCTGTTAAGCAGGGTGTCAAGCTCCAAATTCAAAAAAAATGCTCAGCATCTACAAATACTGTAGGTGGTGACTTTTCTAAGAAGTACACTCACCTGTCCCTTGGATGCTGCAGCTACAATCTTTGATATTGTAATCATGAAATTAATCTTTGCGGCTTCACTTCCCGGGTCACTATTGGGCATGCGCCAGTTGCGCAATGCAATAGGACTGGTCCGCGCTAGCTCTGGGACCCCTGTGTGTCCCAGCAGACAGCACGGTGGGACGGGATGTGGCGTATACTTCTGTGGGAGTCTATGGCCGGATGTGTGTGCAAATACCTGCCTTACACAGGTATCTGCAACCCCTCCCCCCTAAAAGGTTCCAAATAAGACACCACAGGGGTGCAGGGATCCAATGAGCGGAAGTTCAACTTTAGGGTTGAAGGGCGGTTTAAGTATTGGAGTTTCATTAGATAGAGATTTCAATTCTGTATTCAAGTAGGATCTTCTAACAAACTGCTAATAATTGGACAACACTTTTAAACAATGTTTAATAATCATATTTCGGCACTCAAATATCAGTGTGATTAAAAGTGTACCTTTGTGTTCCATTACCATAGGGGGCAAAAGACTCAGACGTCAATCAGAACCTACCAGGACCTCCCGGCCTCACCAGACTAATTGGGCAGTTAGCCCAAGCCCACGCGTGGATGTGGAGGAAGAGGTGCTTGAAGTGGATCAAATCTGCACCCCACCAAGTGAGTGTCTCAGAACACAGATTGAGCTACTAAATTAAGGTCTGCATGTTTTTGACCCTTTTTTTCTTGTGTTTTATCTACCCAACTTTTAGGTGATGCTGATCTGGTTGTGGAAGGACAAGCTGCGGAGCCATTTTCCACAGACAGTGCCCACAGGCTTATTGGCCAGATCATGGCCTGGAATCTGCAGCTGGAAAACATGCAGAAGGAGATGGCCACCATGCAGCAGGGAATGAAGGACATGATTGATGTTTTGGGGAGAATCTAAAGACCCCTTTTCCATTTCCTAACATCAATCATGTCCTTCATTCCCCTTTTGATCCGCTATTTTTTCAAAATTTTAGAGGCCAAATTTTTTATATGCACATGGTGTGTCAACATGTGCTATGTGCCATCAGGGGATCTCAATGGACGCATTTTGTGTTTGCAACCCCTAATGCTAGTAGGTGAGAGGGAAGGGGTTTCACACACAAAACACGTCCATTGATTCCCCATGATGGAACATAGCACATGTTGACATTACCCATTTTCATGTTAAATTTGTGTGCATATTCTAAATTTGGCTTCTACTGTACATGGGTTACCTGTTGAACTTTGTAAGTTCCCTACTTTTACATTGTGTAAATATTTTAGAATGCTAACCAAAAAATTTTTAAGATTTTAAACCATGTTTTTATGTTTGTTAAAAAAAAAAAACTCAAAAAAAAAAATAAAATGTGGTGAGAAAAATACCAAAAAAATATAAAAAAAAAAAAAAAATAAAAAAAATCTGTTGTTAAAAAAAATAAATAAAAAAAAATATTACAAAAAATGACCAAAAAAAAAGAGAGGAAATCAACAAAAAAAAACAAAAAAAAATAAAGGTTTGGATGTGCACTATAAAAAAAAAAAAATGTTTGCACAAATTAAACAATGTGTGGCTTCTTCTTTTTAAATACTACCAGTTTGACCAAAACATGTTGTGGTTCATTGACAAAGGGGCTTATTTACTAAACGCAAACCAAGTTTGCCACTATTAATAAGTGCACTAGGACAACATATAAAACAGGCAAAATTAAAAGCAAAACAATACGAAAAAACCAATCTTTCAAACATAAATAACTGTATTTATTCTTTCCAAAAAAATGATGTTTTAAGGGTCTGCTGCCATTGCAATGGCCCCCCTACCATTAAAATAATTTAAATAACGGTCCCGCACTTGCTGTGCTGATTGTGGGGCCAAACCAAGACGGCGATTATCCAGCCCTGTCATCTCGCCTTCCACTCCGGCCTCAGGCCCTATAGGTAATGTGTAGCTTCCAGAATGTTTCCGTAGATAATTGTGCATTACACAGCATGCAAGAATAATAGTATTGAGTTTGTACTCTGCCAGATGTATGGATGTTAACAGCAATCTGAAACGGTTGGCCATAATTCCAAAGGCATTTTCCACAACCCTTCTTGCTCTGGCCAACCTAAAATTAAAAATCCTCCTCTCAGGGGTGAGGGATCTTTGGGGAAATGGCCTCATCAGGTGGTCACCCAGACCGAACGCCTCGTCGGCTATGAAAACAAACGGGAGTCCCTCCACATTCTCTTCATCTGGTGGCAGCTCCAGGCCACCAGTCTGGAGACGATGGCCGAACTCCGTCTGGTTGAAGACTCCTCCATCCGACATCCGGCCGTTTTTCCCCACATCCACATAAAGAAAGTCATATTGTGCCGACACCACTGCCATCAACACTATACTATGGAACCCCTTATAATTCCAATAGTAAGACCCCGAATGGGGTGGGGGCACAATTCGGACATGTTTGCCGTCAATCGCCCCTCCGCAGTTGGGAAAGTCCCAACGGGCAGCAAACTGGGAAGCCACAGTCTGCCATTCCTGTGGCGTGGAAGGACACTGTGAAGTCAAACAGAAAGATACAATTCTAATTAAAAACCAGGCAAAACACCAAACTAAATCCAACAAATTAACAAACAATTTGGAACAACATATGTATTTATTTTGTTAGTCCTTGAAATAAAGCCAAAAGATTAAGGATAAGGGACAAATCTCTGATTGATGACCCCTCTGATGGCCCAGAGAAGATAATAATGGGGATGTGGGTGGGGAGTAATTAATTGTAAGGTCACACAATACACATGCAATTAATTAAACAGGGTGTGTGTATGTGGGGGGGGGGGTTAATTACAAGCTGACCAAAACCACATGCAATTAATTAAACAGGGTGTGTGTGTGTGGGGGGGGGTTAATTACAAGCTGACCAAAACCACATGCAATCAATTAAAGAGGGTGTGAGTGGGGGGGGGGGGGTTAATTACAAGCTGACCAAAACCACATGCAATTAATTAAACAGGGTGTGTGTGTGTGGGGGGGGGGGTTAATTACAAGCTGACCAAAACCACATGCAATTAATTAAAGAGGGTGTGTGTGAGGGGGGGGGGTTAATTACAAGCTGACCAAAACCACATGCAATTAATTAAACAGGGTGTGAGTGGGGGGGGGTTAATTACAAGCTGACCAAAATCACATGCAATCAATTAAAGAGGGTGTGAGTGGGGGGGGGGGTTAATTACAAGCTGACCAAAACCACATGCAATTAATTAAACAGGGTGTGTGTGTGTGGGGGGGGGGTTAATTACAAGCTGACCAAAACCACATGCAATCAATTAAAGAGGGTGTGAGTGGGGGGGGGGGTTAATTACAAGCTGACCAAAACCACATGCAATTAATTAAACAGGGTGTGTGTGTGTGTGGGGGGGGGGGGTTAATTACAAGCTGACCAAAACCACATGCAATTAATTAAACAGGGTGTGTGGGGGGGGGGGGGGGTTAATTACAAGCTGACCAAAACCACATGCAATTAATTAAACAGGGTGTGTGTGGGGGGGGGGTTAATTACAAGCTGACCAAAACCACATGCAATCAATTTAAAAATGAGGGGCAAGGGGGGTGAAAGGGGTGAGGGGCAAGGGGGGTGAAAGGGGGGGGTGAGTAAAGCAGTACAATGGAGCTGGTAAGATACATTTTTAACCAAAGAAAGTGACTAGGCTAGGGGTGTTTAGGGGGCCAAGATTCCATGCTGGGGAGGTTGGTGCAAGGAAATATGCATGTGACCCACTAAATAATACATTCTTAAAGCAATTTCGATAAGTCAACCATAAAATACTATACAAAAAAAAACAAAAATAATAAAAAATACAGGAATAGGGGACATTCATAGAATAGTCCTATCATGGTAATTAGCTAATGATGACATTGATGCACTACATTAGCAAACATACAAGACATAGGTAATTTGAAAAGAGAAGACTTACCTTAATGTATTCCTCCTGCAGGACGTGGATAATGGCAGAACAGGTCTCTGGAATAATGAGCCCCAGAGCCTGGGGGGAGATGCCTGTCGTGAACTTGAGGTCCTGCAAGCTTCTCCCCGTCGCCAAGTAACGCAACGTGGCGACTAGCCTCTGCTCCGCAGTGATGGCTTGCCGCATGCAGGTATTCTGCCTGGTAATATAAGGGGACAGCGAAGCCAACAGACGGTGAAAAATGGGGTCCGTCATCCTGAGATAATTCCTGAAATCATCAGGATTATTCTCACGGATCTCACGGAGCAAAGGCATGTGCGAGAATTGGTCACGCTGGCGCAACCAATTCTTGGTCCATGAACTCCTCCTCACCCTGTTCATGGACTGGGCTCGGGCCAAGGTGTTAACCGCAACACCGAGCCCCTGCACAGCACGAACTCGTTCCCGAGTACGTCCACACTCCATGGCTTCAAAACGGTCGGCTGATCAAACAAACAACTTAACCGAACGCACTGAAGAACAGCAAGGCCTATGAAGAACGACCTGAAAAACAGGAACGAGCGGACCAGAACGGCCTGAGAACAGGTAGGAACTGATCCACACGCACTGAAAGACAGATACAAACCTCACAAGCACAAACTGAACGGCAGAAGCGAGCGAATTAAGCAGAAGTCTGAGAAGCGCGAATCGTCTCTAACCAAACGTCAACTAACACGCGATACACACGAGATTAGCTGACGGTGCCCAAAGGGTGTCGTTTGGGATCTCGAGCTTCCTTTTTCTAGTCCCGTCGTACGTGCTGTACGTCATCGCGTGAACCGCCGGACTTTTTGCGTGATCGTGTGTGGTCAAGTCCGTTCGCTTTTTAGTCCAGCGGACTCAGCTGCAAAGTCCAGCGGATTGTCCGCTGGACTTAGGTCCGCCGGCAAAAGTCCGCACGTGTGTACGCGGCATAACAGGTGGGTGGGGCCAGGTGGCACATCATTGGTAAGCTGCCAGTTGATTCCAGAATAGCTGGAAGCTTCCCAATGACGTCACCGAAGAAGATGGTGGCACATAACCGAGTGGGGGCAGAAATGAAGTGGATTTCAGCAGGACAACACTGGATCTGCTGAGTGGGTAAGTTTCATATACAGTATGTGCAAGACCAACAACCATGTAAGCAGGGGTTAAAAAAGGGTGGGGGGGTGGAGATCTGCATTTAAAAAATGAAAATAAATAAATACATAGCCAAGCAGTTTTAAAGATAAAAAATATACTTGCAATACCTACCTTACATTACTTCTCCAGCACTGTCCCAGGCAAAAAAAAAACTAAGATCTGTTGCTAGCTACATTTTCTCTGCATTAAGGAGTTTCCAGTGCACTCACCCGCTGTCTCCAAAAACGATGAACTCCCTCTTCAGAGAGAGCACATAACAATGTGTTTGGAGTAGTGTGGCACAGCTCAATAGAGACAGAAGTGGTCCTTTTGATATTTTAGAGGAGTCACTGTATTACAAATCATCATGTAATCAGTGTTCCAGTTTTCCCCAACCCACAGAAATATTGCGTCGTTGGCCTTGCTTCCCCTGGGGAGTTCTTGAGTGTGTCTCCTCTACATTGTCAAAGCAAAGAGGAAAAGTCAATAATTCTCCTGCAAAATGAGTGACCTAGAGTAAAAGTGGTCCTGCTGGAAATCCCGTGAATGACGTGAGACTGTCAATTAAATTGTGAAGTTAAAAATAGCATGCTGTTGAGAACGAACGTTCCAGTAGAAACTTAAAGTATAACAAGGATTTTACCAAATTTTCTTGCAGTCCTACATTTTTCTGTTCTGAAAAAATAGCTGTTTGGCTTACATTTCTAGGGACATGTCAGGATGGGCATGCAAGTAGACAAGAAGGCTCCTCTAGATGGACTTCTGTGTATCTTCACAGGCTATTCAACATTCCTTCCCGTGGAGGTAGGAATTGGGCACATTTTTTGGGCGTGGGGTCATTTAAACTGAGCCAGTGCTCAGGTTCAGTGCTGCTTTGTCTTCAGCCTTCTTTGTCTTGAAAACCTAAACTATGTGAACAGAGCTATGGGGGGGGTACCTCATCCTGTGTAACGTTAAACAAAAAAAAAGGACCAGGAAGGAGAACCAACCAGACGGATTTTGCCGGTACCTGAACAAAATGTAAATTAGATACTTATAGATTTCTAGATATTTTTATTGATACAAAATATAATATTAAATACATAAGTTTAAAAGGATCGATGTCACATGTATATTCACATGAGAATGCAAAGAATCATAAAGTGTGTCACAAATACTGGTTGATACTGGTTGACGCGTTTCGCCAAAGGCTTCTTCAGAACCAAGTAACGACAGTCATGACACCTTGAAAAAGTCTACATCTAAAAAGCCAGCATTAGAGATGGCTTGATCAACTGGAGGCGGTGTGTTATCCAAGGATAGAAATGGGATAATGAGAATGGACAATATGTACGTGCTTAGAGGACTTGGAGCAGGCAAGGAGAATGCCTAGCAGACCAAAATGGCTAGATACAGTAGATATGGCTAGATACAGTATCTTAATACGTTCCTATACGGTAACAAGCAACTCGCCAAAGGCAAAGATTGCCAGAACCAGTCTTCCCAATAGTATCGTTCCTGGAAAACTCCACCAGGGGGCAAAATGTATCCCTCAGCTTGTGCTGGTAAGTGGAATTCTGAGTCGTAAGGTGATGATATCCCCAGATGTAGTCCAGTATATGATCACTATAATGATATCCCCAGATATAGTCCAGTATATGATCACTTTTGCAACAGTCCATATGGTCTACACACTGCCTCTGGAAAACCTTTGATCCTGTATCCTGTCTCCAGTTACAGACCTGGCTCATCTGTCTACTCCCTGAACTCTGCCTGTACTGACTTTGGCTTGCCTTTTGACCACCGCTTCTGCCTGCTCCATTTGCTACTGTTCCACTGATCGGTTCTTGACCCATCTTGTACCTTGACCACGCTATTGCCAGTGCCTTTGTACCTGATCTGTCTTGCCAGTGTATGACCTGACCTGCCTGCCTTTGCTATTCCTCCTGCTGTTGCAAGGACCTACTGTACCTGTCAAGCGGATGTGCCTGCTTACCCACTGTCTGGTACCAGTATACACCTTAACTGCCTGCTATTGCCAGTACTAGCCTGCTTCCGTCTGATGCTCACCAGCTGCCACCCAGCTTGCCTGCTTCACTGAAGACCTCTGGCGACTACCCCTGCCTTTCGTGGACACCTGTGCCACTCTGCACTCCCGCTCCTTCTGTTCACACTATCAGGGGCCCCAAATCAGAGGTGTAAGTGAGGCCTTCCTCATCATATCAGGCTCTGCTACCAGGTACATGATAGGGCATTCTGTACTCCAAGGGTGTACAGAACACTTCTAGGTTGCTATATATATGTATTTTGCTAAAAAAAAAAAAATTGAATTACAGTGGCTCCAGATTGAAATGAAAAGATAATTTTTAATAACAAACAATTACAAAATGTATTGTGTAGCAATGGTAAATGTTATATTATTTTTACATTTTTCTTTTTTTCAAAGTAAAGTTTTCCTTTATCTACAACTGTGTGTGGACTTTTTAGCTGGCATTCTGACGATTAATGTAAGAAGGGCATTTTTCCAGCTGACCTCCAAAGATCAATGGGACCTTCTAAATTAACTTTAGAAGGGGTTCCCTGAGACCTAAAAATTATTTCAAGGGTTCCTCTGTGGTAAGAAGATTGAGAAAGACTGCACTAAAGAAATGATAAAAAGTCTTTGGTCTAGTAAGGTCCTGGCCATTAGGAAAATAAGCTTGTATTGCTGGACACACTGCCCCGGGTTTTGAGAGACCCATGGAGGAAGTTACTGTGGGAGTTGCAAAGACTGTCATAGTGTGATTGCTAGTTAAAGATTTTCCTCAGCTGTATAACCATCCTCATCCAGTAGAACTAACATGACCATCAAATGGCCTTCTTCAGATATTTTTTTTAAAAATATTCTCCTCTTTGTTCACTAATGCCCCGTACACACGAGCGGAATTTCCATCCGAAAAATCTTGGATGTTTTTTCTGACGGAATTTCGCTCAAGCTTGGCTTGCATACACACGGTCACACAAAAGTTCTCTGAACTTTCGACCGTCAAGAACTCGGTGACGTACAACACTACGACGAGCCGAGAAAATTAAGTTCAATGCTTCCGAGGATGCGTCAAATTGTTTCCGAGCATGCGTAGGAATTTTGCGCGTCGGAATTGCATAGAGACATAGAGACAAACGCATTTTCGGATAGAAACTTTTTCCGACCGAAAAATAGAGAACCTGCTCTCAATCTTTTGCTGACCGAAATGCCGCCAGCAAAAGTCTGATGGAGCATACACACGGTCGCATTTTCTGACCTGATCTTTTGCTGGCGGAATTTCCGATCGTGTGTACGCGGCATAAAGCCCCTTTTGACCTTTATAACAATAACATTGCACACCATCTTGCATACTAGACATGTGCGATTAGTTTCGTACGAATCAAAAATTCATGCAATTCCAAAATACGAATTTTTATGCATACGAATTCTGTACGAAATACAAAATTTCGTATACGAATTTCGGATCCAAATTAACAGAAACGTGACTGGTGTTTTGTTCACCAATCACTCAGAGGAAGTCAGCACAGCACAGGGATGGTGGGAACCCCTCATAATGATAAATTCATCATAACGAACTTTCGTTATTTTAACGAGAAGTTTACGAATCTAACGAAAATTCGTATTTCGTCCGAATCCGAATTGAATTTCGTACACGAATTACAATTTTTTTTTTTATACGAAGCGGAACGGAACGGAACGAAACAAATTTTTTTACGGCGCTCATGTCTATTGCATACATGTTTGTTCCTCCACAGAGACTGTGCATAGCTTAAATGGTACTTATGCATTATTAAAATCCAGTTGGAGTGGCTAAACATACACGCGTGAACTATGGGAATGTAACTTTTGGTATTTGGTTTGATTCCCTTCATTACAATTACAGGAGCTGGAAGATCAATGGCTTCTCCAAATTACTTGTGATTCAAAAAAAAAATAGATAAACCAAGCACTTTCATTTATTATATGAATGGAATTCATGAAAAGTTATACAGAAAAAGAGCTTCCTCTGCACAACAATGCTCAACTTTCATCACATTTCTAAAGTAATTTTGCTTGCAAACAGAAATATCGACTGAGCGCACCAATGTCCTGCCAGCGTGATTTATGACGGAGCCATATCCTCACTTCTCAGGGCTCCTGTCCCTGCAGGATCGTCAAATTGCATTTCTAACTAAGGCTTAGATGCACTAGAGGTCATAAAACAAGAGATAGCATTGCACATATTTTCAATATTAAAACATGTGCCGTTACTCGCTTTAAAATTAGAATACATTTAGAGGAGCAGGAATGATTCATGGGTTGTATGTTGTTTATTGGATTTATGTAAGTAATAGCACTGGAGACTTAAATGGATGTCATCAGCTCCTGCTCCCTCCCTTTAGTAATCTATAGTAGGCATTGCTGTCTGCAGCTCTCATGTAAACAGTTAAGTGGTAATATTTTATAATAGTTATGAGATCACATCAGCAAGGTGAAGGGCAGGCATACTTTGGGGATCCCAAAGGTATAGTGAGTAGTTTGAAGATGGTCCAAGTGGCAATAAAATATTATCAGATGCATCCTATATTTTTATATAGTAATAGTAAAAGTAGATGTAAACCCTAACTCAATGACACTGCATTTGTTAAAGCTCTGTGTTATATAAGCAGTTGCTATTTTTATTAAAATATCTGTTTTCACCTTTTTTCTCCATCTCAGCACTGCTGATCCCCTGTAGCCTCTTTGTAGCTGATTTCTATCTACATGCATGCACTCTGGATGAAGAAGCACAGGGGGCACCTTTGGCCAACAGCATTGTCAGTCTGGAGGGAAGGGAGTTTTAGATGTACTTTACATACACTAACAAATTGAAGCCAAACTCCACCTAACACTTTATAAGCAGTTACAGCAATAGTCTGTTCCTTTTGAAATAACGGTTTTACATAAACTGAAAAACAAAACTGACCATTGTAAGCAACCCTCTCAGTGGTAAATTGTTTGTCTTATGCCGCGTACACACGAGCGGAATTTCCGTCGGAAAAATCTTGGATGGTTTTTCCGACGGAATTCCGCTCAAGCTTGGCTTGCATACACACGGTCACACAAATGTTCTCTGAACTTTCGACCATCAAGAACGCGGTGACGTACAACACTACAACGAGCCGAGAAAATTAAGTTCAATGCTTCCGAGCATGCGTCTAATTGTTTCAGAGCATGCGTAGGAATTTTGCACGTCAGAATTCCTACAGATGATCGGAACTTTTTCCGTCGGAAAAATAGAAAACCTGCTCTCAATCTTTTGCTGGTGGGAATTCCGCCAGCAAAAGTCCGATGGAGCGTACACACGGTCGGAATTTCCGACCAAAAGCTCTCATCAGACTTTTGCTGGCGGAATTTCCGATCCTGCGTACGGGGCATTAGTTCTTTAACTGCAGGACAGCTTGTTCTGTTTAAAAACAAACTAGCTTACTGGCAGGATCATCGGGTGTCAATAAACGAGAGAAAATCTAGAAAATAAAACGAATACAGTCATCACATCAAAGGCATAACTAGAACCTTCAGGGCCATGGTGAAAGAAACCATGAAGACCCCCCCTGACCCAAGCCAAGGGCACTTCCCACTGATCCCAATGCCCCTTACAGATATTTCCCTTACATCAGAGTCCACAGAGTTCCCCCTTACATCAGAGTTTCCAGAGTTCAGAGTTCCCCTTTAAAGTACATCAGAGTCTGCAGGATTCCCCTTACAGTGCAATGGGGGAACTCTGCAGACATGGATTTAACCACTTAAGGACCAAGCCTGTTTTTCAGACTCTGTGTTTATGTGTTTAAAACAGTTTTTTTTCCTAGAAAATTACTTAGAACCCCCAAACATTATATATTGTTCTTTTTTCTAACACCCTAGAGAATAAAATAGCGGTCATTGCAATACTTTTTTTCACACCGTATTTGTGCAGCGGTCTTACAAGCGCACTTTTTTTTTGGAAAAAAAAATCACTTTTTTGAATAAAAAAATAAGAAAACAGTAAAATGAGTCCAATTTTTTTTATATTGGGAAAGATAATGTTATGCCGAGTAAATTGATACCCAACATGTCATGCTTCAAAATTGCGCCCACTCGTGGAATGGCGTCAAACTTTTACCCTCAAAAATCTCCATAAGCGACATTTAAAAAATTCTACAGGTTGCATGTTTTGAGTTACAGAGGAGGTCTATGCAACTCTGCGGACCCTGATGTAAAGAGGAACACCGTGGACTGTGATGTAAAGGGGAATGCTACAGGCTCTGGTGTAAAGGTAAACTCTGATGTAAGAGGTTCTCTGGTCTCAAGAGCCTTTCCCATACATCAGAGGTTTCAGAGTTCCTCTTTACCTCAGAGTCTGCAAAGTTTCTCCTTGTACTGTAAGGATGAACTCTGCTGACTCTGATTTAAGGGGTAATGGTGGGAACTTTAATGTGGGGGGGGGGGGCTCTGGAGACCAGAGACCCCCTTATATCAGATTTCCCTTTTACACCAGGGTCCGCTGGTTAGGTGACTGCACACTGCATCAAAACTAAGAATTGTTTGTTTTTGGGTTTAATACCGCTTACAATTCTTTATTTTGTTTCCCTTTTCTGGTGACCTCTGGACATTGGTGGCTAAATTCTGGTAATAAACTACAGATGGAAGTGTGTGTAAGGAATGTTGAGAGGAATCACAACTCACTAAAGAAAAAAAAAAGTAATCATCACTCTTTTGTCTTGTTTGGTGGCAGTGTTAATTTTGGCAGCAAATTTCGATTTAGTTTTAGTCTTAAGCCCCATACACACGGTCGGATTTTCCGATGGATTCTGTCCTACCGGACAATGTTGTCGGAAATTCCGACCGTGTGTAGGCACCATCGGACAGTTTCCATCGGATTGTCCGACGGACAAAGTTCTATCTCCTGCTGGAAAAATTTTCCGACAACAAAGTCCGATCACACCAATTCCGATCGTGTGTAGCGAATTCCGATGGACAAAGTGCCAAGCATGCTCAGATCACATTACAAGACCAAAGCTATTGGCTACTAGCCTCTACGTAGTCCCGTCGTAGGCAACAAATGTCACCACGTTCAGAATGATCGGATTTTCCGACAACAAAGTCCGACCGTGTGTATGCAACACCAGTGTCGGACTAAATCCGTCGGACAAAATCCGATGGATTTTGTGGTCGGATTTTCCGACCGTGTGTATGGGGCATAAGTCTTCGGACTAAAATGGCATTTTAGTTTTAGTCCCATTTTAGTCTTCTGCAATTATTTTAGTTTTAGCCGTATTTAGTCGACTAAAATCTCCAGTACATTTTAGTCGACTAAAACTCATTTTAGTCATCTAAAATCTAATGGGTGTAATTAAATTGTAATGCACTAGTTAACATTTCTCTACAATTTCCAAACTCATTGTATACTACTGGAGTGAAAAATCTCATATATTATTTAAGGTATTGGGGTATGAACATGCACTACAGACCAGTGTTAATTTTGAAGTCAAATTTCTATTTAGTTTTAGTCTTATGCCTCGTACACACGGTCAGAAATTCTGACGGAAAATGTCCGATCGGACCATGTTGTCGGAAAATCCGACCGTGTGTGGGCTCCATCGCACTTTTTCCGTCAAAGATCCTGCTCTCAAATTTTCCGTCAACAAAATCCGATCGGACTTTTTTCCGATTGTGTGTAGAGAATATTGACAGACAAAGTGCCACGCATGCTCAGATCAAATTAGGAGACCAAACCTATTGGCTAATAGCCTCTACGTAGTTCCGTCGTACGCAACGAACGTCACCACGTTCAGAATGATCGGATTTTCCAACAACTTTGTCCGACCGTGTGTATGCAATACCAGTGTCGGACAAAATCCGTCTGAAAAAATCCGACGGATTTTGTGGTCGGAATTTCCGACCGTGTGTACGGGGCATTAGACTTTTGACTAAAATGCCATTTTAGTTTTAGTCCCATTTTAGTCTTTTGACTAAAATGCCATTTTAGTTTTAGTCATATTTTGGTCATCTCAATTGTTTTAGTCGTATTTAATCAACTAAAATAGTATTAATTTGGTCAACAAAAGTAACACTGTTTTGTGGCGAGTATGGTTCAAAGGTAGCTTTGGATGTAAAGGAGACAGTATGCTTCCTTTAATAGCACTTTATAGCATCAACTTTTATTAAAATAATCACATGACGAAAAGGGCGTGGCTTGTACAGAAGGTCATCATCATTTATGTGTTCCTAGGGCGACATTATGTCTCAATATTGCCTTGCTTTTAACCACTTTCAGACCGGACCAATTTGCAGCCAAAGGACCAGGCCCCTTTTTGCGATTCGGCACTGCGTCGCTTTAACTGACAATTGCGCGGTCGTGCGACGTGGCTCCCAAACAAAATTGACGTCCTTTTTTTCCCACAAATAGAGCTTTCTTTTGGTGGTATTTGATCGCCCCTGCGGTTTTTATTTTTTGCGCTATAAACAAAAATAGAGCGACAATTTTGAAAAAAATGCATTATTTTTTATTTTTTGCTATAATAAATATCCCCAAAAAATATATAAAAAAACATTTTTTTTCCTCAGTTTAGGCCGATACGTATTCTTCTACATATTTTTGGTAAAAAAAATCGCAATAAGCGATTATTGATCGGTTTGCGCAGAAGTTATAGCGTTTACAAGATAGGGGATAGTTTTATAGCATTTTTATTAATAATTTTTTTTTTATTATTAATGGCGGAGATCTGCGATTTTTTTTGTGACTGCGACATTATGGCGGACACATCGGACATTTTTGACACATTTTTGGGACCATTGTCATTTTTACAGCAATTAATGCATTTAAATGCATTGATTTCTGTATAAATGACACTAGCAGTTTAGGGGTTAACCACAAGGTGGCAGTGTAGGGGTTAAGTAGGCCTAGGGGGTGTGTTTTTTACTGTGGGGGGGCGTGGCTGTCAGCTAGTGAATGCTGATCTCTGCTCCAATCACAGGGAGCAGAGATCGGCGTCACTAGTTGCTAGGCAGAACAGGGAGATGCTGTTTATCTCGGCATCTCCCCGTTCAGCCGCTCCGTGAGACGATCGCGGGAGTCCCCGCGGCGATCGAGTCCGCGGGGACCGCGGCCGGACTCACGGGGGGTCCCGACCGGCGCGGGAGCGCGCCGCTCCCGGCGCGCTCCCGATGGCACGGACAGGCGAAAGGAGGGACGTATATATACGCCCTCCTGCCTGTACGTGCCATTCTGTCGACGTATATCGTCGTGCGCCGGTCGGCATGTGGTTAACTGTGTAGACCACACAGATGTAGTTTTTTGTTGTACTATGATCTGTATTGTGAAAATTTAACTACTGGCAGATATCCCTTTGAACAACTCTGACTGCAAGCATATTCACACAAGGTTGTGGTGTAAGAACCATTTATATTGCTACATTTCAAGTGTCAAGATAAATGTCGTGCATCAGAGGTTAAAGGAAAAAAGTAGGATGAGAGCTCTATTCTCTAAACATTGATGCAAAGATTTAGTGACAGTCCGTGAATAAAATTTAATGGTAGGAACTCCACCATGGAAAAAATTTGCCTGTTACCAATAAATGTATAATATTCCTTTTTTTTTTTTTTTCATCAAATAGCCAAGAGAAACAGCTCTTTTTAATTCCATATCTACAGTATCTCACAAAAGACTCACATTTTTGTAAATATTTTATTATATCTTTTCCTGTGACAACACTGAAGAAATTACACTTTGCTACAATGTAAAGTAGTGAGTGTACAGCTTGTATAACAGTGTACATTTGCTGTCCACTCAAAATAACTCAACACACAGCCGTTAATGTCTAAACAGCTGGCAACAAAAGTGAGTACACCCCTAAGTAAAAATGTCCAAATTGTGCCCAATTAGCCATTTTCACTCTCCGGAGTCATGTGATTTGTTAATGTTACAAGGTCTCAGGTGTGAATGGGGAGCAGGTGTGTTAAATTTGGTGTTATCGTTCTCACTCTCTCATACTGGTCACTGGAAGTTCAACATGGCACCTCATGGCAAAGAACTCTCTGAGGATCTGAAAAAAAGAATTGTTGCTGTACATAAAGATGACATAGAAGATTGCCAAGACCCTGAAACTGAGCTGCAGCACGGTGGCCAAGACCATACAGTGGTTTAACAGGACAGGTTTCACTCAGAACAGGCCTCGCCTTGGTCCACCAAAGAAGCTGAGTGCACATGCTCAGCGTCATATCCAGAGGTTGTCTTGGGGAAGTAGATGTATGAGTGCTGCCACCATTGCTGGAGAGTTTGAAGGGGTGGGGGGGGTCAGCCTGTTAGTGCTCAGACCATAATTTTTTGGGTAGCATGCTAAATAGTACTGCCTCCTCTTCTGTACTGAAATCGCTTAAGCCCCATACACACGGTCGGATTTTTGCATGGATTCTGTCCGATCGGACAATGTTGTTGAAAAATCAGACCGTGTGTATGCACCATCGGACAGTGTACGTCGGATTGTCCGACGGACAAAGTCCTATCTCCTGCTGGATAGATTTTCCGACAACACGGTCCGATCACACCAAATCCGATCGTGTGTACGGTTGTCCGACCGGACAAAGTGCTACGCATGCTCAGATCACATTACAAGACCAAAGCTATTGGCTACTAGCCTCTACGTAGTCCCGTCGTAGGCAACAAACGTCACCACGTTCAGAATGATCGGATTTTCCGACAACTTTGTCCGACCGTGTGTACGCAAAACCAACATCAGACAAAGTATGACGGACATGGTCCGACGGACCTGGTCCTCGGATAATCCGCGCGTGTGTATGGGGCTTTACTCTAATTTCACTGCACACTGTGAGCTTGAGGATGTCCAGTACCATCTAGCCTTAGTCCCCTTTCACACTGGGGCGGTTTTCAGGCGGTACAGCGCTAAAAATAGCGCCTGTATACCGCCTGAAAAAACCGGCCCCATTCACTCCAGTGTGAAAGCTGGCGGGCTTTCACACTGGAGCGGTGCGCTAGCAGGACCGCAACAAAAGTCCTGCTAGCAGCATCTTTGGAGCGGTGAAGGAGCGGTGTATTTACCGCTCCTATACCGCTCCTTCCCATTGAAATCAATGGGAAACCGCGGGGATACCGCCCGCAAACCGCCGCTGCAGCGGCGCTTTGCGGAGGTTTTTAACCCTTTTGCGGCCGCTAGCGGGGGTTAAAACCACCCCGCTAGCGGCCGCATACCGCGGGTAAAACGATGGTAAAGCAGCGCTAAATATAGCGCTGCTTTACCGTCGCCGCCCCGCACCGCCCCAGTGTGAAAGGGGCCTTACTGTCCCTGGCCCATTCCTTTAATTTGTTGGATTCCAGTTCTTTTATTCATAGAGGCTCAGCTTTACATATGGGAATTACCTTGGCAGTGTGCATCCCGATGAGAACACTTATTACTCCAGACTGACATCCACTCATTAAGTTAGAACTAAAGGCAAAACATTTTTTTTTTTTGGAGTGGAGAGGGATTAGAACAGCTATTAGGTTTTTATTGCTGTCTGTGCCCCCGTTATGGAGATTTGCCCTCTCTAGTTGGCCTGTTTACCATTATCATTGAAAGTAAAAGAAATTTCCAAATTGTGGGGTGTCCCCAGAAAAGTAATAGATGTGGAATCTTCCTAGGGGGACACTAGTTCTGATAACATGGGGGTCTCCAAGGAATACCCTTCATTTGCAGGGATTTTCTCTGTTTTGGCTATGGCACAGGAAGTGAAGATCCCCAGTGGGATACAGTTGGGAAAAAAAAAACTGACTCTCCCTTACTCTATCCAAAATGAAAAAAAAAAAAACTTTTGCCAATACCGTAGTTCTACTTTAAGGCTTTTTGACATTTGAATAACTCTTCTCAAGAGCCAGCCCCCTGGCTGAAAACTCATGAGAGCAGTACTGAGATATGGTGCTATGATCATTTCAGGGAGCCATGTACAGTGTCCTACTGTCTCCTCCGACCAGCCATGCTCTTTCTGCATTGCGTAGAGAAGCACAGGCATCCAGTTGGGATGTACTTGGGTCTAAACTAGGGTATGTAATAAAAACAGAAACATTTTATACATGTTTTTTTTTTTTATAATAGGAGGGAAGGAGGAACAAGGGAAGACAAAATATAAGCAGATTAAACTTCAGCCTAAATTGCAACACTAATCTTTTGACACTATAATGAACAGTTGTTAATTTGTTTTTATTTAACAGAATGAAATTAGTAAATGCAGAGGATGTACCTTAGTTGTCATTTGTTTGAAGGTAATTTAATGAAACCCAGAGAGTGTTATTACCCAAGACTGCAATTAACCTGAGCAGATTCATTAAACCACACAACCTGCAGGATATGAAAGCTTTATATTTAACTGACTTGTTTTGTTGTCTGCATGTTAAAGTTACATTTGGTAAAAAAAAAAAAATCTGACTTGTTATTTATGCCTAGGGTCTGTTTTAGATGCTTTTCTCTAGTCAGGGCATAGCTAGAAATTATAGGGCTCCTAGCATAATTCTGGTGGGGGCTCTCTACTTGCCCCTATCCCTGATGCCCTCTATCCTATTAATATCACAATGTCAGTGTACTGGTTGTAGAGGCAGCAGAGAACATACCTGTCACTGATTTTACTATGTTGACCTGAACAATAGGAAACAGTAGAACTGAGGGCAGTATATTTCCCTAGCAGTGTATATTCTCCCACATGGTCATATTTGGCCAATTATGTCACCTGCATCCCGTCCCTTTGTTACTTGCGATAGCAAGGTGGGGAATTCCATGGTTGCAGTTAGACATGTACTATTCGTGTAATTAAGAATTAAAATTCAGACAATTATTTTGTTTTTCGGAGATTTGAATGTATCTGAATCTCCGAATCACAATAGTAACAAATTTCAATGAATCTGAAATTAATTATAACGAAACAACAAATTCATTCATATTCATTTGTTTCATTCGGATTATATGATGTAATAGTTTGAGCCTTTTGTTAACATTTGAACCATCTGAAATCACGTAATGGATCCATTTCGCTTTTATGTCTCAATAACATTTTGCTTTTATGTCTCATTAACATTTTGCAATATTATAAAAAATGCACTACATTTGAAATTCAAACTTATTTTAATAAATACAGTAAGGTATAAATGTAAAATAAGATGATGATTCCTACTTATTGTGTTTGGGTTGGATGGAGTTGGATCCATCAGAATATCTGAATCATAACATAATGAATGAATTTGAATAAAATTTTGTTCCATTTGTTATGTTATGATTCAGAGATTCTAATGGATCCACCTCCATGCAACCCAAACAGACTGGATAAGTAATCTCCCAAAATAACGAATTAAAGTGATATTAAAATCTCGTTTTCTTTTTGTTAAAAATAACAAACATGTTATACTTACCTGCTCTGTGTGATTGTTTTGCCCAGAGCAGCCCAGATCCTCCTCTTCTCGGATCCCTCTTCGGTGCTCCTGGTCCCTCCTGTTGAGAGCCCCCACAGCAAGCAGCTTGCTATGGGGGCACCCAAGCAGAGCCGCAGATCCCTTTGTCCATTCAGATATGGAGCCATGACCCAGCCCCACCTTCTCTCTCTCCTCATTGGCTCACTGACTTTGATTGACAGCCGCAGGAGCCAATGGTGTTTCTTTGCTGTCTCAGCCAATGAGGAGGAGAGTCTGGACAACCTAGTATCTCATGCAACATTGCTGGATTGAGAGGGGGCTCAGGTAAGTATTAGGGGGGCCGAGGGGGCCTGCTGCACACAGAATGTTTTTTTATCTTGATGCGAAGAATGCATTAAGATAAAAAAAACTTCTGCCTTTACAACTACTTTAACACGTTAAAACAAATACAGCCAATAACTTTCAAAAATATGAATCGATTCAGAACAATAAACATACCAAATGTATCCCAATATAGAAAACAAATTTTGAAAAAGAATCATTCTAACATAATGAATATGACTAAATGAAATGATTAACTTAATAAATTAATCCTAAATTAAATTAAATATATTTTTCTGTTTTGCACATCTCTAGTTGCAGTTAATTAGGCTTGTTATCATTGAACAGTTTTCTACAGGTTTGGGCCGAACTAAGTTTTAAACATCTTAAATCATAACTGGGGTGGTTAAGTCTGCTTTTAACCTTTTAAACACAAACAGTAGCCGCCACCACGTGTTTTTGCAGAAAACACCATCCACAGCATCTGTTATAGTGGAATTAAGAAATGTCTGTGACACCTAATTGCAATGGCAGACAGAAATGAAACTGAGCTTAAATCATTGAAATGTTCTTCAAAGTGGCAGGAATTAATTGAGTTCTGATTTAGAGCATCAGCTTAACAATGCTTAAAAACTCTTTAATAAAAAGAGAAGAAAAACGGTGCAAGAAAAATATTTACAGAAAAAGATATTAAAAAAGAAGTATGGTCTTTAAAAAAAAAAAAAACATTTATACTCACCTAGGTGGATGCAGCTGCATCTGTATCTGTCACCCCCTAGCTCTGAACTGAGAACTGAGTGATCAAATATCACCGATCGCTCAGTTCTCCCCTCCGCTCTGAGCAGAAAGCCCTGACTGTCAGTCACTGACTCTCTGCTCTGACCATCCAGTGCTCACTGGAGTGCTGGGCTGTGGAGGGTTTGGGAGCAGCTGGCTCCTGCTCTCCGCCGATCACTGAGAGACTGAACCAGCTACTGGTCCAAACATCTGGGTGAATACTGACCATATGGTCAGATCTTTTCAGAGCCTGGACTGGCTAAGTGACTTTCGCCCGCTGTCGACTGAAAACTGGTCACAGGAGTGCAGAACTAATTACGACCTACTCCTGTGACCTACTTGTGAAGTATAGCTAAAAGAGCTTTGGATATACAGTACTTCTCCTTTAAGACATAGACAATGGCAACAGTAAATTTAAAATGAAAAGTACTTTAAATGGAATTCTAACTTAACCCTAACTACTCTTAAAACTGTCCTATCCCCCTCCTAACACTTACTAACCTGTGTAAGTAGTAGGGTTGCACCGATACCGATACTGGTATCAGTATCGATACCGATACAGCGGGTTCCCCCGCTGAGAGATGAAATGTATACATAAGAATGCTGGCAATTATCGGTGGTTAAGGAGCGGGGCTGCCACATCCTTATCAACCAATGACGTTTCAGCTGTCAGCGGGATTTCCCTTCCCCGCCTCCTCCTTTCCCTCCCACCAGCTCTCCTGGGTATCTTCCCTGCCTCCTTTCTCTCCCTTCACCTGGTGCGGCCAGCCAGTGCATGTGAGAACTGCGGAGGGGTGGTGCTCAGTGCAGAATGTACGGTGGCTGTTGGTGGAGCTCTTGGCGGGCTGCCCGAGGAGCGGCTGGGTGGCGGGACTTCAGAACAGTACCTGGTGCTGGGGAGAGCCCTGCTCAGATGGACAATCGTAGAGGCCATGGAGAGGTAAGAAAAATCCACAGATCTACACTATACATTTGGGGGGGGGGTGAGTAGTGCAGTAAGTAGGAATCAGGTAGGTTATTGTAGTGGTCAGTTAGGTTAGTGTAGGGATCAGGTAGGTCAGTATAGGAATCGGGTAGGTTAGTGTAGTGGTCAGAAGGGTTAGTCTAGGGATCAGGTAGGTAAGTATAGGAATCAGGTAGGTTAGTGGTCAGCTAGGTTAGTGTAGGGATTAGGTAGGTAAGTATAGGAATCAGGTAGGTTAGTATAGTGGTCAGTGTAGTGGACACTCAGATGTTCTGTGTGTGATCGGCTGCACTGGAGGACAGAGGAGAGATTTAATAGACCCCAGATCTCTCCAAAAAGAGGACCTGTCACGGACCATGCTATTACAAGGGATATTGTTCATCCCTTGCAATAGCAATAACATTGATCAAAAAAAGGTACAGTCTTAAAAAACATGTAAAAATAAAAAAATTTGAATAAAAAAAAAAAAGAATTTAAAAATAGCTCTTCAAAAACTGGTATCAGTGAAACCCTAGTAAGAAGACTGTATTTACATTACTTACCTATTTTCAGTTTGTTCTCGTCAGGTCACATGATCATCTCTGTGGTAGCCAGCTCCGGCTGCAGGGGAGAAGAGAGAGCACTCCGACAATGGCTAGTAAAACCTGGAGCAGAGACATCACCCATAGTCTTCAATAGCCCATCCACTGTTGGCATTTCCTCCTCACCCCTGCAGCCATGCCGGCTGACACATCTTTTTTACACATAATAGTAAGTATAAGGTGTTAGGAGAGGACAGTTTTTAGAGTAGTTAGAGTTAAGCTGGAATTTGACTGGTGTTTGGTCCCATCAGAGTCCAGTTTACCAATAGTGTAGGGGTGGGAGAAAAGAAGGTTGAAGTCTTTGATCATACTTCAGCGGACCCTAATTTAATGGGACTTTTCTAATCATATCAGTTTTATAAGATTGTGTGGTTTTATTATTGAATAGAATGAAATTACTATTTAAGAGAGACTAAACAAGATGTACATTGCATGTATGTATATATTAGGACTTTTAATGCTTTGGCCTTGAACTCTTATACATTTGTATAACATTTGTTAATAATAGTCTCAATTATGGAAATAATATCAAACTTAACCCTGGGCAGCTCATCTGTAGGTTAGTACAGGTCACTAACCTTAGTCTATTAGATGTGCATTGTGGAATCACATACCAGATTTTTACGACCCCTATTATCAGGCATGGATTAAAAGACATCCAGCTAACCAGTTTTATGGCATCCAATTGGATATTTATGACTGGGCTCATTGACAAGCTGTGTAGATCCTGGATAAGCATGATTTATGGTTCTGCTAAAAGTTATGTTTCCTGGTGCCTCCATGGCAGCATACTGGTGATAGAGCTCTGCCTCGACTCCTCCCTCAGGACTTGTGAATAGCATAAATTAAAGGCATAGTCCCTCCCCCAACATTCTCCTTTTTTTCCTCATACCTCTTGTGCTGGTGAAGAGTAGCAGTACGTCCATACCTCTGCCTTTGGCAGCGTCCGCCGGGTTTAGCCTTTCCCGTGCGCAGTCCCTGTTCTTGGGCCGCTCACAGCGCTGATAAGACTGGGAACCCCTCTGTGGATCTGTTGGGGTCTTCTCGCAGACTTTCCTCACAGGAACGCAGTCTGCCACCATATCCTATGATGAATGCAGAGAAGTCGCAAAAGGATCAGCTCTCATTTTCCCAGGCTTGTGGTTTTTTACTTATCTTAGTAGCATATGTCATTTTTTTCCTCTGTTATCTTCCCTATACCCTTTTCTTTCCTTTTTAAAAAAGAAAAAAAAAGTTTTATTTTTACTTCTGGTCTGCTTGTGCTGGCTTCTGTTTTATTATGTTTTATGTCATTTCACTCCCTTGTCCTTTGATCCTGGTACAGGCTGGGGAGGCTGCGGGTGTCTTGTCTTCCTTATTTGGATAGAGCCCGGCAGGCAGCGCGGAGCTGTTTGGCATCCTCGCCGCTGTACTGCGAATGCGCGAGCGGGGGCGAAGGGGAGGTCTACCTGTCTATTTTCTATGCATTCGGCGTCTTTTCTTCTGCGCATGCGCATGTACGGTCGCTCAGAGATCCGGCGGCCATATTGGTTTCTGGAAAAAGGGACAGTTTTGCCCTTTCTTCCAAAAAAAAAAAAACGTTAACTCTCAGTGGTGGTGCATGGGATTAGCCCTCCCACCTAGAAGGTATTTAAGGTCACCTTCAGGGTTAGCTGTCAGAGTCTCCTCGCCTGTGCCCTCCTAGGTTTCTCTGATGCTGCTCTGTGGTAAGTACCTTTTTACAAAACTTAAATAAATAAATAAATATATTTTATGTTCTAAAAAAAAAAATCCTTTTCCATTTTCCCTTTCTTGCTATGTTTCTGCAGCTGATCCTTATGCCCAACTCCGCAATGAGCCATTCATCTCGCAACAAAGATCCTCACATTTCTATTAGGTATAAGACCAACTATACGTGAGTAAAAAAAAGAAAAAAGTGCACCTGCTGGCCTAATGTGGATCTCGTAGCCCTGTTCACTCCAAGAGGTCCAGAAAATCCTTGAGGCACCGTGATGATGACAGCCCAGATCGTAGGTCTTATTCTGCACGCCACATGTCCCACTCCTCTGGTCGCAGATCCAATTTTTCATGAGATAGATCAAGATCCAGATGACGAGATCGGTCCCCCTCTCCTAGGACCTATACAAAGAAATGCTGGACCTGTGGGGCTACTCTGCTGCCAAACAAAGTGGTCTGTAAAGACTGTTTTGTGGACTATGCATCCAGCCACGAGCTAGAAAGTCAGCAGGTTGTGGACCTGCTCAAAAGAACAATGAGGGACTCCTTCTCTGAGCTTGTGGCTTTGGTTCCCGCTAAGCCAGGCCCACAGATGTCCCAGGTTCAGGATACAGAACCTAATCTTCCTGGTCCTTCTGCAGTCAGTACTCCTCTGTCAGGCTGACCGGCTAGAGATTCTCCACCTGAGGAGTTTTCAGGGGACTCTTCAGAAGAGTCAGATCCTTCTGGCTTCAGTCATTCCTTTGTGAAACCATTTATCCAGGCAGTCAAATCTGCAATAGCCTGGGAGGACACAGAAGAACCTCCCTAGGAATCTAAAAGCTACTTCCCGTTCCTCAAATTGAAGCAGGTTTTTTTCCCGTTGATGGCTGAATTGTTGGATGTTCATCAGCTTCCCCTGAAATGTGTTCCTGTGTTCCTACTTGTGCTGACTGATCTTGCATTGTTGACCCAGTTTGTTCCTGACCTCCTCTGTGGATTCTGGATTCTGACTATTCTCTGCCTGATCCCCTGGTGCTGACCTCGACTTGCTACAGGACCTTGCTCTGCCTTCTTCCCTCGTATTGCCCTAGCCTACCTCCTGACCATGCTGCTGTCTCAAAGTGTATTACCTGGTGTATGACCCAACTTGGCTACATCACTGACTGTGGCAGGCACCTGCTATCAAGCTACCAGCACCCGTGCTTTTTTTAGCCTTGTACATCTGTCACCATGTTCAGGAGTGATCGTGCCAGAGTCGCAAGGGAGGCCGTCTCGTCAACTCGGCATCCAACCAAGGTATGTGACACAACACCCCCCTTACATCAGAGTCAACCTTTACACCAGAGTTCTCCTTTACATCAGAGTGCACAGATTTCCCCCCAAATCAAAGTCCCCAGCATTCCCTCCTTACAAAAGTGTTCCCCAGCATGCCCTCCATATCAAGGTTCTTAGAGCCCCCCCTTACATCAGAGTCCCCCTCATAGGTGTGCGCAGTCTATTGCATTAGGGTGTGCACCTCAAAGCTCAAACACACACTACTCACTACTACTCACATCACTCACCATGTTCATTCAGAAAGGGAAGGGGCTGATAAATACATATTTACCGGCCCCTTCCCTCACTCATCCTAAAACATCTCTGCAGCAACAGCCGGCAGGAGAGGAGATGAGAGGAGGGAAGCCAGAAGTGCAGCAGAGGGAAGGAGTGGGGAGCCAGGGCAGTAGGGGAATACTGTGCTGCACAGGGTGATAAGGGTGTGCCTGGGCACACCCGGAACACCCTGTGCGCACGCCTATGGTCTCCCCTTACATTAGATTCCTCAGCGTTACCCTTTACATCAGAGTTCACAGGTTTTTGTCTAACATAATGTTGCCTAAAAACCCTGCTTACAATCAAGGGAAGCACTGTGGGTGGGCTCAGGCTCAGACGGGCTGTAGGACACTGTCTCTAGGCAGAAAGAGGGCTCAGGTAGGCTGTTGATCCTCCTCCCCCTTCTTCCTGTCTTCTTCAAACTATTGGAAACAGGTGCCAATCGTCTTGATGTCACCACGCACCCTCCCAGACTCACCTCGCTGCCTGAGCCAGGCCAAGCTCAGCTGTCTAATAATCTGCTGGTTCTGCCAGGGAGAACCCACCCATTTTTTTTGCTTTTGTTTACACACATTTATGAAAAGGAGAAAAGCCCCCTTTTTTTTACAACTTGTCGGTAAATTTACAGACGTCAAAACTGCTGTCAATTGGGGCAATTTCTCAAAGTACTGAAGCCAGAAGGCGAGTATGACAGTCATGCATCTAGCATTTTCAGATGCTGAGGAAGGCAATAGCCACCTTCATCTTTCTCTCTTGGCAGATTTCCTTTAACTACACTCAATGGTTATGTTATATGAAAGCTAAAGGCTAAAAAGGTGGACTTTGAAGGCACATGGGTAAACCATATAAGAGTAATTAGATTTGTTTATTTAATATAAAGATAGAAAACAATATTGCATATAAATACATATAAAAATCTATGAAGCTAGTAATTGTAAACCCTGTGCACAAATTCTGATACCTCATCACATAGTAGCAAGATATATATATATATATATATACAGCCCTCAAAATTTAGACTCGCCTGCTCGCATTTTGCGAGTAAATTTTGAGGGCTGACGAGGAAGAGCTGTCTGGGAGCGAGGGGGGGGGGGGCGAGCACTGCCGGCCGGCGAGTCCCTTTCCCAGTGCTCACGAAGGGGAAGAGAGAGGAGAGAGCCGGCCGGATGATATGAGCGCAGGGAACATAACTAGCGGCTTTGATTTAAATCGCCGTGTGTTCCCTGCACTCGCTTTCACACACAGCCCCGCCCCCTGGTCCCCGGGAATTTGATAGACAGATTACCCGTCTAACCCGGGACGAGTGATGTGTATCAAAGTTCCCTGGCCAGGGGGTGGGGCTGTACGGGACGCCGAGCGGCGGGAACACACGGCGATTTAAATCAAAGCTGTTCCAGCATGTCCCTCTGCGCTCATATCATCCGGCCAGCAATGCTCTTCTTCTCCTTTGCTCCCCTTCATTCAGGACACAGGTAGGCTGCACTGGTGTTAAAGAGTTAGGCTGCACTGGTGTTAAAGAGTTAGGCTGCACTGGTGTTAAAGTGTTAGGCTGCATTGGTGTTAAAGTGTTAGGCTGCATTGGTGTTAAAGTGTTAGGCTGCATTGGTGTTAAAGTGTTAGGCTGCATTGGTGGACACGGGTGAGGCTGCATTGGTGGACACGGGTGAGGCTGCATTGGTGGACACGGTGAGGCTGCATTGGTGGACAAGGGTGAGGCTGCATTGGTGGACACGGGTGAGGCTGCATTGGTGGACACGGGTGAGCCTGCATTGGTGGACACTGGTGAGGCTGCATTGGTGGACATGGGTGAGGCTGCATTGGTGGACACGGGTGAGGCTGCATTGGTGGACACGGGTGAGGTTGCATTGGTGGACATGGGTGAGGTTGCATTGGTGGACACGGGTGAGGCTGCATTGGTGGACACGGGTGAGGCTGCATTGGTGGACACGGGTGAGGCTTAATTTGCATAAAACATTTAAGGGCAATTTCATGATATAATTTATGAGGCCGTGTTTAGAGGTGGAATTAGGGGCGGGGCAGGGCGGGGGTTGGGTGGGGCAACTGGTGGCGAGTAACACTTGAGGCCTGGGTAGTAGCTCAGGACTTGAAATTTTGAGCCCTGTATATATATATATATATATATATATATATATATATATATATATATATACATCCAAAGGAATGTTATATAAGAAAAATTCCCGAAATGGTCTCCAAATGAGGATGTCGATATAAGCAAACTGTGGGTCAGGGTGTGAATCCGGGCCCAAAATATTCATTTAGTTGCTTGACATGTTGCGCGTAGAGGTACGCTTCTTCAGGAGGTAATATAATGCTATAATGCTGGTAAGCAAATGGATAAAATTATAACCAGGAGAGGATGAGCGCTAACGCAGAACTGGGGATTGCAGCAAATGCTGGTAATATAAGCCAGCAAGTGTTTACTTTAAGAGGCTGTTTTCCTTTGTAGGGAAAACAGGATAATGGCTCATAGAGGCTAGCACTTCAAAAGGTTTAAGAGCCTTGTATAGCATGGATGAGTCTTCTGGTGTCCGATGAGCATCAGGTGTTCGCCTGTTCGCTGAATAGCGAACAATTTGGGGTGTTCGCAGCAAATTAGAAAGCCGCGGAACACCCTTTAAAAGTCTATGGGAGAAATCAAAAGTGCTAATTTTAAAGGCTTATATGCATGGTATTGTCATAAAAAGTGTTTGGGGACCTGAGTCCTGCCTCAGGGGACATGTATCAATGCAAAAATAGTTTTAAAAACTGCTGTGTGTTAAGCCACAGGTCCATCCCAACCACCTATAACAAGGGGTCCAGCGGAGCTGGTAAGGGTTCTCTACAGCTGGTGGTGGATTCACAAGCGGTTTGGTGATGGTCATATTATTGTGGACATTTCACGATTTTGCTGCACTATTTTGCAATTCTCCAATTTATCACATTCATTTGCAATTTCTGCATTTATTAATATTTAATTAGTCTATTTGTTTTTGGTTTATCTATCAATTATTATTAGTATTAATTAGCGCGATTCATATACAGATACAAGCAAAAGTAGTCAGTGTGATATTTTATATGAGTTATATTTAAATGCCTAGTGGCATAAGCTTGAATCCCTTTTAATAAACTGCCCAGTAAAAGTAGCAGAAAAAAGCAAAAAAAAAAAAAACACACAGAATATACATTCAAAATTGTATCTGTAGCCCCTCCTGAATGTAATGAGTTTGTGATATACTTGTCAAAATGTCCATTATGCTGCTGTCATAAAAAAAGGATGTCACTTGCTGGTCATTGATTTTATACAGTGCCTACTGCAGCCATAGCCTTCCCTTTGATGTTTAATACTCCAGGAGGACATGACACGTTTTACTGCTAATATTAAAAGCCTGTGCAAACACTTTAACAACCTCTTACATAAAACCCCTGTGGCCAGAGATAGCAGTTACCTGAGTTCACCGTCTCAAGCAGAATAAAAAGTAAGTCTTTCAGTGAATGCTTGTGTGACCAGACAGCGAGGATGACCTCTTAAAAGTTGGATGACTGAACTTTTATTTAGAAGAATTACACTTTTTTTTTGTTAAAGAAGAACTCCAATCTAGAAAACATCCTACTCTACATGTAACAGTGCGGCAGAGCGGAGTGATGCTCAGACGGAGGTCCTTTTTTCCATAGGGAGGTCTAATGTTAAGTTATTCAGAGTTCGCTATATATGTATAAGAAGCCACACTGAGGCTTCGGATAGCGTCAGTACTCAAATCTACAGACCTTGTTGGTAATTTGCTACATATCACCAGGCAGAATAAATAAGCAAGTTTTTCCCTTTGAGGGTATCGTGATACTGGTGTTTTTGGTGGGCACCTATTGACAGTGCTTCATTTATTATTTTTCCAAGTTGCATGATGGAACATTTTGCATGTAAGACAAAAATATGACTGCATATACTCTTACCAAATAACCCTGACGAAGGTGCTTGAACTAGAAACGCGACGGGTACCGGAGACCACTCTGTACCGGAGAGTTAAATTAATTGTCATGTAAATCATGTAACCTGTTGTGTTTTTTGTCTTTTCTTTTTTTCTTCTTTTTCGATTTTGTATATTTTTTGATATGTTTTTAAACCAACGATCATTTTATGATTGAACAATTTTATGTACCATATATACTCGAGTATAAGCCGAGTTTTTCAGCACATTTTTTTGTGCTGAAAGTGGCCCCCTCGGCTTATACTCAAGTCAAGCACTTTTCTGCAGCAGAGAATTACATTTTCCGACCTGACTTTGGGGCCCCATATCTTGGGGCCACTTGGTGCTAGGAACCCCAAATTGTGTGCAAACCCAGTGGAACTAACACTACAACATATACAAATTTGGGGTTCCTAGCACTAAGTGGCCCCGCGACACAGGGCCCCCCGACTTTGGGGCCTCGTATCTGGGGGGCCACTTGGTGCTAGGTCAACTGTGTCCATCTGCAGCATCTGCAGCAATGTCATTTTGGGACCCTTTGGGTCCAGAGACCCCAAATTTTGTCTGCAGCTAGGGGGCATCTAGGAACCCTTAACTACCAAGTTTGAAGTTCGGGGACCTATGGCTGCAAATGGGCACAGTGAGGCTGCAAATGGGCATTGTTGACCCTCTTTTCCACTTACAGTAGCTGCGCATTTCTCACCCTAGGCTTATACTCGGGTCAATAAGTTTTACCAGTTTTTTGTGGTAAAATTAGGTGCCTCGGCTTATATTCGGGTCGGCTTATACTCGAGTATATACGGTATACTTAATAAATATATTTTCTAGTCTACCCATGTGTGGTTGTTGCCTACAAAGTCCCAACGAAGGAGGATTTTCTTTTCTTGTTATACAACAGGGATGTGGCAACAACACACCCATCTGACATGCTGAAAAAACCTTTTTGCTAGATCTCTACATGTAACATTATAACATTTTTGGTGTCTCTCTGATATCTTTGCATGACCAGCATCTCCTGTATGCTGTCCGCATAACCATCTCCTGTCCGCATAACCATCTCCTGTATCCTGTCCGCAGGACTGTATCCTGTCCACATAACCATCTCCTGTATCCTGTCCGCATAACCGTATCCTCCAAAATTGGCACCTAGTATCCTGTCCGCATGACCGTATACTGTCCGCAGCCTCTAACCACCTCCTGTTGATTGCTTGATTGGGAGCAATCTGTGTCTGTTCTGTTCTGTTCTGTCCCATCATTGCTTCATCTTGGCGTGTGAAGCACTGAAAGAAAAGAGGTTGTCATAGGTTATATTAACCTGACCTTCATGTAAATGTTGGTGTCAGTATATAACATAATCAAGAGAATTAACAATTTCATTTCAAGTTCTCTTTTTACATTTCTCTTAAAACAATTCTATTGTAGCAGACGCAAGGGTTTAGTTTATACACATCATTTAAATTAATACTAATTTATGAACCCTTTCTAGTAATATAATTCAGTAGCTCAGCTAAACACAGATATTATTACACAACTGTAAATTCATTAGGTAACAAAGTGATGTTCACATTCTGAAATGCGAAATACGATTTATGAAAAGTATTGTATTGTAGATCATCTATATTAACTTCTCTGCACTAGCTAATAAGTAGTGAATTACCACTGCTTCAACTAATGGTAGTGTTCATTATTGTTTGATTATTAGCTCTTTGTTTAAGTACTATAAATAAGCTACAGTTCTTTTGGTTAGCCTCGTTGATATTCAAGGGTTGGCAGTGTGTGTGTATATGGGGCTTCATGATTGGACTGGTGTTGAATTGCTGCTTTATGCTACATCATCTTTGAACTTCTGTAATCTAATTCTATAAGCTGAGTAATCTTTATGTATTATTACTATCTTTATTATCTGTGTTACTTACTACTAGCAGCACATCAGATGGCTTACAGGGAATCTGCATAAAATACATATTGGTAGACAGTGGCAAAGCTAGACATTTTTTCACCCTGGGTAAAGACTCAGTTCAGCACCCTCCACTGGAGAGAGAAATTCTCCATAGCTAATTGGCTGTCTGTTGCCTCGTTTATCCATGTCTTTATGGACCTTGCTTTGTGCACTGGTGCGCATCATTTTGGAACAGGAAGGGGCCATCACCAAACTGTTCCCACAAAGTTGGGAGCATGAAATTGTCCAAAATGTCTTGGTATGCTGACGCCTTAGGAGTTCCCTTCAATGGAACTAAGGGGCCAAGCCCAGCCCCTGAAAAACAACCCCACGCCATAATCCCCCTCCACCAAATGATTTGGACCAGTACACAAAGCAAGGTCCATAAAGACATGGATGAGTGAGTTTGGGGTGAAGGAACTTGACTGACCTGCACAGAGTCCTGACCTCCACCCAATAGAACACCTTTTGGGATTAAATAGAGTGGAGACTGCGAACCAGGACTTCTTGTCCAACATCAGTGTCTGACCTCACAAATGTGCTTTTGGAAGAATGTTCAAATATTCCCATAGACACACTCCTTAACCTTGTGGAAAGCCTTCCCAGAAAAGTTGAAGCTGTTATAGCTGCAAAGGGTGGGCCAACTCAATATTGAACCCTACGGACTAAGACTGGGATGCCATTAAAATTCATATGCGTGTAAAGGCAGGCATCCCAATACTTTTGAAAATATAGTATATATATATATATATATATATATATATATATATATATATATATATATATATATATATATATATAATTTCACAGGTGAGGTCGACAGCACAGGGTATACTTCCTAGTGCAAGCAATCAAGCCTTCCCAAAGGCCATATATAAAGAAGAATCCAGGGATTGCTGCACTTAAAAATTTTAGAAAATTCACATGTAATAAATTAAATATTGTTCCAAATACAACAGTTTTGGGCTATATAGCTTTCGCCCTTCTTTAAGTAGGAACAAGATATACAAGGGCAATTTTTGGAGCTACTTTTACATTTTCATACACAAGAGAATGTTAAGGTAACTTTCCTTTTACATGTGATTTGTGTCCTTTCTATAAACATTGTAATGTGAAGAAATAAAAATCATATTAAAATGCCATAAACACCATATCTTCCACAATAAGTGGTCAGGTTGGACTACATATAGTTCTTTGTCTTAACTATACTACTTGGAACCTATTTTTACCAAAGGCCCCCCAACATGTCTCGGCGCAAAACACATTTGACCCCTGAAGTACAGCATCACCATCAATCTAAGATACAGAGTCTCTTTCCCCCTTGTTAAATTTGTTATTTTCCCTACTGTGAACAAGGGTTGCTCCCAATGTGACCTCAAACTGACAGTTAGATCCTATGTATGAGATTGTTATATCACTTGGGTTGCATCCCAAAATGTCCTAGTTGTCTTTTATATAACAGAACTGCTTTGTATTTTTTTTCTGTTCATCCCTTAAATAAAAAAAATTTGTATTAAAAAACATGCCATAAAAACAAATAGGCAGAAGAGATAACTTTCTATCAGCCCTATAAAACAACGTCCATTTTTATCTGCCATCAGAAAGGTCATTTTTCAACAGTAATGGTGGTGTGTAGCTCTCAGAAGAATACAATAACATAAAGTAATTTTTTTCCAGTTTGAAATATTACCTATTAAAAGTTATGTCAAGAATATTAATCTGACAGTGTTTTATATCTGAATTACTACTAGGCTCCCTGTCATGTAGCTGTGCTGGTGACCTGGCTTTTCTCCCAGACTGTTTGTAGATTTGTTTTTCTTTAAGTGGCATTTAAATCTTGACTGGAAGAAATATGATGGCATTCTAAGAATACACCTCTTTAACCTTCAGCTACTAGATTGGGCATTTATTACATATCAGGCTGTCAGAATAAACCAATACAGAAGATTAATTATTTGAATACATTTGCAGACATGAAAACCTCAGAAGAGTTCATTGTGGATCCACTTTGTAATTACCCTCTCAACTTAGAGCACCTTTTAAGATGAGCAGATATTTGTTTCTCGTTACCGAAAAAATACTACTTGTGTTTTCTTTGTACTGGGAAATTCTATGTGCCATAAATGATGCAGATTTGTAGCTTTTTTAGCACACAGTTGAAAAGCAGCTACAAGTAACAAGTCAACCAGTAAGAATGGCTATTGCTATCCAGCAGACATTCAAACTGTGATAAAATTCACTAGAGATATATGAAGCCGAACTACACTTTATTACTTCTTAAAAAAATTATAGCTTGCAAAATAAGCTTTTTTATTAAAAAGAAAATTGCAGCTTGCTCTGGAATACTCACCTTTTCTCCAGAAATTATACTCAAAGAAACTCCTCCTCTGCCCCTCTGAGGAACCGTTAACCAGACAGAGACATAAAGTGAAGTTAAAAATCACACCTTTAATGAAATTGCAAAAATAACACAGTTCAGAAACGTAGTAAAAAAACAGAAGCCAGGGTTTGGATGCCAGAGTGGGTAATCAGGCGATCCGGGCTCAGGAAACCAGAAGTCAGCGTAGTCAGGAAAAAGAAACAGGAACAGGAATCAAAGGGAAGTCAGCCAGGCCAAGTCATACAGAGGAGCATAGGAAGGAAGCACTTAGAGATCATAGACCAAGCAAGGGCAGAGAGGAAATGAGCTAAGCTGCTTAAATAACAAAAAGGGGCTGGCTGTAGGCTGGACTAATGATAACCAGGTGAGTCATTGTAACAACGAGAGGTTGGTAATTAATCAACAGCTGAGCAGCTTATAAGCACTGGAAGAAAAAAAAACTCCTTGTTAAGTAGCAGGAGTTTAGCCCTGACAGCCACCAACTGTCAGTCCTCCTTCAGGCTTAGTGTAGGACAGCACCATTAAACCCAGTTCTTGCGAGCCCAGGTAATCAAGGAATCACCCCCTAGAGGTACATCACCACACAGGCCTGGGTTCACACTACAATAATGCAGAGAAAGCTGGTCTCTGCAGTATTTAGGACTGCCTACCACCTCCACAAGAAGAAAACATAAACATGTCACATGATTGGCCAGAGGACATCAGGAAAAAGCTAAACATGAAACTAAGTTCACATGTAAGTGGGTTGCGAATACATGCATAATCGCACATGTTCCTAACCCACATACACAACTCTTTTGCAGTTGCGCAGGAGTGCCATAAATTCCTAATAGCACCTCCATGCATCCATGAAAAGTTTTCAAGAGCACAAAACCACATAGTGCCACTTCATCATGTAGTTCCATGCAACCACATTTTTAAAAAAGGGTCAGGGACTTTTTTCCCGTATGTCCCACTGGTACAGCAGCCCATTCAAATAAATAGGCTGCTGTGCCCATGGAAACAACTGCATAGATGTAAACCTAAACTAAAGGAAAGTTTTAAAATATATCTATGGTCGGGTGTTCAGGGAGAAGGGTAATGGTCAGGGTGCAAAAGTTAAACCTGTCTGGAGTGAAATATGGGGCTGTCTTTGCTGACTTTCTCTTGAAAATGCTAATTTACTGGCTGTTATGTTGACCTTCTGATGTTTAATGCTTTCAGATTCACTGTTCAAAAATAGCAATGCAGACCGGAAGAGTCAGAAGTCCCTATCCACATATCTTTAGCGAGATTGGTGTTCCAGAACAGAATTTAATTTTCTCTTGATAGAGCTTACAGCATGGGTGCTTAACCTGTGGCCCTCCAGCTGTTGCAGAACTACAAGTCCATACATCCCAACTTTTTATCCAATTATTTTTTATTAGCAGATTTTATGCAGATTTAAATAAAGTTGTCATTTTGGGGGAAACACCACTTTAATTCACATTGTCGCTATTTGACATGCGACTTGTCAAATCACAGCCTATTGCCGGCAAAGACATTGTCTCAATCGGTGCAACGCAGACTTTGCGGGGTCGCACCGATTTCCAAAAATATTTCCCGCACTACCTTTGGCGACTTTGGGGGGTGATTTCAATAGACATCTGTGCATGAACCCGCACAGATGTCTTTCAAATGTGAAATTGTGCGAGTTCAGCTGAACTTGCAGGATTTCAAACCCGCGTTCAGTGTGAACGTACCCTAAAACCTAGAAGCTGATTGGTTTTCATGCAGAGTTGCACCAGATTTTGCACTCAGAATTTTTGTAAATTAACCCCAGTGTCACTTTATCCTGAAAGGGCAAGTGACAGTGTAGTTACTAAAGGCTAATAGACTATTCACTTTGCAAGGGAAGTTGCACTTGTAATGAAGTTTTCCCAGAGCGTAGTGAATGAGGTGAAGCTCAGCTGACCTCCATCATCCAATCACACGCAAGGAAAAATGCTGTTTTTTTTTTCCATGCACTTGATTTGGTATTTTTTGAAAAATGAAATGTCACCACACTCAATATGCTTTGGGGAAAATTCCTTGCACAGTGCGACTTGCCCTGCAAATAAACCATATGTTTTTTTAAAAACACAAAATATCACAGGTAATATCATATAGCAAACATTCAAATAAGTACATTAATGTTGCATTTAATGTTGCCTCGTACACACGTACGGACTTTTCCCGGCGGACCTAAGTCCAGCGGACAATTACAGCTAAAAAAATATATATATATAGCCTGGCAGGCCAGGAAAGGGGTGGGGACGAACGAGCGCCCCCCCCCTCCTGAGCCGTACCAGGCCGCGTGCCCTCAACATGGGGGGTGCCCTGGGGAAGGGGGGCCGTGCGGCCCCCCCACCCCAAAGCACCTTGTCCCCATATATTTTTTTTAATGCATACTTTTATTAGAACATGCAGGGAGTACAAGGCAGACAAATTATTTTATCATTTACTCTTAATCTTACTTCCCAGCAGCCTCTGGGCTGAGCTCTGTGACTCATGCTCTGTCCTGTACATAAAATCCCATTTTTACAGCATCGTTTTCTGTAGCTGATTATAAAATTCCTTCCTGATTGTATTTCCAAATGAACGGACTTGCCGATGAGCGGCAAGTCCCTTCATTTCAAAAGTCCCGCGGACTTGCCCACTAACGGCGGGATTGTCCGCTGGACTTCCAAGTCGGCCGTACTTTGGCGCCAAAAAGTCCGCCGGCGCCCACACACGAGGGGATTATCCGCTGGACAAGTCTGCAAGGATTCTGTGACATGCCTGTATTATAGCCGGCAGGACAAATGACATGCCCTACTACTCCGGACAGGAGGTCAGTTTAAATTAGGATTTATTCAGCTTATGTCAGTTTGTAAAACTACGAAATTGCTTCAGCTTATTATTGTCTGCTATTTTTATTTGTATGAGAACACTATTTTAATATACCTAATAAAAGTTTGCTATGCCATGACAAAATGTTTTGCCCCATTTTGCCCATTTGTGTTCATGATTTTGGTGGTTGACATATCCCCCATGTAATGTCTTTGCTGCTTTCCAGGCCTCAATTGGGTCGTTCTGCCAATAGCAATGGCCAGCCAGAAGCGATTAAAGCAGTAAGAAACCACCCCCTTTTTTTTTTAAACCCTGCAAGACAATGGCACCATATGCTAGTATGCATCACATACTAGCACAATATGAAATACTTACCTTAGAACAAAGTCCTCCAGCGGCGTGCTGTCACCACTGACAGGGTTTCAATCTTCACCCAGTTTCCCTTCCAAGTTCGAGTGCTCTGGCCATCTGAATGGCCGAGCCGTGATGACATCACTCCCAGTCACAGTCACGTCTACAGCACTGAGTTCATGGTTATGCCGTCCCTTCAGAGCGCATGCGCCAGTGACGTCACCGGCTGCTTGCAGTGTGAATATCCCCTAAACAGTGCAAGTTTGGGAGATATTCACTGTACCTACAGGTGAGCCTTAGTATAGGCTTACCTGTAGGTACATGTTAAAAAGAATACTTTACTACCACTTTAAGAAAGAAGCACAGGGCTATGACACAGAACAGAAAATGTTTTGGTATTTCTGTTCCAAGCACAAAAAATACCTGTTGATCCTGCGAGAAATTCAGTGTATCCATGCTTTGCTAATATATGCATTGCAGTAGATTATAAGTAAGAGTTTGGCTCCCTCTAGTGTCCTTTCTATTTAATGTTATTAAGACTTGTTTGGTTTCATTAAAGCCATGCTACAAAACATTGTGGGATATATAGTGATTGAGGAAGTGACTCATGGGCTTAAACTCAGTCTGGGAACTACATACCCACAATGCCAAGTTCACCTACCCACAATGCCAGGTCACAGAACAGCCTGCTGGGTAGTTACATAAAAGGGGCAGCACGGCCATTTTTCCGGCCTCTTGGGAAGCCATTCAAAGGCTGCCTGCAGAGAGGTCTGTGTGTGACCGACAGACTGTGGTATGGAAGCGTGGAGCGGAATCGTTTGGCCTCTGCGGAGTTCCAGAGTACAGGCAGCTGGACCAGCGTGCGGATGGACTGGAGGATCCAAGATTTCTAAAGGTTTCCTGCATTACAGTTACATCAGCCATCAGGAGTAGCAGTGCGGTGTGACGGCGCCAGCTTGGATCGGGACTGAGATACCAGGAAAGGAACCTTGCAAGCATTCTGGGCCTGTTGCGGTGAGCGGGTACTTGCCCAGATCAATATAGTGTACTGTTGCCGTGTTACGTAGTTACAGACTGCTGGTGGGACTTGTAGTCCCACAGAAGTATTCTCATTCAATCCGTAGCCTGCATACAGCGGAACTGCAGGATTGCTTTCCATGTGCTATAAAGTTAATGTTGCAACACATCCACCACTAAGGAGGAATTAAAATAAGTGCCTTTTGTCACAAGTACACAACTATTAGCGCATTATTCATTCTACAGTCTACTGCTACTTGTTTCCCTGTTTGGATTTACAAATACTGCAGTCTAATACCCTGAGCTAGCTGAAGATTAAGAAAACAAGAGACTTCTATCATCTTTCACAGAACATCATAGTTCTTTTTGCATTCAGAACTTTGCATTGTAACCTAGGGGGAGCCCTTGAGTACAGAATATAAATATAGTGTATTGTACTATTTTATGTGCATAGCATTTCTTGCAGAGTTGGTGTGTATGCTCTGGGGTTGGAGGGAAGGCGTTTAGTATATAAGTTCGGTATATTGGACGCCTATCACATTTCTTGCCTGTTTGCATACACATCTTATGGTAATTGTTTGATCTACAATCAGAAAGTTTATGTGTTATGTTGTCAATTGTTACTTGCTGTTTATACTGAATTGCACTTTCATTTTATGTTCAGCCTATATTACAGTAAATTTATTTAATTGGTTCAGTAGCTCATTGTGTAACTCTCATTGACAACATCACTTTACAATATGGAACCCGAGGTGTCAGAGGTAAGTGAGGATCCGCAGAGTCGGGGTAGCCAGTGGGGTATTGAGTTAATCAGCAGCCCCTACGGGGGTACCGCTACATGAGTAAGCTCATGCCTTTCTGTAGTAAGCTGTTAGCACAGAGCTTCTGCAGCACTGAAGCCTCAAACAGTGTTAACAGCCCTGTCCAGTTCTCTTTGTGAAGTACATTGCAATTATTTCCCAAATTATAGAAAGGATGAGAAGGGAACATGTTCTGCAGTCCAAATCAAAAACAATCAGCCTGGGGTGACAATGCTGCTCCTCTATAGATGCAGTATGCAGTGCCGTGAGTGTTGTCATCCTAGAACAGGAAGTGTGTTACTGGCAGGATCACCAGGTGAAAATAAAGAAAAAAAGCCTGGAAATACCAATGCAGCCACAGTATCTAAGGACTGATAAGATGCAATATATTACATGTTTGATATTGAGCTTAGTCACAGTTTAAATCGGAGGTCTGCCCATCCCTGCAAAAATTAAAAGCCAGCAGCTACACATACTACATCTGCTGACTTCTGCGTTCTCCTACTGGCCCGGCTGCGGGGGAAGGAGGAGGGAGGAGGAGGGAACCGAGCTGCTGATGTAATTTGCTGCGGCCCAGTCTCCCGGAAGTGGGGACAGGGTACCTGTCAAATCCGCTCCCCCCCCCCAAAAGGTTCCAAATGTGGCACCGGGGGGGGAGACAAATGAGTGGAAGTTCCACTTTTGGGTGGAACTCCCCTTTAAGCAGAGTTACTTCCCTGTGGCTCTTTCCAGTGAACTTAGTATAGCTATCTAGCGATCTTTTTGTATTTTTGCTGGATAACCACCCCCCTTAATTTTCATCTTTTCATCTATACCTTTTATGGAGACATTACAGACCCAAGTGCCAAGCGTGATTCAGTAAAAAAGGGAGTACTATGCATGCTTTTCAGCAAACAAGAATTCTTTAAACACAATCTGCAGTGGACATGACAGAGGTCATGAGTAAAGCCCCATACACACGGTCGGATTTTCCGATGGATTCTGTCCTATCGGACAATGTTGTCGGAAATTCCGACCGTGTGTAGGCACCATCGGACAGTTTCCATCGGATTGTCCGACGGACAAAGTCCTATCTCCTGCTGGATAGATTTTTTGACAACAAAGTCCGATCACACCAAATCCGATCATGTGTAGCGAATTCCGACGGACAAAGTGCTACGCATGCTCAGATCACATTACAAGACCAAAGCTATTGGCTACTAGCCTCTACGTAGTCCCGTCGTAGGCAACAAACGTCACCACGTTCAGAATGATCGGATTTTCCGACAACGTTGTCCGACCGTGTGTACGCAAAACCAACATCGGACAAAGTACGACGGACATGATCCGACAGACCTGGTCCTCGGATAATCCGAGCGTGTGTATGGGGCTTTAGATGGGAGAAGGCAGGCTGCATATACAGAGAAAAACTTTTTAAAGCCTCTTAAAAAACAAGTGGTAAGGATCCCACATGATACTGGTGGAGGAAATTTTACATTATTCACTCATCACTTGTCAAACAAATGGTCAACTAGCTCTTCATTAACCATTTAAGCCCCGGACCATTTTGCTGGCCAAAGACCAGAGCACTTTTTGCGATTCGGCACTGAGTCGCTTTAACTGACATTTGCAGCGTGGCTCCCAAACAAAATTGACGTCCTTTTATTCCCCACAAATAGAGCTTTCTTTGGTGGTATTTGATCACCTCTGCAGTTTTTATTTTTTGCGCTATAAACAAAAAAATAGCAAAAATTTTGAAAAAAAAAAAAACGCATTATTTTTTACTTTTTGCTATAATAAATATCCCCAAAAAACATATAAAAAACATTTTTTTCCCTCAGTTTAGGCCGATACGTATTCTTCTACATATTTGTGGTAAAAAAAATCACAATAAGCGTTTATTGATTGGTTTTCGCAAAAGTTATAGCATCTACAATATAGGGGATAGTTTTATGGCATTTTTATTAATAATTTATTTTTTACTAGTAATGGCGGCGATCAGCGATTTTTATTATGACTGCGACATTATGGCAGACACATCGGCAGAAACATAGGACAATTTTCACACCTTTTTGGGACCATTGGCATTAATACAGCGATCAATGCTATAAAATTTCATTGATTACTGTAAAAATGTCACTAGCAATGAAAGGCTTATCCACTAGGGGGGGGGGAGGGGTTAAGTGTGTCCTGGGGAGTGATTCTAACTGTGGGCTAGCAGTGACATGACACTGATCGCTGCTCCCGATGACAGGGAGCAGACGATCAGTGTCCTGTCACTAGGCAGAACGGAGAGATGCTGTGTTTACATCGGCATCTTCCCGTTCTTCAGCTCCCTGACACGATCGTGGGCACCCGGCGGACATCCAGTTCGCGGGTCCCGCGGACACGGTCACGGAGCTTGCGGCAGGCGCACGGCGGGAATTTCAAAGAAACTTGCGGGTACGTTACTTTGCCCAGCCATGCCATTCTGCCCACGTATATCTACAGGAGCCGGTCGGCAAGCGGTTAAAGGGGTTGTAAACCTTCGTGTTTTTTCACCTTAATGCATCCTATGCAGTCCTATCCTTGACTTCTCTCTGACTTTCCTTTGTTGTCTACTTGTTCCAGGTCAGTGACCCAGAAAGCACTGAAGCCAGAGGATCAGCATAGTAGGCAACAAGTATTTTCACATGGAGGTAAGGAATGTCAGACCTTGTAGTTTTCTCATAGCAGGTTTACTTTAAATCCAAATCCTGGAGAAAAACATTGCTTTCCCGACTTGTCACTTTTCTATTTTCCTTCCTTTTCTCTAAAAATCAATAAAATCCGTTGACAGAAAAACACTGTATATTTGCTGGACAGACCCATAGGAGTTCCTTTGTAAATTAAGCTGCAAGCCCAATATACACAATTTTCTGTATGTCTATCCTAGTGTAATGCATACAGCAGGCAGGCATTATTTAGTGTGATAGTTCAGCAATTACCTTTGGAGTGGAAACTTACTCTAATGAATAGTCCACTATGGAACTACAGGAATTTACTACATCACAATATATAATTATGTTATGCACACATTCATACAGTATATAAGTGTTAGTTCACCCACCATACATATATACATTATTTACCAATGGATTATGTGTGTGATATTATTAGGAACAATATGCAGATTTTAACACTACATTTTGGTTAAATAAAAAGAAAAGGTTTTCAAACATCTTACCAAAAGTGCAAAATGATATTTGAAATCTTAACATTAAGAAGCAACTGAAACCATTTGGGGCTTCATTCAACATGAATTGTTGATATGGCCAAGGGCAATACGGAAGAGGTGAGAGAGTTGTATGCAGTTTAAAAATGAAAGTTCGACATGATTGGCGTACAAGATTAAGATCCAAAAACCTCTGGTTGTGTTTGCTCTCTGAAGTGAGCCTCACAGTGACTACAAAGAATCTTTATATATCCATTATGATAGCACTGGCTTTAGTGTGATGTCAATGGTTGTTGCCTGCAGAAAAGGAACGTGGAAAGTCAATAATTTTTCCTGGCTGCTCTTTGTGGTAGGAATGGTCTTTGCTAGTTCAATCCATGTAACAGGTACAATGCACAGTACAGTTTTGTTAGAACCCTTGTCAGGGTTATATTGCTAAGTAGATTCATTCTTTCTATTGGTTACCATAATATGAATAAAAGGGAAATCTGCCAATGGGAGCACTTTTTTTTGTGTGTCAACTATCTAAGAGGTAATTTCCCTCACTTTGTGTCTAGATTGAAGGTACTGTAAGGGGAAATCTCCCCAATGGGCAACAGATGACACAAAAAACTGAAAGGGAATTTAATACTTTCCTACAAAATTAAGTAGAAACATTTAGGGTTTTGATATACTTTAACCCCTTGATCTGGTGCCTCCGGGCCCTTTAAAGGGTTTCTAATGCCAGTAGGGTGGGGTTTATTGATCGGCTGTCACAGTGGTTGCATGATTGAAAAAGCTCCCGATCGCAAGCAGCAATCTGAAGCTTTCCGGTAGCTGCCAGTAACCGTGGCTGGAGTGCGCAGGGCACACTCTTGGCACAGCTGTGTCTGCAGTGTGGTACTCAAATATGTGGGCACTTGGCGCAAAGGCCCACAGTCGAGAGGCTGCATATTTGCGTACAGTCGGCATGAAGGAGTTGAGCTATTTTTCTATGTTTGATTAAGTGTGTGCCATACACATGAGTTTTGTCAGGTCTAAGTTTCTTCTTTATTAATGTAGCACCCTGATGTTTTGGCAGGGTGGCTATTAAAATCATCTGCCAAGTGATAGTTGCCCTGGCCAATTGATAGGAGATCAATTGATTTCACCCTAATTTTGGAATTGCTGCACTTCTCTCTTCTGTCACTAGATGGCCAGGTATCTGGTGGCATTAGATAAGACAAGTGCATTGCAAAGACAGATTAGGAATGAATGGGGTGTCTCAGCCATAGGGCAGGGATTTTCTTGGGTCTCTTGGCCTGCTGGGAGACCCTATTTATTTGGGTGGAGTCAGGCGATTGCGGTTCTGTGCCACCTGGATGGCTGTCTGGGTGGACACGTGTTGTAATTCCCCGGGCTGCTAGGCCATAAGTCTTGGGCCTATCCCAGGGACATCTGGCTGCTAGGCTGTCTGAGGGGCTATCCAGAAGCAAGAGAGAAGCGCAGGGTTGGGACTGTGGCTTGCAGTCCAACCAGAGATAGCGGTTTTGTCGGCCGGGGAACCAGTTGTGGTTGGAGGTAGAAGGAAAGCTATCGCCCTAAGGGACCATCCACCTTACTACTGGAGACCACTGTGAGTGAGCTGAGGCCAGTACCAGAGCAGACTTCTCGCCAGCCGGGGATGGTGAAGAAGTGGAAAAACTTCAGCAAGTGCCAAGTCACTGACCCAGCGGGACAGCAGAGGTGACGCTTGTGGAGTGTCAAGCCGGGGACCTAACGTGTCAGCAAGGGTGAATCTTGAGGAGTATCTGTGAGTGCCAAGCCAGGGACCCAGTGGTGAAGGGGGGGTGATGCTTGATGAAGATACTGAGTGCTAGATTGGAAAAACTCAGGGTATCCAGTGGCAGTGGATCAGTAAGTCTAGTGAAAGACAGAGAGCTCAGTGGAGTAAAGTTCTACAATTGGAGATTGTAGAAGAAGTGAAAGAGTTCATTGCAACCTTTGTTAGAAACTGTTACAAGACTGTTGCCATAGGATACAGCATTCCTACTCATGCAGATGCGGTGTCTGGCTAGATATCTTTCCCTGCATGGCTGTCTACCTATAGAAGTCTCGGAGTCTGACAATTAACATTGCATCTACTTAAGGATGTCCTGGCCCCAATCCTCTCTCCCACAGTTCTGTTTAAGAGACAATGAATCTCTATGCATTCAATAAGTGTTTGGCCCTACACCCACCATGCCTTGTAACCCACTCTACACATAAGGATGTCAGCTGTCCCTAACCCTGGAGGTCGCCATTAGTCCTCAGGGGCCCGGGACTTGGCTACATTAATAAAGCCATTTTCCCCTAAATATTGTGGGGAACCTTCCAAGTTTGGAGCTGGCATGTGCAGGTCATATAGGCTATCTTCTCTCAGTGATAGAATAGTACAGCCATAACATTCTGAAGGTGGGGGCATGTTTTAGGCAGTAAATGAACATGTTGTCCCTGAAGTTGATGTGTTGAAAGCAGAAAAATATGGACAAGCTCAAGTATTTGGGAGACTTTGAAACAAGTCAAACACTGCAGCTCTTGTAGAATGTTCCTGGTCTGCAGTGGTCAGCACCTACCAAAAGTGGTCCAAGGAAGGAAAAGTGGTGAACCAGCAATAGGATCATGGGTGACCAAGGCTCATTGATGCAAGTGGACTGACCCATGTAGTCTGATCCAATAGATGGACTACTGTGGCTCCAATTGCTAACAAAAATGAATGCTGGGTCTGATAGAAAGGTGTCAGAGCACACAGTGCATTGCAATTTGTTGTGCATGGAGCTGTATAGCAGCAGGCCGATCAGCTGACCTGTGTCCGCAGCCAAAAGTGCCTACAATGGGCATGTGAGCACTTGTAATGAGCATGTTGCCTTGTCTGATGAATTATTTTACATCATGAGGATGGCCAGGTGTGTGTATATTGCTTACCTGGGGAAGAAAATGCACCAGGATGCACTATGGGAAGAAGGCAAGCTGGTGGAGGCAGTGATCTGCTACTGACATGTTCATGCAAGATACCACAAAGAATACCTTTAGAGGTCTAGTGGAGTCCATGCCTCAGGGCTGTTGTGGTGGCAAAAGGGGGATCTACTTAATATTAGGTGGGTGGTCATATGTTAAAGCTGATCAGTGTATTGTTTCAATGCAGCCAAGTATAACTTTGGTACATCTGCTTCCTGTGTCTCAATCAGTCATAACGGGCATGCTCCTCACATTCATGAATGCTGTTAGGTTTATGTTGCCTTCATATGGCTACACAATGTTAAATTGCCATACGAAGCCTATAGTTGGTTGTGCTACCATTTTTCATGTCTTACACTTTAGGAAAAACTTGTGTAGGGATTTTTGACACCCCAGGCGAAAACCTCATTTTTCCACCCCCCCCCCCCCTTTGCTCTGCCCCTGAATCCACCCCATTTGCCCGAGCATCAGTGTGCCAGGAGCCGGCACTAGAGGAAGCATGCGGCTGCAGTAGAGAGCAATGATCATAGAGGCGGACAGGGGATGTTTGCTTCTGTTCCATCAGGACATGCCCTCCCGTGCTGTGGCTCTATAATGACACTACAGAGCGGCTGCCTGAGTAACATGCAGCAGAGGCATCCCCTAGATGTGCACGCTTTATCTCAAAAGCACTCACTAGAGGTTATAACATTTATTACAGAGGTATTTATAATACAGCACCGAAAACTTACATAGCGTGGAGACAGAGAGTAAGGAAACCAGTGGCTGGGTGCCCTAGGCAGCAGTGCACCCTAGGCGGCCACCTAGTTTGCCTAGTGGTAGCAAGGGTTCAAAGTTTATCTTGACATTTGAAATAAAGCAAAGCCATATTGCCAAATATTGTTTTCTCATCAAGTCCATAAACTATAGAATCTTTTCCTAGGATTTGAAGGTAGACATTGTGGTTTAATGCTACTGTTCCAGAATGTGCAATTCAGTTTCCACAGAACTGAAAGGTTTAAAATTCCACTTAATCCTCAGTTTCTTTATAAAGAACTCTATCAATATTTATGCAATTGATTTTTGTTCTTGACATTTATATTTCAAGTGAAATACATGCGATCACTTCTTGATGAAGACTTTTTCGTAAATATATTTAAAAAAACTCTTATCACACCATTTTAATTGTAATTCAGTTTGCATGGTCAATTAACCTTCACAGCTCCCTAGAGGCAGCCTGGATTTTAAAAGACATCGCTGATAATTATAGTTTTCAGGAAATGTAATTAATTGACATTTAATTTGCAACTGAAAAAACTTCACGGGCAGACATTCTCCTTATAAGCTGTTGATTTAGAATTTATTGCAAGGATTGTGTATGTGTGTATAAATGTGTTTCTGTGCATGTTGTATTTTTTTTTTATATAAATGATACATGTTTTTTTTTCTCCTCACTAGTAATATACAGTCTATGTATATATAGACAGGTCTGCATGAAAACCAAGCAGCTACTTGCGGGACATTCAGGGGAGGTGCTAAAGAGTGCTAAACTGGTATTAAACTCAAGAATCTAAAATATAATATATTGCAGCTTGCCAATCATTAGATGTGATGGTTGCATCAGTTTTCTTTTCTTTGGTTTTTCTCCCTGTTTTTACCCACTGATCTGTCCAGTAACACACCACCTGTATTAAGCCCCATACACACGGTCGGATTTTTTCATGGATTCTGTCCGATCGGACAATGTTGTTGAAAAATCAGACCGTGTGTATGCACCATCGGACAGTGTACGTCGGATTGTCCGACGGACAAAGTCCTATCTCCTGCTGGATAGATTTGCCGACAACACGGTCCGATCACACCAAATCCGATCGTGTGTACGGTTGTCCGACGGACAAAGTGCTACGCATGCTCAGATCACATTACAAGACCAAAGCTATTGGCTACTAGCCTCTACGTAGTCCCGTCGTAGGCAACAAACGTCACCACGTTCAGAATGATCGGATTTTCCAACAACTTTGTCCGACCGTGTGTACGCAAAACCAACATCGGACAAAGTACGACGGACATGATCCGACGGACCTTGTCCTCGGATAATCCGAGCGTGTGTATGGGGCTTTAGAGTGCCCCCAGTCTGGATGCATATGCACAGGGGCCACATTTGGTCAGCAGTATTGTCAATCTGGGGGGAAGGGAGTGTTAGATGTACCAGCAGACTTAAATATTCTAACAAATTGAAGCCCAAATCCAGCTAAAGCCTGGTACACACGAATGCCCTGTAGACACGACCGGTTTTCCCGTCGGAATAAACTCTGAAGGTTTTTCCGATGGAATTCCAACAGAATTCCGCTCAAGCTGTCTTGCATACACACGGTCACAACAAATTTTGACCGTTAATAACGCGGTGACGTACAACACGTACGACGAGGACTAGAAAACGGAAGTTCAATAGCCAGTAGCCAATAGCTTCCGCCTCGTACATGCTTCAGAGCATGCATCGTTTGTGGTGTGTCGGAACAGCATACAGACGAGCGTTTTTTCCACTCAAAATTCTTTCCGTCAGAAAAATATAGAACATGTTCTCTATCTAAGTCCGTCTGAATTTTAGACGGAAAAATTACGATGGGGCATACACACGGTCGGAATATCCGATGAAAAGCTCCCATCTGACTTTTTCTGATGTAATGTCCGACCGTGTGTATGCGGCATAATAGTTTTTTTCACTCAACCTGAGAAACTGACAGCTCTGGTCACTAGTAGCCACTGTACTAACAAACTGACGTTGTGTTCTGACAGGGGGACTTCTGTACCACCAGCCTGTCAGGTTTTTTTCACTTCATCACTGCCGTTGGCTATAGCCGGCAACACTGATCATTGTATTCTGACGGTGGGGAACTCTCCCCTCTGTCAGAATACAATAGTTCTGATGAAGGCATTCCACCATCAACAATGAACATGTTCATGATGGAATTAAATCATTTTTTCCCCCACTGGTTGAATGAAACAAAAATGCATTGTCTATGGCCTGTCTTACTAGCTGGATCAACAAATGAAAATAGAAGAAAAAAATACTGAAAAAGAAAATAAATGCAGCCATAACATCTACAAAATGGTGGGCTGCAATAAAAGAAATGTTTGCTTTTAGGTTTAAAGTGGTTGTAAAGGCTGAAGGTTCTTTACCTTCATGCATTCTATGCATAAAGGTAAAGAACCTTCAGTGTGCAGCTCCCCCCTCAGTCATTCTAATATTTACCTGAGCCCCATCTCTGTCTCTATCTCCTCATTGGCTGAGACACAGCAGTAGGAGCTATTTGGCAGTCAATCACAGCCAGTAAGGAGGGAGCGGGGCGGGGCTGAGCCACGCTCTGTGTGTCTCATGAGTGCAGCTAGCTCTGGGGGCACTCAGCAGGGGGAGGAACCACAAGCGTCAGCGGGGTACCCGCGAAAAGAAGAATTGGGACTGTTCTGTGCAAAACCCTTACACAGAGCAGGTAAGTATGATATGTTTGTTATTAAAAAAAAATAAAAATTTAAAATCACTTTAAGTGCAAATCATGGAATGTGAGGGTAGGGAAGGAAGGATTATCAGGGTGGTGGGGTGTAGGTAAGGTAGGGTGAGGAAATGGTAGGAAAGAAGGATTGACAAAAGAAAGAAAGAGTTTAAAAAGGAAGGAAGAAAAAAAAGGGTGGAGGGGGGGGGGGGGGGTTAGGTTAGGGTTAGGGAACATAGCATGGCCACGGCAGGCCTTTGGGACAGAAGTCATTTCTCATGTGCAGTATATTGCTCAGCGACGTGTCCTAACTGTTCCGTTTAGAACCAAATAGACATGTGCTCTAACTTGTTCCTAAGTGCAGAAGTGAGGTTCTCCATAATCTCTATACCATTCACCCTGGCAAAACATTGATTCAACATGATTGGGTTTGTTTGTCTACATGCACTTGGATTTTGTATAACATTTCTTTGACAGCAGAGTCTGATCAAAGGCCGCAAGGCTGTTAGAAAGAGAGATGTTCGTAAGTTGTGTTATGATTTGGGAGACCTTTTGCCAGGAATGGCTCATCAAGCACCAACCCAAAAAATGTGTAAAAAGGTGCCTGTATGGGCATTACAATGCCAATGCCTATAGCTCTGTTGTGGAAAGAATTTGGTGAGGAATGAAAGTCCCATACTCCGATAATACAATTTGAGGGATAGGCTATTTCTGGAATGTTGGAACCTAAGTAGCCTCCAATAGCACGTTATCTTCTGCTATTGTTTTTACAAGGTAGTAACTACCTAAGTGTTAATTGGATGTTGACAATTTTTTGTAGTATTTTTTTCTATTGTGTTTATTGTTTTTTGTGTGTTTGGTAGAGGTGTCTTTTGTGTGATTTTCTCATGATTATTTATTGTTCTTGAGGTCCAGCTTGGCCCAAACAATCTACTTAAAGTGAGAGTAATGATGGAGATCAGCTTTACAGGGTCATAAACAAACCCAGGGCACACTATTGACATAGGGTCAGTCAATGTCACCACAATGCCAAGCGGGGGATGCAGGCATCCAATACACCTGGTGTATTATATAGTGATGATTGTTTGCATGGTGTAGTTGTGCAAGAGAGCGAAGATCACAGACAAAGAGCACAGTCAGCAGGACAAAAACATATTGCTTTCTTTTACAGACTCTTTTTTGATGTAATGACAAAGTATTTTTAAGGGTTGTTATTAGTAAGCAAATAGGCATAGTGTATTATCTCATTAGTTTATCTAATATTAAAAATCTGTATTAAGATTATTTAAAGGGAAATATATAGAGATGCCTTCAAATTGGTGTGCCTCTTATTGCCCGCTGTGTTCATGTCCTGTTCCATCTTAATGCAAGAATAATAGCACAGCTGATTCAAATGGAAAAACACAGCAAGCCCAGAGACAAAGCTTGTTTTAATTGAACATTTTTACAAGTATGTGCACAGTAGATCAGCTTGGGAAAAATGAGGGCAAATTCATCTAGTTCTCTCTTTAACCTAAACACTAGAGATAACAAAAAAATTGTAAGAAGTACTGTATATTAATGAGGTTTGATTTTTTTCGATGCATTTCTTGAAATGTAAAATAAGGCTTTATAGAATTCTGTACCTATAACAGACACAAAAGCTTAAAAACAAATACAATGTACATTTCATATTATATTACAAAACCAGCATCCTTGATCCAAATCCCTTATATAAAATAATTTACATATTTTCAGTATTCATATAAGTGTTTATTTTTTACTAAGAACGGATTATTATAAAGATAAGCTTTCTATGATTGTTTCATGGATATTGTGTATAAATAATCAGAGCAAGCGGGAATCACTGAATACAAAGGTGCAAATGCAAAATGTATATTTGCATTTTCTGAACATGATCAAGATAAAGAAATAGACAGACTGGTAGAAATATATAAAATATACAGTACTGTGCAAAAGTTTTAGGTAGGTGTGAAAAAAATCTGTAAATTAGGAATGCTTTCAGAAATAGAAGTGTTAATTGTTTATTTTTATCAATTAACAAAATGTAATGTAAATGAACAGAAGAGCAATCCAAATCAAATCAATGTATGGTGTGACCACCCTTTGCCTTCAAGACAGCATCAATTCTAGCTACACTTGTATACAGTTTTTGAAGTAACTCTGCAGGTAGGTTGTTCCAAACATCTTTAAGAACTAACCACAGATCCTCTACGGATGTAGCCTGCCTGAAATCCTTCTGCCTCTTCATGTAATCCCAGATAGACTCGATGATGTTGAGATTCCTCATCATTACTTCCTGGACTCTTTGTTCCTTTTTACACTGAAGATAGTTCTTATTGACATTGGATGTATGTTTGGGTAGTTGTCCTGCTTCAGCATAAATTTGGGGCCAATCACACCCCCCCTGATGGTATGCCATAATGCATAAATATCTGCCTGTATTTCTCATCATTGGAGACACCATTGATCCTGACCAAATCTCCAACTTTATTTGCAGGAATGCAGCCCCAAACTTGCAAGGAACCTCCACCATGCTTCACTGTTGCCTTGTCACACTTACCCCTAGCACAGGTGGCTAGACACTATAGCTGGCTTCTGTGCTCATCACCTATAGTAGCCCCCTTTCCCATAGGGCAAGCAGGCCTACCAGTACTCGGTTGCCCCCAGGACTTATACACAATTCTTTAGTGTTTGGCTACCACGCCAGAGCAGGCACAAACTGAGCACAGCAAACAGGTACTTGCGGTTGGCAGACAGGCAGAGTGGTTCAATGACTGTCCAGTTGCAAGGCAGGGAAGTTTCAGAATAGTTAGGGTAAAGGATGGTTAGAACTTTACAAGACAAGTTTGAGCAGAAATAGTTAAAGTAAGTTGAGGCCAGGGTACTAAAAGTCCCGAATATAAAAAAGCAGGAGGCTCAATTGGCATGGGCGGGAGAGGAATACCTGGTGAAGAGGCAGACAAACTTGAGTACACGTTAGCCTGGATGCGCGTCCAAAGGCGTTTAGGGACCGGCTAAGGTAGGGGTAATCCAGAGGGCTTGACTTTTAAGAACTTTGCACAGGTTTTGCAAGCTTTTACATAGGAACAGAGGGCCACCAAAGCCCATGAGAAACTAAAAAAAAAGCTTTAGTAATCCCTGGGTGCCTGGCTGTCTTAGCACAATGTGCTACTGAAAGCACTTTAAGCCTAAAGTGGAGGGAAACCAACAGCTTCCAGGGGGTAAATTGGGCAGAACACTAGATGAAGACTTTAAAATAGAGTCCAAAAGGTCAGGGGAAAGGGCCCCCATTACTTATGCTGGAGGTAAGATATTGTGAAACTTAGAGGAAGTTTCCAAACAGGTCTCAAGGCTGCAAGAGAGTGGATATGTTTGGCCTCTAAGAGGAAAAGATTCAGACTATGGCAGTTGGCTGGAGATGTGGCCTGCAGAGGTTTAAATAAACTTGTCAGTGTCTTCTGCTACTTCAGAGTTATATAAGGGCAAATGGTTAAAATGATTGCGACAATTACCGTATGTCACTACAGCTCCTACTAAGGCTGGCTCTTCAGTTTGTGCACCTGCTTAAGTTGCTGTACAGCCATTCATGATGATGTGGGATGTGCCCCTTAGGGAAGCTGGGCAATCCAGATGCCATTGTTCTGCCAAAATGAAAAGGGGCCAAATCTATTAAAAAAGATGATTTTACTACAGCATCCTAGGATGACAATGCTGGACCTCTTTAATTTCACAGTAAGGCTGTGTTCTCACCCTAGAAGTTCCACTGGTGATCTGTACTTGCAAGTAGGCAAGTGCCTACAAGAGGGTTAACATGTATTCCTGTGTGAGTTCTTGTTTTTCCTGTCTGTGTCAACCCACATAAAAGGGGCTGGCTCCAAGCCCCTGGGTTAAGTTCCAGAGAGGAGCTGGCAGGGAATACTGCCTAAATGTAACCTGTTACTCTACTGGAGTGATCACCCTCTTTGGAGGTGTGATAGGAGCCGAGTCAGGGTTCCTGATGGGGTCTTGAGCCTAGAGACCCTCATGGACTCATGGACTCATAGCTGCCAGTAATGGACTTACTGTCTTTGTGGGTATTATCAATCATGGACTCTAAAAACTTGCAATACCCTATGTGGATTATTTGCCTAAATAGACTGCCTTAAGGAGGATTGCTCTATGGGCTTGCCTTCTGCCTAAGGTATGCACTCTTTTTTGGGGCACTTGAGAGAGTTTTGTATAGGAACTGTGTTGCAAATGTCTTTTGAGAACCGTACTGTTACCATCTGTCTCAGTAAAGGATATCGCTTGTTTACTTGCTTTACCTGGTCTGTGTCTTAAAGGGGTGCATGCATAGCTTATTAAAAGAATGGGGCTTGCAAAACAACAAGGGACTGAGTTAGAGGAAGACTGGGAGAGAGGTGATGCTAATGCTGGATTTGTGGACACTTGTCCAGGCTCATCTGTACCAGTCCCTAAATGCTGCACACCAGGGAAATGGTGTTCTCTGACAGAGATTGTGTCTGAAGTGCTCAAATGTTATTAGGGTAATGAAGTCTGCTACGGATTACAAAGAGTCAACTGTGCAATCGCCATTTGCTTCTTAAGTTGGGAGCAATGCCTTAATGTTGATTTCACATAACCATGGCTCCCTGCCTAGGTTTAGGCAATTTGTTAGCGCAGTTCAGAGTGTCCCTGCTAGGACGCCGTAAGCCACGCCAACAACAAGGATCACCAAAGACAAGAAAATGAATCCTGCGATGAAAAAAATGTATGTGTTCTATGTGTTCTCAACTAAAAAAAAATCCCTTCTATTGCTTTTAGCCTCTTCTTAATCCCCAAATTCATAAAGGATGGCTATGTTTATTCTCCATGGTGCCACCGTATGTAGGAATGTAATTTCCCTTTCTTGCCCGCTCGAAAGATGGACTATGGGTTAATTCCAACTGGAGAGTTTTGGGAGCTCACACAGGGAGGCAGAAAAACACAGTAAGAAACCATTTTATGAAAAATAGATTACAGGGCCATTAAATAGTGGATGTGTATAGATTATTTTAGGAAAATAAGGATATCATTTAGTGTCACTTTAGTTTGAATTGTAAACTGATGCAGATGTGCTAATGGGAATTTAAAGTTTAAATAAAATCACTTTTTTTTCCATTTTGGATAGAGTAAGGGAGGGTTATGACCCCTGTCAGTTTTCTTTTTTGCCATCTGTGTTCCATAGGGGAGATTTCCATTCAAATTCTGTCTCATAGACAAAGAGGAAGTGAGAGAAAATCCCCCTAAAGTGAGGAAATCCTGGGGAGTCACCAGGATCACCAGAATTTGTGATTATCTTTTACTTTCACTTTCGATGATAAACAAGACAAATAGAGAGAGTGAATCTCCCTAACGGGGGCACAGACAGCAATAACACCCGGCAGGTGTTCTAATCCCTCCCCACTCTATCCAAAATGTAAACATTTTTTTGCTTCTAGTTATACTTTAAAGTGGTTGTAAACCTCAGACATGAAATATTAACAAAGCGTATCCCTCTATAGCAGGGGTATGCAATTAGCGGACCTCTAGCTGTTGCAGAACTACAATTCCCATGAGGCATAGCAAGAGTCTGGCAGCCACAAGCATAACACCCAGAGGCAGAGGCATGATGGGACTTGTAGTTTTGCAACAGCTGGAGGTTCGCTAATTGCATATCCCTGCTCTATAGTGTATACTTATCTATATATACAGCACTAAGTGTGATTTATTTCTGCTGCCTTATTCCTTTGCTATCTGCATGTGTCACTTCTGACAGGGTTTCCTGACGTCAAGATGTAAAAAGGTGACAAAGGAAGAATCTCAAGCACACAGCCTGTGATTGACAGCCTCAGCTCTGTGCATGTGTGTTGTGTAAAGGGAGGATGTGTCTCTTCTCTCCAATCAGCTCTCCTAACTGAGCTCTGCAATGTGGAACTTCAGTTCCCTGACCCCTGCTTTCTGAAATCTCAAACAAACTTCATAAATTCTGGACTTTCGCTGTAGAGAAGCCTGCAAATAGACAGGTCCCACTTATGTAAAAGGATTTTTGTTCATCTCCTTGAATCACATGAGGTTACTCACTTGATATGGGTAAATGTTGTAATAAAAAAAAAGTTGTAATATTTGCCATGAGCTGTTAGAATTTGAAAGCTGCATGACAAGTGCTCTTTTATATATTCACCTCACCTTTTATCACCGAGATAATACAGTAATAAGAATGAGTCGGGCACTGCAGAAAGAGATACAGGCCTAGAAAAGGTGTTGCTGCGTTATCCCAAGGGGAAATAGATTTTGGCGGCATCCCAAATTGCTCTCCGAGACCAGACACTGTATAAGAAAGAGTTCTCTGCAACATTACCTTTCCAGTATAAAGCCCTACAGCCTATACTCTTCTTATCGGCTGCTGCTGTCACATTACTAGCAAAGCTATTATTATTTCATTTTCATTTCCTTCTAGTCTTCCATCAAATAGACCTATCTTTGTCACATCAACACTAAACTTTCTTGATAATGTTATATAAAAAAGTTTATTACCTTGTGCTCACTTTTCCTATACCTCTCCATTGCCCATGGGAGCTTTTAAAGGTTTGAAAGTATCCTTTTTTTATTTTTATGTCCTTTTTTTTTTTTGTATGTTGTAAATGCAAACATGGTGCTTGTAGTTACAAACTCCATACTAAAAACTAAAGGTGCATGAAATCATCAAAATTTGCTCTGCCTCCAATTAGAGGAACTTGACAAGACTTTGGTGACCAATGAATTTTATAAATCAGCAATACGTCAGAATTAGTCTTTGTGTTTTTTTTAATCAACCTAACTACTGGTAAGAATCAGACAAAACTGCCCCATCCCCCAGCTGATAAAGAATAAAATGCTTATCTTTTTTGGGGATAATCTAAAACAGAATATTACCGTATTTATCGGCGTATAACACGCACCAGCGTATAACACGCACCCCAAGTTTAGGAGGGCATTTTAAGGAAAAAAAGTTTTAGGAGGGAAGTTTAGGAAAAAAAAAAAAAAAAATTACATTTAAGCGTCATTTGCAGCTTTCCCAGTGTCATTTGCAGCCTTGCCCAGTGTCATTGCAGCTTGCCCAGTGTCATTGTAGCTTGCCCAGGGTCATTGTAGCTTGCCCAGCGTCATTGCAGCCTTGCCCAGCGTCATTGCAGCCTTGCCCAGCGTCATTGTAGCTTGCCCAGTGTCATTGTAGCTTGCCCAGTGTCATTGTAGCTTGCCCAGCGTCATTGCAGCCTTGCCCAGCGTCATTGCAGCCTTGCCCAGCGTCATTGTAGCTTGCCCAGTGTCATTGTAGCTTGCCAGCGTCATTTGCAGTCTTGTCCGGGTTTAAATTTCCCGCCGCCGAGACGCTCTGTCGCGTGCGCCGCCGAAAAAGACCGAAGCGCCCCTGGAAAAGACCAAGCCGACTGTTCGGCTCCGCTCGCGGTCCCGCCTCCCTGCTGTTTCCGGAGCGAGCGCAGGGAGGTGGGACTACGAGCGGAGCCGAACAGTCGACTCGGTCTTTTTTCGGAGCCGCTTCGTTTTTTTTTGGCCGCGATTCGGTCTTTTTCAGCAGCGCTCGCTATTTTTTCGGCGGCGCTTGCCATTTTTGTCACTTTTTTGGGGGGGGTATCGGCATATAACACGCACCCACGACTTTCCCCCGAAAAAGTGCGTGTTATACGCTGATAAATACGGTACTTGTTTTTTATGGTCCAGTAATCTTTATCTCCAATGGCTTTGATTGTGACAACTAGTACCTCAAAGCTTCTCTCCTTGCCAGTCTCTGGCTGATCTTTTTGCAGACATTCTCCTTGACATTATGAATGTCTGCTGATCCTGTGGTTGGCACCTCATCCCTTTAAACCCGAACACGTATTAATTACACGGGTTCTGTGGCTGATTAAGGTGGTAATTGAACTCACTTAGTGCCTTATCTGCCTTACATTAGCCTCAGAACCTGTGTGATTCATATGTGTTCGGGTTTAAGAGCCCTTTCACACTTGCAGCGCTGCCGCATTAGCGGTAAAGCGCCACTAGTTTTAGCGGCGCTTTACCGTCCTTTCAGGGGCCTTTTTCGGCCGATAGCGGGGCGCTTTTAACTCCCGCTAGCAGCCGAATAAAGCATTAAAAGCACCCGCAAAGCGCAGCTGCCAAGACGCTTTGCAGGCAATTCGGCAGCGCTGCCCATTGATTTCAATGGGCAGGAGCGCTTTAGGAGCGGTGTATACACTGCTCCTAAAGTGCCCCAAAGATGCTGCTTGCAGGATTTTTTTTAACTTCCTGCCAACGCAGTGCCCCAGTGGGAAAGCACTAGGGCTTTCACACTGTGGAGCATTGAGAGACATTTTTCAGGCGCTTTACAGACGCTATGTTTAGCGCTAAAATGCCTGAAAAACGCCTCCAGTGTGAAAGGGGTCTAAAGGTATGAGGTGGCAACCCTAGCTGGTCCTACATAGTACATGATAGTGTAAGAATTCACGCCCACATTCCGGCAATGGAGTGTGGAGGAAAAGACTGTTGGCTGTCATAGGGCTGAGCAGTGAGGTAAGCAATACTCTATTTTAGGTTATCATCTAAACAAAATGGGCATTATATTCTTCATCAGCTGGGAGATGGTGTGGTGATTTGTTTTTGTAAAGAGATGCTGCCAGGGAATGGAGGTTTTAGAAAACGCATATATAATTGTTCTGGCCACTATTCCTGTCACCAGGTTCAATAATTCATGGATTTCTTAATTATGCATAGAGTAGTGTAGATAGACCATGGCCTTCCAATCCAGCTACCATAAAGGACTGACACCTTTCCAGAGACGTTTGCAAAGTGGGCATTTCAAGATAAAGCTGCAAGTCAGGGCTCTAAAGCACTAATACCTTTCCAGTAGGCTAGAGAAACACTTGCCTTCCTTGCTTCTCTTGACTTGACTTGCTTCTCTAGCCTGGTATGACCTACTCTGTGAACTTCTCTGGAAAGGTGTAGGTCCTTTTTATATGCTTTGGAGAAAGAGAAGTAACACAACTATTAGCTAATTATTTCACTAACACCCCAATAGAAACAAAATTAAGAGGAATTTACATAGCTTTCCTTAGACAGATGTAGTAGAGGTGTGTTGTGTATGTAGTGGCTTTGATTGTCTGACAACAGTGGTGTGTTTAGCGCTAGTCCAGACCAAGGAAGGCAAAATGATTGTGGCCAATGCCATTGGTAATGGTATTAAAAGGGAAAAGTGTGGAAATTTACTTTTGCCCTTCTCCTTTGTTGAATTATCCTTCTCCTGATACGCCTGATATGGCTCCCTCATTATGACAACTACCATTCCATCATCAGTTGTGTCCCCCCCCCCCCCCTCACCATCAACTGATGCATCAAATGCAGAATTTGTTGTGCATCTAGTGCTCCCTGCTCACGCTAACTCTCACCCTAATCCGATGAACATTATAGCCCAGCAGTGTCACCTGTGTGCTAAGACTGTAAAGGGAGCAAGCAAGCAATCCATATATATTTAGGTGGCCATTTGGGGCTATCATGCATGCTGGTTGTTTGCAACAACTTCTAATGCCGCATACACATGGTCGGAATTTCCGATGAAAACAGTTCGATGGGAGCTTTTCATTGGATTTTCCGATGGTGTGTATGCCCATTGGTCTTTTTCTGTCTGCATTTCCAAACGGACTTTGGAATGAGAGCCTGTTCTTAATTTTTCCGACGGAAAACCTTTCTATCGGATTTTCCGATTGTGTGTATGCAATTCCAACACGCAAACTTCCCTTTTATATTGCCGTCAAACATGTTGTATGTCGCGGTGTTATTGTCCGTCGGAATTTGGTATGACCATGTGTAGACAAGACAGTTTGAGTGAAATTCCATCGGAATTCCAACGGGAAAACCATCAGAGCTTTTTCCATTGAGAATTCCGATCGTGTGTATGCATCATAAGAAGATAACTAAGCAGATGAGAATCTTTGCATAATACATACATTGTGAACAGAACTTTTGGGTTACTGCTGATGATTTACTTGGCACCACTTCCGAACCTAGCCTCCATTCCACGTTTGCAAATGCGTGCGGACTAAACCCCTGTTTTTAACGCATACTGTTAGACAGGTCAATTTGGTTGTCTGCGAGCTGGTGGTAAGTAGGCTTGGTTTTTTCCTGGGCATTCCCCAGGTTTTGTTGTTATCTGCTTTAGCCTTCCAATGCCTCTTACTGCGATAGCCAGCTGTAGATGGGGGCGGTGGACACGTTTTTGTTAACACATAGTGTTTGTATTGGTCCAGCAACGCACCAACACCTTTGCAGCCATTGTGCAATCTGCTGGGCGTTTGGTGTGCTCCTGTACCTTTAAGAAGGGGTGGCTCCCCTTCAGTCCACCTGCCCTCATCTACCCATTAGAATGCATGTGCCTCCACTGTGGGGACACTCTTAGTTTAGTGTTAGGACCACAGATATCAGGGTGCCTTGACGAGGCTCTGTGGCTTACGCATGCGTTTGCAAATGCGTGCGGACTAAACCCCTGTTTTTTAACGCATACTGTTAGACAGGTCAATTTGGTTGTCTGCGAGCTGGTGGTAAGTAGGCTTGGTTTTTTCCTGGGCATTCCCCAGGTTTTGTTGTTATCTGCTTTAGCCTTCCAATGCCTCTTACTGCGATAGCCAGCTGTAGATGGGGGCGGTGGACACGTTTTTGTTAACACATAGTGTTTGTATTGATCCAGCAACGCACCAACACCTTTGCAGCCATTGTGCAATCTGCTGGGCGTTTGGTGTGCTCCTGTACCTTTAAGAAGGGGTGGCTCCCCTTCAGTCCACCTGCCCTCATCTACCCATTAGAATGCATGTGCCTCCACTGTGGGGACACTCTTAGTTTAGTGTTAGGACCACAGATATCAGGGTGCCTTGACGAGGCTCTGTGGCTTACGCATGCGTTTGCAAATGCGTGCGGACTAAACCCCTGTTTTTTAACGCATACTGTTAGACAGGTCAATTTGGTTGTCTGCGAGCTGGTGGTAAGTAGGCTTGGTTTTTTCCTGGGCATTCCCCAGGTTTTGTTGTTATCTGCTTTAGCCTTCCAATGCCTCTTACTGCGATAGCCAGCTGTAGATGGGGGCGGTGGACACGTTTTTGTTAACACATAGTGTTTGTATTGGTCCAGCAACGCACCAACACCTTTGCAGCCATTGTGCAATCTGCTGGGCGTTTGGTGTGCTCCTGTACCTTTAAGAAGGGGTGGCTCCCCTTCAGTCCACCTGCCCTCATCTACCCATTAGAATGCATGTGCCTCCACTGTGGGGACACTCTTAGTTTAGTGTTAGGACCACAGATATCAGGGTGCCTTGACGAGGCTCTGTGGCTTACGCATGCGTTTGCAAATGCGTGCGGACTAAACCCCTGTTTTTAACGCATACTGTTAGACAGGTCAATTTGGTTGTCTGCGAGCTGGTGGTAAGTAGGCTTGGTTTTTTCCTGGGCATTCCCCAGGTTTTGTTGTTATCTGCTTTAGCCTTCCAATGCCTCTTACTGCGATAGCCAGCTGTAGATGGGGGCGGTGGACACGTTTTTGTTAACACATAGTGTTTGTATTGGTCCAGCAACGCACCAACACCTTTGCAGCCATTGTGCAATCTGCTGGGCGTTTGGTGTGCTCCTGTACCTTTAAGAAGGGGTGGCTCCCCTTCAGTCCACCTGCCCTCATCTACCCATTAGAATGCATGTGCCTCCACTGTGGGGACACTCTTAGTTTAGTGTTAGGACCACAGATATCAGGGTGCCTTGACGAGGCTCTGTGGCTTACGCATGCGTTTGCAAATGCGTGCGGACTAAACCCCTGTTTTTAACGCATACTGTTAGACAGGTCAATTTGGTTGTCTGCGAGCTGGTGGTAAGTAGGCTTGGTTTTTTCCTGGGCATTCCCCAGGTTTTGTTGTTATCTGCTTTAGCCTTCCAATGCCTCTTACTGCGATAGCCAGCTGTAGATGGGGGCGGTGGACACGTTTTTGTTAACACATAGTGTTTGTATTGATCCAGCAACGCACCAACACCTTTGCAGCCATTGTGCAATCTGCTGGGCGTTTGGTGTGCTCCTGTACCTTTAAGAAGGGGTGGCTCCCCTTCAGTCCACCTGCCCTCATCTACCCATTAGAATGCATGTGCCTCCACTGTGGGGACACTCTTAGTTTAGTGTTAGGACCACAGATATCAGGGTGCCTTGACGAGGCTCTGTGGCTTACGCATGCGTTTGCAAATGCGTGCGGACTAAACCCCTGTTTTTAACGCATACTGTTAGACAGGTCAATTTGGTTGTCTGCGAGCTGGTGGTAAGTAGGCTTGGTTTTTTCCTGGGCATTCCCCAGGTTTTGTTGTTATCTGCTTTAGCCTTCCAATGCCTCTTACTGCGATAGCCAGCTGTAGATGGGGGCGGTGGACACGTTTTTGTTAACACATAGTGTTTGTATTGGTCCAGCAACGCACCAACACCTTTGCAGCCATTGTGCAATCTGCTGGGCGTTTGGTGTGCTCCTGTACCTTTAAGAAGGGGTGGCTCCCCTTCAGTCCACCTGCCCTCATCTACCCATTAGAATGCATGTGCCTCCACTGTGGGGACACTCTTAGTTTAGTGTTAGGACCACAGATATCAGGGTGCCTTGACGAGGCTCTGTGGCTTACGCATGCGTTTGCAAATGCGTGCGGACTAAACCCCTGTTTTTAACGCATACTGTTAGACAGGTCAATTTGGTTGTCTGCGAGCTGGTGGTGTAGGCTTGGTTTTTTCCTGGGCATTCCCCAGGTTTTGTTGTTATCCATTCCACTATTGCCATTTGTATATGAGGTAGATGAGATGCAAGAATTAGCTTTATTGTACTTGTGGTCACTGACCTTTTTTTCACAGACATCAGTAAACAACTACCTTGTGTTGTGTCATAGCAATGCACACTAACCAGTACAACAATTAGGCTAAACTCAAAATGGGCAGAGCGCAGGTTAACTTTTTTTGCAAAAGAAACATGCAATGCAAAGTGCTGGTAAGTAAGAAAACCAAGTGCTTAATGAATCAAGCCTATCTACATTTCACTGAATTATCTACTCAACATAATTCAAAATAACTGTGAGAAAAAATGCAGTGAATGGTGGGGGTGTGAGAATGGATGTAAAAAACAAATCTCACAAGCAAAGACTGAGTGCAGATCAAAGTGTGTTCGTCATACTTGGCATCATGGCAACAATTACTGCACAGGGGACCTGGGACACTCGGTAAAAGTGCCTGGGTGTCAGTGTCTTGCAATGCTCCTGGATGAATGGTAAGGACAACAAGTGAAAATAGTCAGTGATCTACTAATGCTATCCAGCAAACACTGGAGCAGCGCTAAAAGTACACTATCACCATTCAAGGCAAAGCCTTTCTGTGCCCAAGCCATTAAAAAAAATACACAGTGTTAACTGGTGGTTTAGAGGGAGTGGTGATGTCAATTACTAACACAGTACAACACCCTTCCCCACCATCAGAATACACTGACCAGCATTGCAGACTATAGCCTGCAGTGTCAACCGGCAGATCATCTTCTGTACAATCTCAGTGCCCATACATGTATCAAAACTCACCCAGTCCATGCTGAACTGGCCGAATTTTGATCAATGTATGGCCGGCTTTAATTTAGGTAGAATAAGCAAGAGTTAAAACCCACCCCTGCCAGTTAATCTTTGCTGTATGTATCCTAATGGGGAGATTGTCCTTTATATTCTGTCCCAGAGACACAGCAAGTTAGAGGAAATCTCCCAAAGTGAGAGGAATGTCCCTGGAACAGGTATCTCAATTGGAAGGTTCTCCTTATCTCTTCTTCTGGGGAAAATCTAAAATTTCATTCATTCTTGGCAACGATGATCTCCAGTAAAACCAGAGGGGTTAAACTCCCCAACGAAGACACAGACTGTGATATAGAACTTCACAGAGGGTCTAACCCAGTGTTTCTCAACCTTTTTTCAGTAAAGGTACCCTTTAAAATTCTGCAAAATCTTGAGGCACCCCATTCTAAAATGTAATAAACAAAACTAACAGTGTTACATAATTCAGCAACATTCACACACATAGGACACCGAACGTTAAAGGTGATTTATTCTTCCAAAGCAAACCCACCTCTGCATACTGGTACTGACTAGTATTCCAGTGTTTCTCTACTCCCTTACTCAGCTAATGTGGCCCCAGTGCTGATGGAGAGGGATGGGGAGGGGAAAACAAGGATGATGTGCAGGTGCCCAATGTCCTCCTTATCAACCAATGACATAATTGGTTGTCAGGACACGGGCAGCTAGCAGGCTGCACATGGAAAACCTGTGACTGGTTCTCTGTGTCTTTGTGGCTTGTAAATATTTTTTTGGGCAATTTTTAGGCATTTTGCCGAGGCACCCTTGAAGAAACCTGAAGGCACCCCAGGGTACCTGGGCAACCTGCTAAGCAGAAAAAAGAAATGGAAGGCCTGTGGCCTGATGCATATATCCTTTAAAAAGTTGATTTAAAACAAGATAGTAAAAGTAAAAAAGAAAAAATACTATCTTGTTTTAAATAAACTTTTTAAAGGATATATGCATTAGGCTACGCGCCTTTCATTTCTTTTTTCTGCTTAGCATTTTGGACTTCCCCCAGTCGGCCGAGGCAGCGGGGTGTGTATGATCAATAACACAAACGGAAATACTACCACCTTTTTTCTTAGGCCCTCCGCACAAACGCAGGAGAGATTTGTTTTGGTTCTCTTCTGCCTGGGCAACCTGGTGGAAAAAGGCTGGCCTATTCTATCCCCACTCTATTCAAAACTAAAAGAGAAAAAAGTTTTACCTAAAGATACATTTTACCTTCAACTTTTTCTTCTTACTGTATTATCTTCCAGATTAACAACTAAAGGCACTGGTATTCACTGTAGCAATGGTCAGATTAGCTGTTTATGGTGCACACATTTGGGTGCACAGGATTTGGCAAATTGAGCTTCTAAGCAGATATACTGTCTATAATTTAAAACAAAATATCCCTGAAGACATGTGTGTGCACGAAATGTGTCCACGGTGGGAGGAGCCGTAGCCTGTGACATCACAACTAACCGTTTGTGTCAGCATTGTGAGCTGATTATATGCTTGTATTTTTACACATCTACATGAGTGTTTTTAATCACATGATTTCGTTTTAATAAATATTTGGAAGCAGAGAGCACTATGGTTTCTCCATTTCTATTCTATGACATGTGTTATTGTTGATCCGGAACAAAGAAGTGGAGTAGCATGATTCAGGGACGATAGTAGGAGTAGGATCGCCGCCCCCTTAATCCATGCGCCCGGCCCCTAATCTACATGCAGGGTGCCGGGCGCATAGATTCCAAAGGGTTTTTTTTGTTTGTTTTTTAGAAGCACGTGATTAGAGCCTGAGGATCTAATTGGCTTAAAAAAAATGGTGGGCTCGGGGCACACCCAGTTGTGTGACAATAGCAAATTAATATTAGCTATTGTCTTCCTGATTCTCCTCTCGGCCAATCAGGAAGCAGGTTCTGAGACCCGGTTGGCCGAGAGCGGAAGCAATCCTTTTTGCCGCAGAGGAGGAGGAGGAAATGCAGGGAAAGCTTTTTTTTAGAAGCACGTGATTACAGCCTGAGGATCTAATTGGCTTAAAAAAATGGTGGGCTCGGGGCACACCCAGTTGTGTGACAATAGCGAATTAATATTGCTATTGTCTTCCTGATTCTCCTCTTGGCCAATCAGAAAGCAGGTTCTGAGACCCGGTTGGCCGAGAGGGGAAGACATCTTTTTGACGCCAAGGAGGAAATGCAGGGAAAGCTGCCGTGAAGCCAAGGAGAAGGAGATGCAGGGAGGAAACACTGCCCGCGACCTAGATGGTAAGTGCGGGTGATCTGACTGACCGGGGGGATGCGGGTGATTGTTTGCGGCCCCCCCTCGAAAAAAAAATATAGCACCCACTGATCTATAGTGGAGTTAACTAAGGCTACAATGACTCTGTAGTGGGGTCAGATATTGGAGGTGGGCAGGCACTTTATTCGGAGGTGGTGGGCACCGAAAACATTGGACGTTACAATATGAACTGTCACTTTTTTTACATTTACATAGCGACGGAGTTCTAATACATGGGACTCAGACACTGTATTTACTACATTGGCTATTTGAGCTGATGTGTTTTGTTTAATTTATGTTGTATTTAATATGTAATTGCGCTTATATTTTGCGCAAGATACCAGTGAATGAGAACTTTCCTTTAGGTTTCCACGCTTTCTATTTTTTTGTATATATGATATGTGGTTTGGAATATGCATTTCTATATGAGATTTTAGTATACCTGTATGTATAAATTTGTTTTCCCTGTAAAAACAAAAAAACAAAAAAAAAAAAACAACACAGATTGTTCTCCAGCGGTCACACTTCCTTTGCCACTCAAATTCTGAGCCTACTTACAGGGAGAACTTCTTGCAATCTGTGCTTTTCTCTGTCACTGTACAGATGCACAGCAGGATCACTGCCAGTCCATCCAACAATGACAGCAGCAGAAGCACACATGCAAGTTCATTATAAAGCAGCATCTCTTCTTCACACACAGATAGCGGATAGAAATACTGCAGCAGTCCCTCACTGAACCCCTGCATCAGCATCTGCCTCCTCCTTCTGCTACACGTGTTCTGCTAGGTATAACCCACCCTCTCCCCTTCCACTCTGGATCTGCTCATACTGGGCTGTTAGTTGCAGGGAGAGAGCTAGCGCAGATCTATGCTGCCTTTTGTCTCATGCTCCAACCCAACCATCATATTGAGGAACTGCAGGAAAACAAGCAAAGGACAGGTACAGTCATTCTTTGTAAACATCTGCTCATCCTCCTTGCTTTTTCTTGGCTATTAACTCATTTCTACATTATACCCTTTTTTGAGTATTAGTATAACAATGATTGTGTTATTACTTATTCTTTTTTTTTCTTAATATATTTGATTCATATCTACAATGTGCTATCTTTTTTTTTTTTTTTTATACATTGCACAAATTGTATTAGAACTGAATATTTATATATTATATTTTATCTTTTAAGTTGTATCAAAATGCAAACAAAATGACATCTGATATATAATATCTTTAGAAGTAAAATTTTTATTATTTTCATATTATTATGAGTGTCAAAATGAATCTAGAATTCATGGACCATTCTGCCCATTGGGGCCATTGTGTATTTTTTTTTTTTGTCCCCCGTATGCTAATAACAACAATAAAAAAGGCACTAAAAAGTTAGGTGGCAGCTGTCACTTTTAAGTTGTAACCTTGCTCTTGGGATTTCCCCAGGCCCAATTAGTATTAATATTATAACCATTATTATTATCTTTTTTTCTTGTTTTATTCTTTTTTTATTTTTATTATTATGATTATTATTATGATTCATATTATTCCATCACAGTTATTTTTCATATTTTGTATGGGATTGAAATGCCTTCATTTGCAGTATATTGCCTCCAAGACTTCCTCTGAGGGATAAATATACCCTCTGCACTTGTAAAATGCAGAACTTGGATTGACAGCGTGGAATGCCTCTTGAGTGGATGGATTTGTAGAAGCGTTCTTGAGAGGAGATTAAATCTTTTACAGTTTGGTTTGATTTTACTCATATTTTCAGGGTTCTTAAGGGGGAAACATGGGGGAGGAAGGGTATTATTGGCCACTTCTACATTCCAGATAGATTTGTGAATTATTTACAAACACTTGTCAGTTGAAATGGATGCCTCCAGGAAGCTTGTTGATGTGATTTTACTGCCTGATCTTCTTCAGCCTCCTAATGGGTTTAATGTTAGACTCTGTGAATCAATTACAAGCTTTTAAAAGGAGAGTGTATTCCTTGGTGACAATCAGAATGCAAGCAGCACTTCAAGTTTGCCACATTTTATGTACACTTTACACAACTTCTTTCCATCCTGTAGAAGATGACTTGTTAATAGTCCAGAAAACCTAACTGACCAGATTTATTATAAGAAAAAAATATAGTGCCATTTTTGCAGCGTATAGTGTAGGTTTTTTTAGTTTACCCATTCCATCTGAAAAATATAGAGGAGATTACATGTCCTACAAGAAACTTTTTGGATAAAAGGTCAAATAGATGGCAGGGTGAATTATTTTGTTTTTTGAAACTGTAGTGCTAAAATTCCAGCTCTGCCAAACCTTGGCATCAATTGGTCGCATTCCTCTTGTGCTTCTTGAGTCTCAATCCTTGCAAGATCATCCAACTGAAATGCTTGGTTTGAGGACTGAGCTACTCTTCGAACCGGTCATGATAGGGTTTCTGCACGCAGTCTTTTATTGCAATTGTATAGGTGTGCCTTACAATAGATTTATACTTGTTCTCTTATTTATCTTACTTTATCTTGCCTATGTCTGACTTTTCCTGCTTAAAGCAGACCTTAAGTTAAAAACTTATGTTACCCTGCCTTCTCCCCCTTTTCTCTCCCACGTTTGGATATTGTTTTTTTAACTTTATAGTGCCTTTTTGCTGCAATGCAGCATTTCCATCTTTCTTACCTAAATGAGGAATGACATTTGTCCCTAGATTCTGTGCGTGCGCAGACTTGGGTCCCAGGAAAGTCTTACAGCACATCTTTGCATGTGTGGGTTTCCCATGCATGTGTGAAGATGGCGCCCGTTTGGAAATTTCAACATTCTGCTTTTCTGTGCATGCACGAAAATCTACCCTCCCATGTGCGCAGATGTCCTGCAGGGCTCTGCCAGGACCCAAAGGCCAGTCAGAGCTTTGTGCTCCCCTGGTCAGAGCCTTGAGCTCCCATGCATGCACAGGTGTGCCACAGGGCTCTGCCAGGACCCAAAGACCAGTCATAGCCCTTCGACACATTTGCATATGTGCCAGTCTGAAAAGGAAGGGGGCGGAGCTTGAAGCTAAAGTGGACTGAAGTTTTAGGGATGAGATTGTGATGTTCTGATAACGTCACATACTGTCTTCCAGATTCTAAGTGTGCATAATGACAAATAACAGAGTCCAGTAATTGCTAACACTACTCTGAATTGGTTCTGTTGTCGGAGGCTATTACCCATGCTTGTAAATTGTGAGTTGGAAAGCAGGCAAGTTGACTGGGCAAAACCAAAGAAAATTTCCAGCTCAACTTACCGACTAGTCTGCAACCAACCAAATTATCCTGTCTAACAGTATGTGTTAAAAACAGGGATTAAGTTTGCACAGTACAAACAAAATTGTTTGTATTGTTGGAATACTAGCGAGGGGACACACTGAATACCTTCTAAGCCATTGTGCTATATGCTGGGTATCCAGTGTGCTCCTGTGCCTTTAAGGAGGGGTGGGCTCCCTCCAGGCTCACCTGCCCTCTATCTATCCATTATAATGCATGTACTTCTACTGTGGAGGCAGCTTATGCATGTATTTGTAAATCTGTGCAAACTAAACCCCTGTTTTTAATGCATACTGTTAGACAGGATAATATGGTTGGTTGCAGACTGGTCGGTAAGTTGAGCTGGGAATTTTCTTTGGTTTTGCTCTGAAATGCGTCACCCTCCCATGTGCTCCTTGCTGCAAACTTCAAGCAACCTTTGACCCCTGACTCTCAGCAAGCCTCAGGCTCAGGTAAGGTATGTAAAGTTAATAAAGGGGCAAGTATACATAATTTATAGGTAAGCTTGTACAGTTATTAAAGCTGAACTCCAGCAAAAAAAGCTAAATATATATATATTTAAAATACATACAGTATATGCAATCGGTTTACTTACCAAATGATTTGTATTTCTGTCCACCCAGTCCTGGGATGCACACAACCTTACCACGTTTGGGATTTTGGCTATGTCACCTCTGTCCCAGCTTGTGAACATAGTGGAGGAGCAGCATCAGGTCACCCCTCTGTTCCCTCTGTATTTTCTTCCTGTCAGCACATGTGACTGCAGCACAGCTGATCTCCTAGAGATGCTGGTTCCTCTACCAGTCTACGTTCTGCTGTACAGAGGATTACAGGAGCCTGACATCAAGGACCTACACAAGCTGCATTAAAAAAAAAAACTTTATTCTAAAAAGAATACATAATTGCCTCATTCTGAATTTTTCTTAAATATGTGTCTGGAGTTGAGCTTTATTTTAGGACAGAATATTAAAATTTTTGCATAAGTCCGTCCATGAATGATTCTCTGACCATGACTGTGTCTGGAGATGGGAAGTATGTCAGGTGTGTGATTCAGCAAGCTGGAATCCGAAAACTGAATCACCAGCTGATGGTCAACTCAACCCTTTAGGAATGACCCTTAAATGACAAGAAAGAACTGGAGAGCCTCAATGTATCAGATCATGTTTCAGTGTCTGGGGAACTGAGTTCCTTCCCGCTAATCTCAATGGTTCCAAACTCATTACACCTTGCTGAATAGACATGTTCTTTCTGCTAAGAAGGAGAAGAGAAGAGGTTTTTGAATGTTCTCACTGTTCAGTATAATAGCCACCCCATGTTCCCTGTTTTGTCTACCTTTGGTGAAATCACTCAAGGCATATCTTTTGTATCAATGGCAATCTCTTTAGAAGAGAATTACTATAATTAGAGAAGAAAGCCTGGTGGGATATTAAACATCTATACGTATAAATAGAGTATACTGGGCTAGGCAGCGGAAGTGTCAGTGCTTATATGCGTCCATACATATATTTTGCAGCAATTGTTATTTTAGCATACTCAGCTCGATTAGACCCCAGAAAATGTTCTCTGGCACAGAATACATGTGCTTTGTTTTGGAGATAAGATTTGATCTAATTGTCAGGCTGTGTTAAGTCTAATTAGCATCCTCAGCAGTTTGAGTTGGAATAGATTTGTTTTATAGCATTCGATGGGCTTCCCACAGAGCCATAGAGAACAAGACTTGGAGCAGAGACATCTGCTTTGGAGTCTGCCTTATTTTGTCAGGGTATAGGAGGTCAGCAATATGTCAACTCTGGATGAGCTCACCATAGGTCTCAGGGACTAGCTTACCTCTTTCGACCTTTGAATTATTAATACCTGGAACTTCAATAGGCACCTGTAATCACTAGAGATTTTATTTTTGTGAAAAGATGAAAATATTGCAAGAACACTATTTAAATCATAGGATAGTTTTTTCCTGTTTTATCCAAGCATGGCAAATTAAGTGTAGCCATAATTCATGGTTTTTACCATTATACAACCCTTTGATATAAATATGATAAACTCATTGTCTAAACCATGTCTATTTTCTTCTTTTGGTCAGCCATGGCCCTGGCAGATTTCTCAGTGGTGTACTGTTCCCCGGCATGCGTCGGTGCCATCTGCAGGCTGAAATGCAGAATGCAGCATAAGTACAATCAAGTGTACTTGTGAAGTCAATGGACGACGTATTGTAGTGCGGTGTTTCTCAAACTCTCTTCAGTCAAGTCACACTTTAAAATTCTGCAAATTTCTTAAGCCACCCCATCCAATAATGCAAAACAATAAACTAATAGTTTTACAGAATGCAGAAACATCCACATACATAGGACACTCAACATTAGTGGTGATTTATCCTTTCAAAGCAAACACACCTTTGCACACTGGTACTGACTATTATTCGAATGTTTCTCTTCTCCCTCAGTTTCTCTTCTTCATTTAGCTTATATGACCTAAGTGCTGACAGAGGTGGACAGGGGAGGGGAACACAAGGATGCTGTGCAGGAGCCCAATGTCCTTTATATCAAACGATGACCTCATTGGCTGTGATGACGCCAGCAGCTGTAAGGTTGTAATGGTACCCAATAAAAACCTATGGCTTGATCCATCTGCTGGCTTGTATACAATTTTTGGACATTTTTTTTGGCCAAGTCACCCCGGAAGAAACCTGAAGGCGCCCCAGGATGCCTGGGCACCCTGGTTGAAAAAGGCTGTTGTAGTGTGCTAAGACAGTTTCTGATGGTTTACTTTCACACCTTGGAATTCTGTCTTGAAATTATTACCGCTAGTTTGGTAATGACCCTGGTCTGTGTACTGTATTATTCTGTTTTTCTGCTCTGATCTGTTCCTGTGTTATGACTCTGGCTAAACACTTCATGCCCTGATCACTGCTTGTTTTCCACTGCACTCTTTCCTAAATGACATTGTAGGTGTCTGCATGCATGTCAGCATTTGTCAGGGGCCACAATAAAAGGGATGACATTTTTACAGAAAAACAACAGTTTATCTATCCCTACTTTAAACTGGTATAGCGGTGACACCTTTTCTAGGTGTCCGCTATTGTAAATTTAGTTATTTTTGTTTCTCAGAACAGTAAAAGGGTTCTAAGAGTTGATTGGATATGGAAGCTTTGGCATCAGTTTGGCTCGGCTGTGTTGGGGTTCTGCCTGGTCATGTGTGCGGTGAGGTACACGCGACAGGCTCAGAATCGGGCCTGGTTGGACATTTGGGTACCGGCATTCCCTGGAGCCAATCAGTGGGTGCGTTTGGCCTCGCTGAGGAGTCTGGGGAAGGGTACTTAAGATGCTGGAGTCACGTGTTCGGGGTTCATTAGGCCAGAGCTGCCTGTTTACTGGAGCTGGACCGGGGTAGGGCATGCTTGGTTTGATAGGCCCCACAGACCCGCTTGGTCTGGGGCAAGGATCCATCTGTTCCCGAGTCCGAGGCACAGTAACTGAGGAAGGATTCAAGGCCTCCGAGTGCGCTCTCAACTTGGAGGGACACCGCAGCTCGTGCAAGCGACCGGGAGAGGACCCTTCGGAGGAGGGCCAACAAGCTGGCATCCTGAGAAGTGCCTGGTTGCTGGGTTGTCAAGGACACTAAAGAATCCACGCTTCCCCAAAACAGTCAAGGAGACGGATAACGTTCCAGGTAGGAAAGGTTCCTGATTGTTTCTAAGTACCGCTTTGAGTCAAGGTTAAAGACTGTGCAAATTTCGTTGTTCAAGTGCTGACTGCCAAAATCTCTGGCTAGAGATTTGTTCAGCTTGGAAGCGCCCAGCTACGAGTGGCTACTCTCTTGGTCGGCAAATAGAGACTTTCGTATACTTAGCAGTTCAAGGTGCCTGAGTTTCTTCACCCTTACCCTCTGTTCCCACATGAGACTGTGTCTGTTGGATGTTATTCCCTGCAAATAAAAACCTTTCAAAAGGACTTTTATGGTGTCAGCGTGCAAAGTCGTTGGGTACTAACTCTGGGAACCCCTAGACCTGGAAGACGAAGCCAAGCAGAGGTAACCGGTAAGCCCAAAATTCAAGGCCGCCCCATCGAGGGTTATAGCCACTACACTGGCATAAATAAGGGGTTTTGAACAAAAAAGACACATCTGTTGGGGTGAGGTTAGCATGTTTGTTCCTCCCTATGGTACTAGATGGAGGATTCTCTTGTGCATTTATAACTGATCAGCAAATCAGATTATTCTAAAAAAAATGAATTCATACATGATATGCTCCTCAATTTAGAAGGTGGGGTGGTATACAAAGTCACCAAATGGCAAACAGTTTTTGGACCCTCCGTACTGCTGAAATACAAATGTGTGTTTAATGCATTTAGAAAGATAGGAAGATAAATAAGTAATTAGATGCAGATGACACTCTGAACTTGCTCTAGTAGACAGATAAATAGATAGATGTGGATGACACCCGGAACTCGCTCAGCTAGACAGATAGTCAAATTGATTGATGCAGGTGACATCCTGAACTTATTCTGGTAGACAAATTGATAAGTAGATTGATGCAGATGAAGAATAGCATTTGTGATACCCTTAAATCACTCATAGTTCACAATATGCAACTGTAATCAGGCTGGAAACATCCCTTCACTTCTAGTCTAATGGTGTCAAAGGAAAAAGAAGAAGTGTTCTGCATGTTTTATTGGAAGTTGTTAGGCAGGCAGTGAATAGGGACCAGTCTCAGGGTTGTTGCTACCATGAGTTCAAGGAGATTTCTGTGAAGAACTTTTTAAACCATAATGCACTGCATGGCCTTCATGATTAAAGGGGCTGTTGTGTCAGTGAATTGTAAGCTGTTGTAGGGAAAGAATAGGGAAAGCTGGCAAACTGCATAGAGAGAAAGTGGGGTCAGTTAGAAAACTACTTAAAATCTGATTGCTAGCTCTTCGGGCAATCAACACCTTTGCTTTTTAATTTTTTTTTTATTTTAATTCTTTTTTGGAGGCTTTCTTTTATTTTATTTTATAGTTCATTTGAGATCAGTGTTTACTTTTACCTGCTGTCTTATTCATTTTTTTTTTTTGCTGCAATGCTTTCCTTTAAAAAGTGCATTTTTTTTTGGTGGTGGTATTTTGTGTTTTTTTTTTGCTTAGGGATATATTGTTTATTATTCTATGTTGATAGGGCCTTTATTTTGCTTTAAATAGCTTTTTTTCTGCTAATGCATTGCTTAAAAGAAATTGTGCTTTTGTTTCAAGGGGTGTTATTTGTTTATTTTTGTTTATTTTTGGGTTATATTGGTATTCTTGTTGATAGGTCCTTTTTAGGTTAAATTGCTTTTAAAAAAAAAAGTGTGCTTTTGCTTTGGGTGTTTTCATTTTGTTCTGATAAGGCTTTTTTTTTTTCATTTGGGGTGCCTAATGTGGAGCATTCACTTGTTTATGACCGTCTGTTCTCTGTGCTGCCTTTTTGTTTGCAGCATGTCACTGCATCTTTTTAAAGAAAAAAACTAAGTTCAAGAACAGTGTGCACCTAAACTACCTCCAATGATGTCACTAACATTCACAGCACCCCTATCCTAATAGATAAAATAAAAGTTAGGCATACACCAGTTAGGCCTAGTATCCATGATTACAACTGTCCTGTTGCTGGCCAGTTTTACATTGCTGTATCCTCTGCAGTATCTTAATTCTTGTAGTAAAGCCCTTTGTCTGTAATAAATTTGTGTCTAGCTTAGCTTTTTAAAATTGTTCTGCTGTTGGCCAGTTTCATACTGTCATGTTGCCCATGGTCTTCTAATTCTTATAGTAAAAGAATACAAGTCTGACAGGTGCTATTCTGATAACATGACATCACATGCTGTTTCCCAGCTTCTAAGTATGCATAATAATAATAATATAATAATTAAAAACAGAGTCCAGTAATTGCATATGATATTACAGACCAGAATCATGGTTAGAGCATTAAAAAATGTGACCCACTTTTTACATGTCCTAAAACTGAGCAGTGTCCAGGTGGTCTCAGCATTAATGGGCCAATGAGTCTCAAAAGGTCCTTGTACAGCTGCACAATGGTGTGTCCACCCACAGATATTAGATAATAGAAAGCGATGGATTTTATATTCCTTTGTTCAGGACAAACAAACATTTAGGAATCACAAATGCCGTTTTGGCTCTCTCCCAATTGTTCACCTCATCCCAGAGCCACCATTGTCTCCCCTCTACCTACTTTAAGGCTGCTATGTCCTATCAAGATGCTGACAAATAAAAAAATGCACACAAAATGTGTAATGATGGACATTTTTTTGTGTTTTCTGCAAAGAACCATGCTAGCAGTTATGCTGGAAAAATATGAGGCATAGGGAATATCAAATGAGCTGCCAAGGTCCACAGCCCAAGACACTACCAGCACTATGGCCTGCCATTTTACAATCTAACCAAAGCATTTGCAATTACTTGGTTGGTGGGAATTGCACTTAGGATGGCAATGATCAACCCCATGTCAAGGACATCCTAAAAATGAAAACACATAAGGAACAAACACATGAAAATACACACACAAAGAGATAGGGAAAACAAAATGTAATACTCACTATTTAAATGCCTATGCCCTAGGGCAGTGGTCATCAACCCTGTCCTCAGGGCCCACTAACAGGCCAGGTTTGCAAGATAACTGAAATACATCACAGGTGATATCATTTGCTGCTCAATGATATGCAGTATTCTAGTCTGCATCTCCTCAAGGTAATACATAAAACCTGGCCTGTTAGTGGGCCCTGAGGACAGGGTTGGTGACCACTGCCCTAGTGCAGGGGAGTCAAACTCAATTTCATTGCAGCATCAGCATTACGGTTGCCCTCAAATGGCCAGTTGTATCTGTAAAACTAGATGTCCAGAGCCCCCCCCCCTCTATCAGAAGTCAAGAGTCCCTCATCCTCCCTTACATCACAGTGCACCACCTTACCTTGTTCTGATGCAGAGAAGAAGATAGGGGCAGAGCTGGGAAGCAGAAAATGCGGAGTCTGGAGGAGGACCAGAGGAGGGCTGGAGTCTGCTGAATGCTGAGACCAGGGAAAGTGGAGAGGAGGGGGTGCTGTGGCTTCACAGAGAAGCGCAGGTTCTGTAGAAGGAGTTCTGTCTTCCTCTCTGCTACCAACTGCTAAGATGAGGAGGGGGGAGGGTAGATACGAGCCTCTCCGTGATTGTATGGAGGATTGCAGGATCTGGTCAAGGAGTTCTGTCCTCCTCTCTGCCGCCGACTGCTGAGACAAGGTGAAGACAACAATGAGGGGGTTTCCTCAGCTGCAGGAGAGGGCCACATGAAATGGCCTGGAGGGTCGCATTCGCCCCCTGGGCCTTGTGTTTGACGCATGTGCCCTAGGGCATATGAGAGGCAAAATCCAGATAAATAGACATATGTTAGATAGATAAATAGATTTGTGGGCACTAGCATGTGTATCAGCCTGACACAAGCCCTTCAATTTCAGACATTGTAATACAAATACTGAAATATACAATAATTGAGCCTCATGGACAATCCCAGTGTCATCTAATTCGTATAATTTATGTAAAGAAAAATGTAGCTTGCCCTTGTGATATTTGAATAAAAAAGGAAGAGCTTGAATTGGTGAAAAATGAAACTTTCACGTAGCAGCAGTTGTCAAATCTTGACAGATCCATGCTCATTTTCCCACAGGATCTGTGTGCATAAAATATATATTAGGGGACATTTATTAAACTAGCGCAGGTTGGAAGCAAATTCTGTGCTGCTGGGCAAATTCTCTCTTTAGTGTATATTTTTCTGAATCCAAGGCTTTTGATAAGACATTTTACTTTGCTGGGTAAATAATTAGTTGTGCTTTTTTTCCTGAGCCAAAGCTACCACCCACTTATCAGCCTGCATTTGTCTTATACAAATGCCATCCAACTGCGGGGAATAGCACATTTCAATGTTGGGGGTACAGTTTGGTAACGGATCTTGGTATAAAGACAGCTGTGACTTGGATTATCCTTCCTTTATATGTTATGTAATGGTGGCAAAGCTATATAACAAGATGCAATTATTTTTATTCATAAAACTGACATTTTTTATGTGTTAAGGAGTCATTTTGTTTTCTATTGGTTTGTTTGTATACTCCTTTGCTCACGAACTACAGAATCTAGACTCAAGATTTTTTAAATGTAAAAGATTAGTAAGACTGTGCCACATGCCTGGAAATTGTACAAGGAAATGATAAAATGATTTGGCTGGGATACTGGATTAAGGAACATGTTCTGGACAACAAAAATGATGCAGGGAAAGATACAGCACAATAGTGGCACAGGAAACATTTGGAACACAGACTGTCATCAAGACTACCACCATTAAAGGGTTTGCTTTTATAAATTGGATGTGGCGCAGTAATTTATCATTAGATACCAAGATCATTGAAAAAAGCAGTCATTATAAAAGTGATTTTAGAGCTATTCTCTACCAGAAAGGTATTAAAAAAACAAAAAACTTAAAGTAAATCAATATGGTAAAAAAAATTCTCAACCCCTCCAGCTTGTACTAGAGACCCTCTGATGCCTATATCACCATTCCGTCCTCACCACTTGGATCATCATTGCCAACCCTTCTAAATAAATAGCTGTTGCCTACAATTCCTGACAACTGGCAGCATATGCTCTGAGTGCTGTTTTATGGGAGACGGGTGATGGACACCTTCATACCTGGATGTACTTGGCTTTTATAGAGCAGAGGCCAGGATCAGTGGGGCTAGGTTAAAGTAAGTATAGGTACCATGGGGGTGGTAAAATACATATTTTTTACATACTATGTCTCCGGAAGGTTTGAACATCGAACTGGATATCAATTGCTTTATTAGTGAGTATTAATTATTTATATGTGGAAGGAATTGGTAGCTAGTTTGTTTTTAATATAAATTGTATTTTTTCAAATTTTTATAATTTTTTTTCAGAGGGGTAGATCACATTAATGCAGTATATGTATTAATACATTTTGGAATTAATACTGAATGTAAATCCTCCTCTAAATCACTCCTGCACTCCTGCACTCCTGCACAAGGACATTGACGAAGCGCATGTGCTCGAAACATGTTTGTCACGGTCGCCACGGCAACAGAACGGAGCTTACGTTCCGCCTAGATCAGTCTCCCCACATTGAGGGCACTTCCTGCTTCCGGAAAACATCGATACAGGTCGGGTTATTCGGCTCCTTTTATCCACCCACAAGCCTGATTGCTGCTTATGAAGTTGACTTTCAGCAATGGTCGGACAGTCAGCAAGCCAGATTCTCCCGATGATATCGACACCATCTTTCTAAGGTCACCTTGAGTCCGGTGTTCCATGCCCTTGTTACACCACAGTGAGCCCTTTACCATCCAGGCCTTTTATAGCTATATTGTCTTGCCATTGTGGCGTGTTCAACACAGCACACTTGCTGACTTTAACCCCCTGTTGACTGGATTCTTGGCGGATCATACATATTAAGATATTGTAGTACTTCAATTCCTACTTTGTTTTTCAACTAACGTGTATCCCACAGTGGGATTTTATGTTTTATGTTGGATTTCAACATTAAGGATTTTTCCATTTTAATCTTTATCCCATGTGCATCCAATAAACATATTTGATTGTTCATATGACTCGTAACAATCTTTAATTGCTGGAACCCATTGAGCGCTGCATTTTTGTTTACTTGTTCACTCCTGCACTCTGCCTTAATTTTATTGCATTTAGGTTAATTAATATACACTATATTGTCAAAAATATTGGGAGGCCTGCCTTTACACACACATGAACTTTAATGGCATTCCAGTCTTAGTCTGTAGGGTTCAATATTGAGTTGGCCCACCCTTTGCAACTATAACAGCTTCAAATCTTCTGGGAAGGCTGTCCACAAGTTTTATGGGAATGTATGACCATTTTTTCAGAAGTGCATTTGCGAAGTCAGGCACTGATATGGACGAGAAGGCCTGGCTCGCAGTCTCTGCTCTAATTCATCCCAAAAATGTTCTATCGGGTTGAGGTCAGGACTCTGTGCAGGTCAGTCAAGTTCCTCCACCCCAATCTCGCTCACCCATGTCTTTATGGACCTTTTTTTGTGTACTGGTCCAAATCATTTGGTGGGGGGGATTGTGGTGTGGGGTCGTTTTTCAGGGGTTGGGCTTGGCCCCTTAGTTCCAGTGAAGGAAACTCTTAAGGTGTTAGCATACCAAGACAACTTTGTGGGAACAGTTTGGGGATGGCCCCTTCCTGTTCCAACATGACTGCGTACCAGTGCAGGCCAGTCAAGTTCCTCCACCCCAAACCCGCTTATCCATATCATTGTGGACCTTGCTGTGGTTGGAAGTAATACACTGTGGGAGGCTATTTCTTTTCTCTTTCGTCTGCATATGTTTGGTGAGATGAGAACTAATGAAATAAGGAATTTAGAGAGTCAATTTGGAATTTTCAAAGTGGAGTTGAACAACTGTTAAAGCACTATTGTCACTCATGAGAATGAGGGGAATTGGGTTTGGTAAGTGTTATGCCGCGTACAGACGATCGAAATTTCCAAGAACAAATGTTCGATGTGAGCTTGTTGTTGGAAATTCCGACCGTGTGTATGCTCCATCGGACATTTGCTGTCGGAATTTCCGACAACAGCTGTTTGAGAGCAGGTTCTCAAATTTTCCGACTACAAGACTTGTTGTCAGAAATTTCCGAGCGTGTGTACAAAATTCCGATGCACAAAAGTCCACGCATGCTCGGAATCAAGCAGAAGAGCCGCACTGGCTATTGAACTTAATTTTTCTCGGCTCGTCGTACGTGTTGTACATCACTGCGTTCTTGACGTTCGGAATTTCCGACAACATTTGTGTGACCGTGTGTATGCAAAACATGTTTGAGCCAACATCCTTCGGAAAAAAATCCACGTTTTGTTGTCGGAAAATCCTATCGTGTGTACACGGCATAACTCTTACGGGACACATTTTTGTCACTTTGGTGGTGGATTCAAGGGGCATCGTTTTTAGCAAGATTTAACACATGTGTGTGACCACTTGTATGGACTTTTACTTTAAGGATTCATTTTTTTAAACTTTTTTATGTTTACATTTTGAAAGATTTTTAGCACTACTGTGGATTATTATTAGTGTGTCACTGATGATTATTTCACCTTCTTTTATAAGCTTTATATATTAAGTAGCAGCACAAATAGTATTGTCACTAGTTATTGTATTTGGTAGTTTTTAGGAGTGCGGTGGAATTTATTTATTTAAGTAGTACAGCAAAGATTTGACATAATTGGTGTGTTATAATGGGGAACATACTGTAGGTCAAGGGTGCCCAACCTTTTGAAGAGCGAGGGCCACTTAAGCGAATTGGTAACTGGTCGTGGGCCACAATGAGCGGAGCGGGAGGATGACAGGTCTGTGTCCACGGACACAGCCCACTCTACTCTATGGGCCCTCTGATCCAATCCGATTTGCCCAGACGGAAGGGGCAGATCCCTTTATATTTTTTTTTAGGTAGGCGGGTGTAAACAGACACAAGTCAGTTTACATCTGCTGCTCCATAGAGGTGAATAGTAAGTCTGATTGGGTCGGACCAATCATGTGAAAGGGGCCTAAGGCTGCTTTCACACTGATGCGCTGTGATTTGCCTAAACCGCGGGTGCAGTGCAGTGAACCTGTGGATTTTCTGCGGTTTAGCTGCACTTTGCCGTAAACTTCTATTCTATCCTGCAGGTGTGGCGCACTTTCTGAAGGCGCAACAAACCCGCAGGTAATAACAGAAGTCTATGACTTAATGTAGGTAACCCGCAGCTGCACTGCACCTGCTGCGGATCAGTTTGAAAGCAGCCCAGTAACCACTGCAAAACAGATATATCCATATATACTGTGAATTTAGTAGTAAACGTACCTTTAATAACAGTCTTCCACTCTGGTATCGCTGGCTGTTGCTGTCCCAGGCGGAGTGCATTTGGTATCACTCCGCCTGTGACAGGAGCGGGCGCTATACAGGAATCATTGGCTTATGTGGCTCTGCTCTGCAGCCACTTGCTTCCACTACCAGCGGCTTCATTCACAAAACTGCTGCTCTGGGATGGCGGGTTGGCAACCTGTGATCTGGGCTTGCCAACCTGCCATATTAGAGCAGGAGGTCGAGGGCCACATCAGATGGCTTCACGGGCCACTGGTTGGGCACCCCTGCTGTAGGTTTATGTTGTTGGTTGAGTAAGCAGCAGTGAGAGGCAGCACAGAGCCAGCATCAACAGAAGGGAGGGGGAGAAATGCCCAGTCAGAGGGTTGCCAAGGTGTGGCGCTGTTTGTCCTTTAGTATAAAATCAAACCAATCATATACACATAAATGCATATGAAAATATATTTTTTTTTCATATGCATTTATCTATAGTGTATATGATTAACGTAATTTTGATTTGACACTAGAGGACAAATAGCGCCACACCTTGTGTTAATCAAACAATTTTAATATACTTTAATTATGGGTGGGTTCTACAAGATGCATATTGTAAATCTGCTGTACATTTTAATTTGAAAATACTGTATATACAGGAAGGTTTGTTATATTAACCACTTCAGCCCCAGAAGGATTTTTGACCAGGCCATTTTTTGCGATACGGCACTGCGTTAATTTAACTGACAATTGCTTTGTCGTGTGACCATGTACGGTTGTACCCAAACAAAATTGATGTTCTTTTTTTCCCACAAATAGAGCTTTCTTTTGGTGGTATTTGTTCACCTCTGCGATTTTTTTTTTTTTTTTTTTTTTGCACTATAAACAAAAAAAAGCAAAAATTATGAAAAAAAAAAAAACAATATTTTTTATTTTCTGCTATAAAAGATATCCAATAAAAATATTTAAAAGTCTAATTTCTTCATCAATTTAGGCCAATTTGTATTTTGCTACATATTTTTTGTAAAAAAAAATGCCCAATTAGCTTATATTGATTGGTTTGCGCAAAAGGTATCACGTCTACAAACTATGGGATAGATTTAGAGACTTTTTATTTATTTTTAATTGTTTACTAGTAAACATGATTTTTTGCGGGACTGCAACATTGCGGCTGACAAATTGGACACTAAGTGACACTTTTTGGGGACCAGTGACACCAATACAGTGATCAGTGCTAAAAACGCATTGACACTGTATGCATGACACAGGCAGGGAAGGGGTTAACATCAGGGGCAATCAAAGGGTTAAATGTGTTCCCCATGTGTGCTTTATTACTATGTGGGGAATGCTGATACAAAAGAGAGACATTGGTGTTCCTGATTAGTAGGAATCACAGATCTCTCTCTTCCTCTGTGACAGAAGGACGGTCTGCCTTGTTTACCTAAGCAGATCTCCCTTCTGTCATTTCCGGAACGATCGTGGCTGATTGGCTCCCACTGTGTCCAATCAGAGCGGGATCGGGTCGCCGTCGGCACGCGCATCCGAGACCAGGAAGCGCGAACAACATACAGGTATATTGTTTTGTGCAGCCGGGTTGCCCTGCTGCAGTATATGTGCGGTGTGCAGTCCAGACGTAGTTAAAGGGATAGTTCACCTTTACTACAAAACTGTCTATGCAGATAAGGAGCATCTATAGATTAAAAAAACTATGCAGCTCTGACTAAAGTTGAATAAAGTCCTTGATTTAGGTGTAGTCCATTTACAGGTCTTATGAAACTTTACGAATACTCCCAGGACATTGCTAGGTACTCCCAGGACATTCTAATTGAGGCCTAATCATCACTACTGACCTCCACCATCACAGGAGTGGGCTCTCAAATGCTGAGCTCTGAGCTACTGCATCAGGGGAGAGAGATAGAGAGTATGAGAGTCAGAGAAAGAGCTCACTCATGTGATGAAGGAGGTGAGCCGTAATGACTAGGCCTCACTCAGCAATGTCCTGGGAGTACTTAGCAACGTCCTGGGAGTATTCCATTCAGGCTTCACAAGGTATTTAAATGGTCTACACCTATAGCAAGGGTGTTATTTATCTTTAGTCAGAGCTGCACAGTTTATTTTAATCTATAAACACCCCTTACTTGCCTAGGCAGTTTTTTTTGTAAAGGTGAACTATCCCTTTAAGGACAAAAATACAGCCAAGAAGGTATTGATCAATAGTGCAGTCATTTATGTATTTCTTTAATCACTTAAGCCCCAGACCATTTTGCTGGCCAAAGACCAGAGCACTTTTTGCAATTCGGCACTCTGTCGCTTTAACTGACAATTGCGTGGTCGTGTGACGTGGCTCCCAAACAAAATTGACGTCATTATTTTCCCACAAATAGAGCTTTCTTTTGGTGGTATTGGATCACCTCTGCGGTTTTTATTTTTTGCGCTATAAACAAAAAAAGAGCGACAAATTTGGGGTTCCTAGCACCAAGTGGCCCCGAGATACGGGGCCCCAAAGTCGGGTCGGAAAATGTCATTCTCTGCTGCAGAAAAGTGCTTGACTCGAGTATAAGCCGAGGGGGGCACTTTCAGCACCAAAAAATGTGCTGAAAAACTTGGCTTATACTCGAGTATATACAGTATAAATTGCAGGGGTCAGAAGTATAATATGCAACATAGTGTATGCGGTGCATGGATCAGGACTATGTAAGATGCAGCGTTGTGTACAGAGTGCAGTGATCAGTAAAATTGGTCCCTTTCTTGCTAGTCAGTGGAAGATAATGTGCCCCAAAGTTGCTGAAAAAAAGTGGAGTAATAGTCCTCTCATCTCCTTTTATTTTAAAGTTACATTTTTGTTGCATAATTTAGCAAACAGAAAGACTTACAAAATAGGAATAATGATACCAAACACAGATGTGCATCCTATGATACCATACAGTCAGAGCAAAATGGATCACAGCATTTTACAGATACAGGAACGATAAATGGAGACAAAGCTTATCCAGCATGAAATAACGGTGGCAACAAGACCAAAAGTATCAAACCATAGTGGAAGAACCGCCTTACTATAAATGCTTGTTGTAACAGTAGGTCATGTAGACACGAGATTACAATACCTCTTAACTCTCTTCCAGTCTTGCTTACGTAGGAGGGGTGAAGGGAAAAAAAAAATATATATATATACACAGTATATATATATATATATATATATATATATATATATATATATATAATATAGCAAGGACACTAGAGGCCAGGCCACCAGGTCGTGACCCACACAAGCCACTCCAGCATCTCTATTGACGCTCGGTCACCGGTAGCACAATCTAAGGAAGCGCTGAGGACACGTAGGTGTTATCCTGATTTTTCAATAAAAGGCAAAATAAATTTTTCTTTGGAGTGCAGCTGTCCAGAGTTTCTTTGTTTATCTTCATTTACGTAGGTGTCGTAATCACTGGAATATTGAAAATCACGGCAATAATACCATGTTTTACCGTGCTGCTCTTCCTGACGTCTTAAAGCTGCCGTTAAACCCTCCCATCTCCATTTTAAGAAGGCCAGTCCTTTTTTGCTTCCCCTTACATAAGATGCTCATTGCTCTGGTATCTGTGTGGGTACACACTGTGGATAGTGTAGGTGCACAGTGTGAGTGGGCAGCATCTCATCTCTCTCCTTCCCAGCAGCTTTTTCACTTCTTCCTCTTCTCAGCATTACTCCAGCATTAGACTAGGCTTGGGCTTGTCTTTGCACTGTAGGTCTGCACATTTTTTTATGCACATATTTTATACCCATTGTATATACAATTGTGTTTGGATTGTTAAATGTCCATTTTAATTTTTTTTTATTTTTAGAGGACTGTTTCACTATTTAGTATTATATAATTTTAGGCACCTTGCCAGCACTGTTTTGTTTGTAGAATTTTCCTAGACACCGTTTTTACCTTTATCACCAGATTGAAACAGCTGTTGCATAGAGTTTTTGTTAGTTCACTGTTTATCCTAGGTGCGACTGTTTTCTATTTTCCACTTTCTAAAAATGGCCTTCCTTTAATTTATAAGAGGAGGCCCAGCCAAGAGGTATGTGAAGAATTGTCAAATATCATTAGGTCTAGGCTGCAGGAACAAATGACAATGACAAAGCACCATCAATATCTGGTAATTAACAGAAAAAAGCAGGAAACCCCTTCAGGCAAGACACTCTGACTTGTATCAGCTGATGCAGGCTCCCCTGGGATCTAGTCTCAGTTTCCAATTCAATGTTCTCAAGAATTTAAAGTCTGACACAGTACAGTGAGGAGCCAAACATTCCAATCACAGTGATTACAGGCCATGAAAATCAAAAGCTTTATGGGCAGCTGTTGACCAACATCAAGGTCTTGCAGTCAGCAATTCATTACAGCAGTTTCTATCAAGGTTACTCTGAATGTCTGAGAAATTTTCCAGCAGCCTACATGGAACTCTTTAATATCAGAAACAGTGAAAAAGAAATATACAAATGACATACTACTGAGAATCCCAGTGTCACCTCCTTCATGTAATGTATTTCAATCAAAAGTAAAGCTTGCTCCTATAGTATTTTGGGAGCAAAAAAAAAAAAAAATTGAATATAGATTTATGGTGAAGCTGTTCAAAAATCAGATTGGCAGATTCACATGAATTTACATATTTCTACGTAAAATATATATTATTGGATGGTTATACAAATTAGTATGGACTGGAAGCTGGGAAAATTCTGCAATAATGTATTTTTTAAAAATGTCTAGGTTTTCAAATTAAAGGCCCCTTTTTATGCATAATTATTTTGTGATTTAAATACTTTGCAAGTGTACTGTACATGTTTGTACTTAAAAAAAAAAAAAACACACACGGCTTATTTATTAGTTTAAACTATTTTTTAACTTCTTAACTTCTAGCAGGTAGTAAAACAGAGAATACCATTTTGAATATTGACAGTCTTTCTTGTGAGTTGGAATATTTGTATAATTACTTTTGGGTTCTGTGCAGCAAGTATTATTATTGCCTTTACACTGGTTACAACTTCCTAAGAATGCCTCTGGATGGTCCTGATCCATACTGTATATGACTTGATACACCAAATCCCTTTTGACCATTTCTAGTGGACGTAGAGCCCGAAGTGTATGCTTGCCAATAATTCTGAATTTCTCAGACTTGAAACTGATTGCAGAGTTTCTAAATTACAGGGGTGATTGGAAAAGGGTGTATATGATGTCTACTTGGGGTATGGTCCTTCTTGTTACAAAACTTGATTTTTAACATTTTAGCAGATATGAATGCCATCTTTTAGTTTTTAAACAATAGGTGGGAAAAATAATGCTCTGTAAACAAGAGACTAAAAATATGTTTTTCATTTCATAACTGGACCCTTTCACATTATTCATTGCCTCAGAGAAGTCAGCAATTTGATGTCCCTACAGTGCTACTAGAGTAAGTTTAGGTGGAAGCTAGTTAACCTAATTATGTTTTTGGTTTGTAAGAAGAAGCCAGAATAGCCAGTAAGAACCAATATTACCATAGAAATAATATATATAACTACAAGGAGTGCCCTGACAGGAAGTCAAGCAACAACTTGGCAAGACAAGAGTAAGGCCACTATTCAGTAAAATTACCAAGTAAGTAAGTAAGAAGGCTACTAAGACTGGCCATACATGATTCATTGTTGAACCAGAAGGTTGAACAAAGAAAATGAACTGATTCCCCCAACCACACATTCAATGTGGATGGAAGGATCATACCCACTGTGTTATTGTATTCTGATAGCAGGGAGCCGTCCTGCCAACAGAATACAATGATTAGTGCTGCCAGCTATAGCTGGTGGCAATGATTGTTCAAGAAAAACCCAACAGGCTGGTTGGGTACGCAAGTTGATCAATAGGCAAGGCAAACCGTGGTCACACCAAATATTGATTTGATCTGGATTTCTCTTCTCTTTATTAACTTTCCATGTTGTTAATTCATAAAAATAAACTATTAACACTTCTATTTCCGAAAGCATTCTTACTTACTCTTATGCCGCGTACACACAGTCGGACTTTCCGACGTCAAATGTGCGATCGGAGCTTGTTGTCGGAAATTCCGACCGCGTGTAGGCTCCATCGGACAGTTTCCATCGGAATTTCCGTCGCACAAAATTTGAGATCTGGTTCTCAAATTTTCCGACAACAAAATCCTTTCTCATAAATTCCAATCAACTTTGTGTGACCATGTGTATGCAAGACAAGTTTGAGCCAACATCTGTCAGAAAAAAAAACATGGGATATTGTTGTCGGAATGTCCGATCATGTGTACACCGCATTACTCTCAATTTACAGCATTATTTCACAACTGCCTAAAACGTTTGCACAATACTATGCGTGTGTGTATATATATATATATATATATATATATATATATATATATATATATATATATATATATATATATATAAAGTGTTTATATTTCATTTAATAATTTAAACAATAGTCAAGGACAACACAAGTAAACACAAAATGCAATTTGTAAATGAAGGTGTTTATTATTAAAGGTGAAAAAAAATCCAAACCATCATGGCCCTGTGTGAAAAAGTGATTGCCCCTAAACCTAATAACTGGTTGGGCCACCCTTAGCAGCAACAACTGCAACCAAGCGTTTGCGATAACGTGCAATGAGGCTTTTACAGCGTCCTGGAGGAATTTTGGCCCATCTTTGCAGAATTGTCCTAATTCAGTTACATTAGAGGGTTTTCGAGCATGAACGGCCTTTTTAAGGTCATACCACAACATCTCAATAGGATTCGGTCTGGACTTTGGCTAGGCCACTTGCTGGTGTGTTTAGGATCATTGTCCTGCTGCAGAACCCAAGTTCGTTTCAGCTTGAGTACACGAACAGATGGTCGGACTTTCTCCTTCAAGATCTCTTGGTAGACAGCAGCAAAACAGCCTTTAATAATAAACACCTTCAGGTACAAATTGCATTTTGTGTTTAATTGTGTTGTCCTTGACTATTGTTTAAATTGGTTATATATATATATATATACAACAAGAGCAGTCAAGCGCCTTGAGGCGATTCAGTTCGCATTTGTAGCGCAATACAAATCATTCATTCATTCATATATATCCCTTCTGCATGGGAATTCCAGCCCACAATTTTGGTTAGCATTGAGGGTGGCTTGAAAAGGGTCCTAAAAAAGTGTCCCTCCCAAAGCACCAGTAGCCAATGCTGATGGGCAGTGGACTCTTTGGCACCTCCAGCTGTCTAGGGATGGTGTCATCAGGTTTGGGTATATATATATGCAACCATTGCACTGGTGTGTGAAAAGCAAAAGCACATGCATTCAGCACACAATTAAATGTTTTACATTTAGCAAACTATCCAGTGACTTTTCGGTTAGTCTTACAGCACATCTCCTATTCAGAGCTTTAGTCAGGCAACAATCCAAGTAAAACACAGGTTCAGCACTGTGGAGAGTGCTGGTAGTTACTGTACTTAAAACATTCATTGACATTTGCCAGGTTGAACTTTTGGTGACAGTAATTTGTTTACTGTTGACAGATGTGCAGTGAATGCCACTGAAAGCAGACCAGCAAATGTTCCCGAATGTGCTGATAGCTTTATAAATGTGCCTTTGAAAATAAGTCTATAAACCTTAGTTTGAACAATCTTAATGATTTGTATGGTTATATAATAGTGCTGATATTGACTTATCCAAAATAATAGCTAAAATTGAAATAATCCAAAACATACATTTGCAAAGCCTTTCTGGCTAGACCCTAGAGGATACACATACTGTATATATATATATATATATATCTCACAAAAGTGAGTACACCCCTCACATTTTTGTAAATATTTTATTCTATCTTTTCATGTAACAACACTGAAGAAATGACACTTTGCTACAATGTAAAGTAGTGAGTGTACAGCTTGTATAACAGTGTAAATTAGCTGTCCCCTCACAATAACTCAACACACAGCCATTAATGTCTAAATCGCTGGCAAAAAAAAATGAGTAAACCCCTAAGTGAAAATGTCCAAATGGGGCCCAATTAGCCATTTTTCCTCCACGGTGTCATGTGACTCATTAGTGTTACAAGGTATCAGGTGTGACTGGGGAGCAGGTGTGTTAAATTTGGTGTTATCGCTCTTACTCTCTCATACTGGTCACTGGAAGTTCAACATGGCACCTCATGGCAAAGAACTCTCTGAGGATCTGAAAAAAAAGAATTGTTGCTCTACATAAAGATGGCCTAGGCTATAAGAAGATTGCCAAGACCCTGAAACTGAGCAGCAGCACAGTGGCCAAGACCATACAGCTGCTTAACAGGAAAGGTTCCACTCAGAACAGGCCTCGCCATGGTCGACCAAATAAGTTGAGTGCACATGCTCAGCGTCATATCCAGAGGTCTAACATCTTCTAATGATGATGCACAAGAAAGCCTACAAACAGTTTGCTGAAGAAAAGCAAACTAAGGACATGGATTAATGGAACCATGTCCTGTGGTCTGATGAAACAAGGATAAACTTATTTGGTTCAGATGGTGTCAGGCATGTGTGGCGGCAACCAGGTGAGGAGTACAATAACAAGTGTGTCTTGCTTACAGTCAAGCATGGTGGTGGGAGTGTCATGATCTGGGGCTGCATGAGTGCTGCCGGCACTGGGGAGCTACAGTTCATTGAGGGAACCATGAATGCCAACATGTACTGTGACATACTGAAGCAGAGCATGATCCCCTCCCTTCAGAGACTAGGCCGCATGGCAGTATTCCAACATGATAACGACCCCAAACACACCTCCAAGATGACCACTGCCTTGCTAAAAAAAGCTGAGGGTAAAGGTGATGGCCAAGCATGTCTCCAGACCTAAACTCTATTGAGCATCTGTGGGGCATCCTCAAAGGGAAGGTGGAGGAGCGCAAGGTCTCTAACATCCACCAGCTTCGTGATGTCGTCATGGAGGTGTGGAAGAGGAATCCAGTGGCAACCTGTGAAGCTCTGCTGAACTCCATGCCCAAGAGGGTTAAAGCAGTGCTGGAAAATAATGGTGGCCACACAAAATTTTGACACTTTGGGCCCAATTTAGACATTTTCACTTAGGGGTGTATTCACTTTTGTTGCCAGCTTTTTATACATTAATGGCTGTGTGTGGAGTTATTTTGAGAGGACAGCAAATTTACAATTTGTAATTTGCCTAATTCGTTTATTTTCTATGATTTGTTTTTTTTAGATGCTCCCATTGAAGTCTGTTGGGGCCAAAAGAGCTTGCAGCTTGAAGTTTGTAGCTCAAAAGAAGCTCATGTACATTTTTGAGCTACAAGCTTTAAGCAATATTCCTCAGGTGTGAACAGACATCATTGGGATTTTGGATGTTGAACATTTTGGAGCTTCCAACTACAAAATGCTCAGGTGTGAATGGGGACTTAGCCTTCTGTATTGTACTGTTATAAAGTTAGAGATTATGATTACATGTTATCTAGTGACCCAGCAGCACATTGCTATATCGAATCATTTTTTTGTAGTTTTTTTTTTATAGAGTGAGGAAGATTTAAACCCTCTATCACATTCCCACTGGAGAGATTCTGCTTCACTCCCCGTCCTGGAGATGCAACAATAAATTAGAGGAAATCTCTTCAAAGTAAATAGAATTCCCATCCTAGAGCGTTTTCACATAAACAGGTGTCTCCAATGGAGGACTTTCACTTTTGCTTGCGACAACCTACATTTTTTTAAATTGCCCTCAATTTCTATCAAAGGTCAAAAAAGAGAGGGTAAAATTCTCCAACACAGATAGCAATAACAACTTAATAAAGGGTCTAATCCTTCCCTACTTGGATACTTGGAGTTTTGAAGAGGAATTCTATTGCTTTAAGCTTCTGGAAGTATTTTACTGTAGACGTTTTTTCAAAGAAAGATGCTATGAACGGTATTATGTTATATAAAATGCTACAGATACAGAGAAGATTCTCTTTAATGACTGCAGAAATAGTAATAATGCTTTTATTCTAGTATTAAGTCCCTTATATACGTTCCAGCATAGATATTCCAGGAGTGCTCAAAAGTGGAAGCTGAATCATTTTTCTTCAGCAGTTTTAAAATTCTTTGTTATATCATCAGCACTCACGTTATAGCAGTCATTTATTATGCGTAGCTATGTGAGAACTTGTTATAATTCTGCTCTGCCTTATTCCTGAGCATTTGAGTAGTAACTATCTGATTTCTGCTACAGTCTGGATTTTTAGATTTGATTATATTTGAAGTACAGAGAACTTTTGTAAATCTACTCAAAGTCCAATTCAGAGAGGTATATGTATAAAGCTATAGCAAGGGGGAACAGCTATGTTTAATGTGTACCTAAATCCAAAAATGTATTATGTTGCAGTCCTTGGATGCGGTGGCTGAATTTTTTCAGGGTTTTTCCTTTATTTTCATTCGCTGATCCTGCCAGCAACACACTTCCTGTCCTTAGGGTGTCAACACTCACTTACTGTACTGTATCTATGGAGGAATAGCATTGTTACATTGGGCCGATTTCCCCATTTGGACTACAAACCCCCTATCTTCTCCTCTTCTCTATAATTTGGGGAAAGGTGCCTTGTAATTCACAGATAATACCTGTGGAGGCTGTTTAGATTGCTTGAGACTTCATTTCAGTGCACAGAAAGATCATTAATACATTGAAATATGTTTTCATATTAATACTTTTTTTTTTTTTTTTCAATTTCATTCTTTATTTAAGTTGTCCAATATACAGATAGATTAACCATTCATTAATCAAATATTTCAAACATATAGGAACCGAGCGGATCCCGTCACAGTCTAACTTACACCATTACTCCTATCTTAATTACAACAACAGCTATTTATATTTGAGTAGTCCATATTCTGTCTCGCCTTCGTCCTATTTTCCCTTTATACCTAGACAACACCTTTTCTCTCTTTAAATAATGTGACATCCAACTAAGAAAAAACAAAACCAACAAAGAAACCCCCCAGAAAAAAAAAAAAAAAAGAATACTAATAAGATTTTTAGAGATCATAGTGATTTTATGTACTGTACATGTTAATTTAATTTGAAAAAAATAAAAAAGACAAATTTCTTTAATTGCATTAGGAACTCTGTTTTCTCTAGTTTTCATAAATCATATTTAAAATTGTTATATTACAGTACATCCTATTATATATAGTATTTGTTCATGGATAGAAAACTGGTTACAGGGGTGTGTCCAAAAGTAATGCTAAAAATATGAATACTAGTTACTCACTAGGGGGAGAACCTCTGAGGGATTCCAGGACAGAAAAAGATCTGGAGGTCCTAGTAGATGACAGACTCAGCCAGTGGCGTAACTAGAAAGCTCAGGGCCCCGATGCAAGAAACCATGGCGGGCCCCCCCCCCCCCCGACCTCCGGACAAAGCTCTTTTCTCCGAGCCCAATAGCAGAACACCAGGGCCTGGTCACAAGTGGGTGGCTGCATATAAAGGAACCGATTTCTCCATTTCCCCCGCTTCTCCTCCTCTCCCACCCACAGGCATTTAGTGGCTGTAGGAGGAAAATGGAGAGATGGGTTCCTCTGCCGGTGTTTCACAATCTTTTTCCAGTCAGGGCACCCTTGAAGTACACCCCTAGGTGAAAGGGGCTGCACTGCAACCCCTCTGCAACTGTGTGCATTGCATGCAGTTGCAGCCTAGTAATGATGCATTTAAGGGGTTAAAACAGGTGGTCAGTAGGCAACATATTGCCTCTCTACTGGCTGTCAAATGCGTCTGAAAAGCGATCTGAGCATGGATCGCTTTTCGGAGGAACAGCATTTTACATAAAATGTGCATACATACATGTAAACACACATATATATAAACACACACATAATACGCACACATATACTATATATACAGGGCTTGACAAACCCCCCGCTCGTGCTGCAGTGTAAACCCAGTCTTACTCTCTTTCTGGCCAGCCCAGAACCCTGATGTAACAGCGTTACATTGGCGTTATTGACTGGGTGCTCCGTTGCGGGTTAGGGGGCGAAAATTACTGGCCTTACCCCCAGCGCTGACAATCCATACTACGCAAAAAAAAACTGGCTTCTAACTTTTTTAACTGACTCCTAGATTCAAAGCAAATTTGTCCAGCTCTGATAAATATATATATATATATATATATATATATATATATATATATATATATATACACACACACATATATAAAAACGCACACACATATATAAAATTGCATATATATATATATATATATATATATATATATATATAAATGCACATATGCACGCACATAAAAACCAGTGGCAGCTGGTGCTCAAAATTTTTAGGGGGGCGCAAGCAAACTGAAAAATTCTGAAAAAAAAAAAATTGCAGCCACTGTGCCCATCAAATGCTGCCACTGTGCCCATCAAATGCCGCCACTGTGCTATCAAATGCCGCCACTGTGCCCATCAAGCTCTGCCACTGTGCCATCAAATGCCACCACTGTGCCAATAAAATTCTGCCACTGTGCCCATTAAATGCGGGCAGTGTGCCATCAAATGCTGCCACTGTGAATCCCCCCGCCTGCTTGCTGTCTGCCCGGCACTTACCCTGTCTTGGTGAGGCAGCGGGTGACGGCCACGAGTGGGGTCCTCCTTGCGTCTCCTGACATCCTCATCTCCTGTCCTCGCCTCCTGATATGTGCAGCTATTGGACACCTATCGTTTCAGCCAATCAGGTGACGGGTAACAGACCCGCACACCTGATTGGTGGAGATGCGGTTCAGTGTTTCTAACACACCTGGGTGGACTGTGAGTGTCAAGCATGGCGCTCGCAGTTCGCCTATTATGAAGCCTATTAGAGCCTATGGTTCTAATCAGGTGCTTCAAAAACACCCCCTGCCACTGTAATTCAGGCGCCCAGTGCCCCAAAAGGGACCGGACACCTAAATATGGGGGTGGCAGCAGGGGCCATGGATAGAATCATGCTATGCATGAATCTATCCATTTGTCATAGAGGGAGTGGCTGGAGAGAGGGGGTGGCACCTGTGCCCCCTTTTGGACGCACCGCCACTGATAAACACATGCACATTCACATACATACATACATGCACTCTCACATACACACACACACACACATACATATATGCACGCACACACACACACACACGTGCATGCACACACACACACAGACAGACATACATGCATCATGCACACACACAGACATACATGCGTGCGCACACACACACATGCATCATGCACACACACACACATACATGCATCATGCATTGCACACACATGCATGCACAGACACACACATACATCATGCACACACATGTATGATGCACACACATACAGTAGATAGTCTTATATATAAAAAACAAAACAAACAAAACGGCAGTCCTCTTACCTTGTCTCTTCCTGCCGGGTACTGCACTGTAGGGGGAGACAAAGAACACAGCACACACTGTGCTTTCACTTTAGCCTAATGTGAGGAGCTCCCTGCACACAGCGCCGATTACAGTTTAGAATCGGCGATCGGGGAGCTCCTCTCAGCCGCCCCTCCTAACGAGGAGCACAGGGGGCCCCAGGGCCCCCTGCAGCAAGGGCCCCGGTCGCCATGGCGATCGCAGCGACCCCTATAATTCCGCCACTGGACTCAGCAATGGCATGCAATGCCAAGCTACAGCAAGCAGATTATTAGTATGCATAAAAAAGGGAATTTTATCCAGAGAAAACAATAATTCTGCCACTTTATAAAACTCTGGTTCAACCACATCTGAAGTATTTTGTCCAGTTCTGATCACCAGTCTTTAGGACGGAGGTGCGGGAACTGGAGAGAGTCGAGAGAAGGGCAACAAAGTTAATAAGGAGACTGGAGGACCTCAGCTACGGGGATCGACTACAAGCACTAAACCTATTCTCCCTGGAGAAGAGATGCTTGAGAGGAGATATGATAGCAATATACAAATACCTCAATGGCGATTCTGGCATAGAGAATAAACGATTCAGTCTCAGGGAGTGTAAGAAGACACGGGCCATTTAATTAAACTGTAGGGGAAGCAGTTTAACCCTAAACTATGTAGAGGGTTTTTCACTGTCAGGGCGGTAAGGATATGGAATTCACTAGGAAGTATTGATAGTTTAAAGAAAACTCTTGGATGTGTATGTTAGCGAGCACACCTACACAGGTTGAGCTGGATGGACTGGTGTCTTTATTCAATATTACCAACTATGTATATCGTTGTAGGCACTAGGGCAGGTTTCCCGCTGGCTGAAAATGTACCATAAAAATTGTTTTAAAAATATTCACATGAACAAATATTCACATGAACAATACATATAAAACATGCACAAAACTTTGCATTGATAGTATCCTAGTAAGTCAGTAGGGGACTCACTTGTACAGTGGCCTGCAGGATTAAGGGTAGCACTACTAGTGCACCTAGCTGGCTGTTTTTATTTTATTCCATAATGAAGCATGTATTGCAGTGAGACTCAGGACCAGCTCATTATGGTGGTCAATGTAAGTAGCCCTACCTCTTGCCTTTAACTGCCCTTTTGACTATCAGCTTTTTTTGTGTTGAAGGGAAAGGCCAGACCAGCATGATAAAGCCCACTGCAAAGTACAAACCCAAAGAAATGTAATTGTGTTGGAGTGCTAGTAGGCAGTTCATAGTTACGTGCCAAAAGATCAAACTTGGGATCAGGCCACATAAACAAAAACCTATTCTGTGGCAGGAGTGCAATGGTGGTGAACTTTCTATCCACTAGTGCTAGCAACTGCATCCATGAAGTTATGTTATAGTAGTAGAGGTTTGTTTTCCTGTAAATATTATAATAAGGATAGGTAATAGTAGCAAAGAAAGCTGACATGTTTCACTCAATCAGGGCTTAATCATAGATGATCTCTATGATTAAGCCCTGATTGGGTGAAATGCATCAGAGGAACGGTCATAGGGTGGAGACTGTTATTGCCATGCTTGTGGTGAATAATTTATACAACAAAATGAAGACTTTTGTGACACATCCGGTGTGCAGCATTTTTTTCATTGCTTTTGGTTAATGTGCGTAGACAGCTCAGGTGGCCTCTAGTACCTGGGGTTTGGCAGCAAGGAAAAGCTACTTGGAGCAGAGAGTTCTTTCTGTTTGATGTTATTCTAGTTTCTGTAAGCAACATGTTTTAGGTATATCATAGGAAATCATGTCTATGAAATAGGAAAATCATGTATATGAAATAAATATACATATTGCTTTTCTCAGCAGAGTAAAGAAGGCTGAATATAAGACAGGATTTCTCAACCAGGGTTCCATAGAACCCTGAGGTTCCTCCAGAGGTTGCTACGGGTTTCATGAGCAATGAGAAATTTCTGACTCTCAGATAAGTTCCCACTGCCACTATTGATCTTTTTTTAGCTTTCTGTAATGGGGCAATTCTTCCCAATAACCACAAGTTTAAGGAGCATTCTTCCACTGAATATAACACTAATGTATCATGAGTTGTAGATCTAGTCATTTTTAGCAGGGATTCCCCGATCACGAAAAGTTATTTCAAGGGTTCCTCTGTGTTGAAAAGGTGGAGAAAGACTATGCTAAATTAGAGAGATTGCTCATTTTTACTACAACCATAATCCAGAGAAAACCTCAGAGGGTCATTGTGTGTGTACTTTCTGAAACATGTTGTGCAAAGGTAGGTTTACACTTGTAAGAACTTGTGAGGCTCCTTGCACATTGGGCCGTTCAGCTGCAATGCATCCTTCTTGGCACTTTATTGTGCCCTGAGAAAGTACAGGTGCAGTGTCCAGCCTTGCTGCAGGCAGCCTATCAAAGTCTTTGTCATGCTGCAGCTGGATGAGACTGAATGTTGTACCAAGTGGTACTGGCATTTAGGGCCCTGTCCGTTTAAGGGAGACCTGTAGTGTATCATTAACCGCTTTCCGACTGGCTTATGCAGCTATACTACAGGCCAGCAGCTCTCCTGCGCCAGATTATGGCATTTCCAGGTAGGGAGCATTGGAATGCCTGCTGCCCCGGCTGTGCTGTCATTCACTACAGCAAAAGCTGATCAGCAGGTCCCAGCCAATGATTTATGTGAATGACAGAAGAGAGCCCTGTGTTGGTAAAAACATAGGACTCTCTAAAGACAACAGCAATGGCCATCTCTTTTCTTGCTGTGAAGCAGAGTGTAAAAACTGGCACATTGCATAATAAAAACAGCACACAATACACACAGTAGATATTGTTAGGTACACAGTTAACTCTTTGATCGCCCCTAAATGTTAGCTCCTTTCCAGCCAGTGTCATAAGTACAGTGACAGTGTATATTATTAGCACTGATTACTGTATTAGTGTCACTGGTGATGTCAGTATCAGTTAGTCAGTTCCCAAAAAATTTCAGTTAGTGTCAGATTGTCCACCGCACAGTCCGACTATAAGTTGCTGATAACTGTCATTACTATTTAAAAAAAAAAATAATAATCCGGTATATGAAGATGCTCTAACTTTCAAGCAAACCAATTAATATACACTTATTGATTTTTTTTTGTTTTTTTTTTACATTTTGGCCTAAATTCATGAAGAAATTCGATTTTCTAGTTTTTTTTCTTGGTTATTTTTTATAACAGAATTTTTCAATAATTTCGCTCTTTTTTCATTTATATAATAAACCCCCCCCCAGTGGTGATTGAATACCACCAACATCACCACCAACAATAAGAAAGATCTATTTCTCCTTCTATTACTTTCTTCTGTAACTCCTGAAATATCTACATAGTCAGCAGAGTCTTCAGCCCACTGAAATATTGTCAGACTTTTGCTAGCTCTGCTGTTCCCTGCTTCAGTCTAAAACTAGCTTGTCTTGGTGCAAGTCTTTTAATTAATCATTTACGATTATTACCAAAGGGACATGACTTGTCAAAACAATAAACACCATCATACATCATCACTCCCCTATACTCTGTACATGGGTGCATCTGAGTGTGCGTGAATCTGAAGCACATTTGGAAGACAGTCACACCTTCGTTTCCATGTTTAATTTATTTTTGATTTAGTGTTCCAAAGAAAGAACAAAGACTTGCGTCATTTGTTTCTCTGCATATACAGCGGCTCATTTCACCCTAATATGATCTTATATCGATAGAGTAGTCACTGCATGCTAAGCAGTCAAAGAAAATGCACAAGTACTATGCAGTGTTGCCAACCTCCTGCAGCATTTTTTACTGACAACCTGAAAAATGACATTAAAAACAAAGAAAATCCATATTTAAACAGTATAAACACAATATGGAATATCGACAATGCCCATAGCAAGTAATTTGACTGGTTTGATATGGGGCCCTTTGTAAATATATGTACCAAAACTGCACTAGTGATTAATAGAATTAAGAATGTTATGTGATTTCCAGATAAAGATTTTAGTGTATTTTTACTAAATTGTACAAGCAACAGGAATGCCACACATACAAAATAATATTCTTACTTTATTAAAATAGCCAGCAGGCACAAGCTCTATTTGACATGTTTCATGCTAGGCATAGCGTTTTCCTGCTTTAGAAAGTGTTGTGCCTAGCGTGAAACATGTAAGAATAGAACTTGTTCCTTCTGGCTATTTTATCTCAGTGTGCGACCTTCCTGTTAATGGTACAATTCAGTGATGGCCCGTCCATAGGGGGCGCACAGGCACTGCCCCCCCCCCCAATCCATGAGTCCGACCCCCTAATCTACACGAGGGGCGCCGGATGCATTGGATTTCAATAGGGTTTTTTTGGTTTTTTTTTAGAAGCCCATGATTAGAACCTGAGGCTCTAATTGGCTTCAAAAAAGGATGGGCTCTGGGCACAGAGCACTGCGCCCTGAGCCCACCTAGTTGTGTGACATTAGCAAAATAATATTACTAATGTCTTCCTGTTTCTCCTCCTGGGCCAATCAGGAATCGGCTCCTGAGACCCCATTGGCCGGGAGTCCTAAGACCCCATTGACCGGGATTCCGAAGACCCCATTGGCAGTGAGTCCGAAGACCCCATTGGCAGCGAGTCCGAAGACCCCATTGGCCGGGAGGAGAAGATGGAGGGGGGACATGGAAGCTAGGACATGGAGGAGGGAAGCTGGGACATGGAGGAGGGAAGCCACTGCCGGATGGATTCAAACATGGGCAAGAGCCGCTTTCCCTCTCCCTGCTCTGCCCGGATCCTTTCAGCAGCAGGCATTCCCACGCTGTTCTGTGGATCTGTCCTCTCCAGGCTCACCCTCTGCTGGGATCCTGTTCTCTCTGCAGTCCTCTGCAGTAGGTGTGAGGATCACACATCTGTCTTTGTAGTGGAAGTGCTGCATGCTGTCATCCTGTGCTGTGCACTGATGAAGGGGAGCTCCCTGCACTGATCACACTGGCAATCTGTCTGCTGAGCCTTGACCACCATGGTAAGTGTGGGAGGTGCACGGTGGTGGGCTGGAGCGATGGGAGGGGGTCCGTGGTCAGGTCAGTCTGCTGCCTCTCCGACTGATGGAGCACCAGTGGAAACAAGCTGAGCCAGCACCTGAGATGTGATTGTGGAGTGCGGAGCCTGATCTTGCCTGGAGCAACACATGAAATATTTGCCATTAGATATATTTTAACTAACTTCCAAGTCTAAGGCCAATTAAAGTGTCTGTATATGCAGTAAAGCATGCTTGTTATACTCACTGTGGAACCTAAGGGGTTAATCCTCTGCATTGTGTAAAAAGACTGTTTGATCCTGTCTTCTTTAATCTTCTTCCAGTGTCTCCAACTCATCTCTAAATATTATAGAGGGAAGGGGACAAGCTGCACATGCTCAGTTTTGTGTGTATTGCTAGAGAGTTTTTTTTTTCTTGGGAGGGTGCATGTGATCAACACAGGGCCAATCAGCACTGTCCAGACAGAGTATCAGGGGTCCTGCAGTCTTATAGGACAGTGAGAGCAGAATGAAAACTCCTCCTACAAGCTTTAACCAGACACTGATAGAAGCCTGCTGATACTGCTGATGAGAAAAGGTATTTATAGCAGTTTGTATTTACTAAAATAATTGCATGTCCATGTTCTGTGTACTGTGGGAGACCAGATATAGTGAATGCAGGGTCCTGGGTTTAGTAACACTTTAAAGTCTGGTGTTCCTCCATACCATTTACTTGTTACCATGGCAGCTCTAGCAGGTTAATTTGTGGACGAAGTTGAAGTCACAAAAATAGATATCCACTTCAGCTATGGAAGAGTTCTCCCCCTTCATGACCAGGCCATTTTTTGCTATTTGGCACTGTGCTATTTTAACTGGCGATTGCGCGGTCATGCAATGCTGTACACAAGCGTTCAGTGTTCCATACACACATCCTCTGATATAAAGACATAGAGCTTTCTTTCACTGATGTGAAAGTGCAGGAAGCAACATTATCCCTGGAAGAAACGTTATTCTAAACTATTACCTAGCTAAAATCAGTCATAAATTATAACATGCAGGGGTATTTGACTAGACTGTACTGGACTGAAAAGACATAAAAAGGTATGAGACTTTAACTCGACTTTGACAATTTATTTGTATTTAGAAATATTATAGAAAGAAGTAAATATAGGTCTGTTAAATAAAGGCAGAAGCGTTATCCTTAAAGTAATAGGCTTAGTCTATTTAGATCAGCAGGTAAGGTTAAAAGACAAATGTCATGGTATAATAAAATATATAAGTGCTTGCGTGACAATCCCAGGTGCACAAAAATATATATATAAACTTCAAGTTACAATGAGGTTGTAACCAATTTAATAAATAAATAAATACACAATGTGTTAAAAATAAATACAATGTGTTTTAAATAAATAAAGTGCTTCAAAATGTGAGTAAAAACAAGTATGTGTTATAATGTGTCAAAGAAAGGAAATATCCAGTTTATGCCAGTGATGCATATGGGGATATATAAATTCCAAAAGCCAATACAGGCTTGACCTGATGGATTAGCTAATTAATTGATGAATTAATGGGTAAACGGCCGCCAGTTAAATATTATATTAATCCCATAGGTGATAGAAGTCCATTAAATGAGTTAGATAATTAATGAAATAACTCTTCACATCCACTAATGATATCCGGGACACAAATAGAAATGCTATAGAAAAAAAAAAAAAGAGAGAAAAAAGAAACTTCCCTTTATGCTGGGAATGTAGGGCTTTTTTCCTTTTGGTTCCTCCTGATATCTTGCTCCGGTATGATATAAAAGAGAAAAAGACACAAACAAAAAACCATTGCGCAGCGCTCTATTCAACCATCAAACAAAGAAGATCTTTTAGGTGGTTACCTACAGCTATACAACTCACATGTACCCAGTAGGTGTTTGCGCGTTCAAATCCTGCTAATGGTCAGGCTCAGATAGGGGGCTGTCAGCCCTTTCCTCCTCACTGTGCTGTGCTGTGCTTAGCACTGTCACTTGGGCTCCTCCTCCCGACGCGTGTCATCACAGCTCACGTGACTTTCTCAAGGGAATTCCCTTGAGAAAGTCACGTGACCTGTGATGACACGCGTCGGGAGGAGGAGCCCAAGTGACAGTGCTAAGCACAGCACAGCACAGTGAGGAGGAAAGGGCTGACAGCCCCCTATCTGAGCCTGACCATTAGCAGGATTTGAACGCGCAAACACTTACTGGGTACATGTGAGTTGTATAGCTGTAGGCAACCACCTAAAAGATCTTCTTTGTTTGATGGTTGAATAGAGCGCTGCGCAATGGTTTTTTGTTTGTGTCTTTTTCTCTTTTATATCATACCGGAGCAAGATATCAGGAGGAACCAAAAGGAAAAAAGCCCTACATTCCCAGCATAAAGGGAAGTTTCTTTTTTTCTCTCTTTTTTTTTTTTCTATAGCATTTCTATTTGTGTCCCGGATATCATTAGTGGATGTGAAGAGTTATTTCATTAATTATCTAACTCATTTAATGGACTTCTATCACCTATGGGATTAATATAATATTTAACTGGCGGCCGTTTACCCATTAATTCATCAATTAATTAGCTAATCCATCAGGTCAAGCCTGTATTGGCTTTTGGAATTTATATATCCCCATATGCATCACTGGCATAAACTGGATATTTCCTTTCTTTGACACATTATAACACATACTTGTTTTTACTCACATTTTGAAGCACTTTATTTATTTAAAACACATTGTATTTATTTTTAACACATTGTGTATTTATTTATTTATTAAATTGGTTACAACCTCATTGTAACTTGAAGTTTATATATATATTTTTGTGCACCTGGGATTGTCACGCAAGCACTTATATATTTTATTATACCATGACATTTGTCTTTTAACCTCACCTGCTGATCTAAATAGACTAAGGTTGATATTGCGCACTATTTATACTCTAGTATTTATTTGCTTATTCTTTTAAGTGTAGGACACACTTTAATGGTGTAGCATATCATTTGGTCATCTTATCTATTTTATTTGGTTTTCTAAAACATTTTAAATATTTTTATTCTCCTATCAGCGCTTTAGTACTCACTTTGCACATTTGTTATCCTTAAAGTGTATCCCAAAATTTCATATTCCTGATATGTGTCTGTTGTACCATGTACTTGTACATGAAAAACTATCCAGTTTTCTTTGCATTGCTTCCCTGGTGTGAAACACCTATCAATCCTTCCAGTCCCCCTGCTTTCCTATTTCTGGCAAGAAAGTCCATCCATCCATTGTGTTCTACTTGGGAACACAGCCTGTCTGTGATCCAATTGTCAGACTTGTGCTGACACACCCCTTGCACAACTAATCACTGGAACGATCAGTGTGCTGCTGTTTCTCTGCCTCCTGCTGACATGCTACCTTGCAGTCTCCACCCCTACCACTCTAAACTTTTTATTATACAGTATCTCACAAAAGTGAGTACACTCCTCACATTTTTGTAAATATTTTATTCTATCTTTTCATGTGACAACACTGAAGAAATTACACTTTGCTACAATGTAAAGTAGTGAGTGTATAAGTTTGTATAACAGTGTAAATTTGCTGTCCTCTCAAAATAACTCAACACACAGCCATTAGTGAAAAAAAGTGAGTACACCCTTAAGTGAAAATGTCCAAATTGGGCCCAATTAGCCAATTTCTCTCCCTGGTGTCATGTGACTCATTAGTGTGACAAGGTCTTAGGTGTGAATGGAGAGCAGGTGTGTTAAATTTTGTGTTAGTGCTATCACTCTCTCATACTGGTCAGTCACTGGAAGTTCAACATGGCACCTTATGGAAAAGAACTCTCTGAGGATCTGAAAAAATAATTGTTGCTCTACATAAAGATGGCCCTAGGCTATAAGAAGATTGCCAAGACCCTGAAACTGAGCTGCAGCACAGGCGACAAGGCCATGCAGCAGTTTAACAGGACAGGTTCCAATCAGAACAGGCCTCGCCATGGTCAACCAAAGAGGTTGAGTGCACGTGCTCAGCGTCATATCCAAAGGTTGTCTTTGGAAAATTGTCATGTGAGTGCTGCCAGCATTGCTGCAGAGGTTGAAGGGTTAGGGGTCAGCCTGTCAGTGCTCAGACCATATGCCTCACACTGCATCAAATTGGTCTGCATGGCTGTCTCCCCAGAAGGAAGCCTCTTCTAAAGATGATGCACAAGAAAGCCCACAAACCGTTTGCTGAAGACAAGCAGACTAAGGACATGGATTACTGGAACCATGTCCTGTGGTCTGATGAGACCAAGATAAACTTATTTGGTTCAGATGATGTCAAGCGTGTGTGGCGGGGACCAGGTGAGGAGTACAAAGACAAGTGTGTCTTGCCTACAGTCAAGCATGGTGGTGGGAGTGTCATGGTCTGGGGCTGCATGAGTGCTGCTGGCACTGGGGAGCTACAGTTCATTGTGGGAACCATGAATGCCAACATGTACTGTGACATACGGAAGCAGAGCATGATCCCTCCCTTTGGAGACTGGGATGCAGGGCAATATTCCAACATGATAACATCCCCATACACACCTCCAAGACGACAACTGCCTTGCTAAAGAAGCTGAGGGTAAAGGTGATGGACTGGCCAAGCATGTCTCAAGACCTAAACCCTAGACCTAAACCATATTGAGCATCTGTGGGGCATCCTCAAATGGAAGGTGGGGGAGCGCAAGGTCTCTAAAATCCACCAGCTTGGTGATGTCATCATGCAGAAGTGGAAGAGGACTCCAGTGGCAACCTGTGAAGCTCTGGTGAACTCCATGCCCAAGAGGGTTAAGGCAGTGCTGGAAAATAATGGTGGCCGCCACACAAAATATTGGTACTTTGGGCCCAATTTGGACATTTTCACTTTTGTTGCCAGCAGTTTAGACATTAATGGCTGCGTGTTGAGTTATTTTGAGGAGACAGCAAATTTACACTGTTATACAAGCTGTACACTCACTACATTACATTGTAGCAAAGTGTAATTTCTTCAGTGTTGTCACATGAAAAAATATAATAAAATATTTACAAAAATGTGAGGGGTGTACTTACTTTTGTGAGATACTGTATATGTACAAATGTTTTGCCTTGCCTTTCTATTTTATACTGAGTGGGTTGTTTTACAATATGTTGTTTTCACATATGCTTTAGGATAAAATAGTAAGCTATTGCTCGTTTCATGAACAGGAGTTGACAGATGTGATCTTTGCCCTGACCTGTCAGATTGGTCAGAAGCATTATTGAGTGTGCGTAAAGAAAGATCAATATCTCCTATTTCCCACCAGAATAATTTTCCTACAACAATATATCATAAAAGATAAAATTAGTACAGAATTAAATTTACAAAACGTCAGCAAATGGCACGACATCATTTATTTGGAATTTATAGATAACTACAGTTGTAATTCAAAATGGCTTGGCATTTCATAACCCCAAAAGTGTATTATTAATATTAACTTGTTATAGAACAGAACGGATTGCAAATTGTTATCTCTGATTATTTACCACAGTAGCAAGGTTATGTTTGATGGAAATGCTGTATATTTATTTTTTATAGACTAATGCCGCGTACACATGATCGGAATTTCGGCCAGGAAAAGACCAATGAGAGCTTTTCATCGGAAAATGCGACCGTGTGTAGACTCCATCGGAATTTTGCTGGCTGAATTTCCGCCAGCAAAAATTTGAGAGCATGTTAGAAACCTTTTCCTTCGGAAAAATTGAGATCGTAAATTCCGATCGTCTGTAGCAATTCCGACGCGCAAAATTCCTACACATGCTCGGAAACAATTCGACGCATGCTCGAATTGTACTTAATTGAACTTAATTTTTTCTCAGCTTGTCGTAGTGTTGTATGTCACCGCGTTCTTGACGGTCGGAAATTGGTGTGACCGTGTGTAGGCAAGACAGTTTGAGCGGGATTCCATCGGAATTTCATCGGGAAAACCATCAGAGCTTTTTCCGATGAGAATTCCGATCGTGTGTACGCGGCATTAGAAATAATGCACTAGGATAATTGTGCATAGATTGTAAAACCGAGATTATAGAATAATACTATATTTTTCACTTTATAAGATGCCCCCACGAGACTACCCCTGCTTTTCCAAACCAAAATTAAGAAATCAATATTTTAAACATAAAACAAAACACATTTTTTAGTAATTACTGCAGGTAATGTTTACATAGCGGTACTATGATATTACGCAGCATATCACTTTATTCTGGCTCTGTTGCATCACTGCTCTCTTCATCATCACTATTAGTTCCAGACATATCAATTTCTTCAACTTCTATTGCATTACTGCTGTCTTCTGAGTCACTGTCTATATATGTGAGATCATCCTCAGTTCCATCCATGGCATTGCTGATTCCGCATTTCTTGAAGTACTTCACAATCATCTTTTGTTTGACGCCATACCATGAGTTTAGGACCCAATTGCATGACCAAGTATAATCTAACTCATTTGTACTGCCCGGCTGTAACACTCCCACCTTTACCTTTCCCAATAATGGAGACCACACCAGTGCTGGAGTGCTAATTGGCCATAGCAGCCCCTTTATTGAATAACAAATTGTAAACAAAATACCATAACAAATAAACAACATATTAACCGCTTCCCGACCGCCTAACGCCGATATACGTCGGCAAAATGGTACGGGCAGGCAAAATCACGTACCTGTATGTACCTTTTGATACAGACAGCGGGACTCGGCCCCAACCCCTCATCGCTGGTTTTGATTGACAGCAGCTGGAGCCAATGGCTGGTATACATGTATAATCAAATGAAAAAACACATTATGACAAAATGCCTACATAGCACTCACACCACTAATTGTATCAAAAGTGCCATATGCAGAAGTAAAAAGTGTCCTAGGATGGACAAATAATGTTCCAGATACTAAGATGCAGTTTATGGTTGAGGCGTATAGTAGGTTTGCTCTACATGTTGCGCAACATTAGCGCTTCTTCAGGAGCTTGAAAATCTATCATACATGAAAAACAGGTAATAAGCTTAACTTCTATTAAAACAAAAATACAAAAAGTAAACAATATATGGTAGGTTATATGGTGATTGTCCATGACTCAATGTGTAGATGGTCCATAAACAGCACAGCACAGCACATAGGCATATATAACATTGTACTCCTAACTTAGTCTATAAATACTATGGGAAGTAGTATACATTGTGTGTTCTTGTGGAGGGTAACACTTACATTGCAAACATTGCAACAAACATCAAAGATAGAGGATAAAAGCAAATAGCACATACCCATGGTCCCAGGGCTGTATCAATATATTAATAGAAGAAGGTTGAAATGTATATCTATAAACGAGATAAAGTGACTCTCAATGCATATGTTCGGATAAAGTGCACTCAAAATTGTAATAACGGATTTATCGGCGTATAACACGCACCGGCGTATAACACGCACCCCAAGTTTAGGAGGGCATTTTAAGGAAAAAAAGTTTTAGGAGGGAAGTTTAGGGAAAAAAAAACAACTTACATTTAAGCGTCATTTGCAGCTTGCCAAGCGTCATTGCAGCTTGTCCAGCGTCATTGTAGCTTGCCCAGCGTCACTGTAGCTTGCCCAGCGTCATTGCAGCCTTGCCCAGCGTCATTTGCAGCCTTGCCCAGCATCATTTGCAGCCTTGCCCAGTGTCATTGCAGCCTGGCCCAGCGTCATTGCAGCCTTGCCCAGCGTCATTGCAGCCTTGCCCAGCGTCATTGTAGCTTGCCCAGCGTCATTGCAGCCTTGCCCAGTGCCATTGTAGCTTGCCAGCGTAATTTTCAGTCTTTTGCGGGTTTAAATTTCCCGAGACGCTCTGTCGCGTGCGCCGCCGAAAAAACCCGAAGCATGGCCGAAAAAGACCGAAGCGCCCCCGGAAAAAGCCGAGCCGACTCGGACAGCTAAGCTTGCGGTCCCGCCTCCCTGCTGTTTCCGGAGCGAGCGCAGGGAGGCGGGACTACGAGCAGAGCAGAGTCTGCTCTGCTTTTTCCGGGGGCGCTTCGTTCTTTTTCGGCCGCGCTTCGGGTTTTTTCGGCAGCGTTCGCTATTTTTCAGCGGCGCTTGCCATTTTTGTCATTTTTTTTGGGGGTATCGGTGTATAACACGCACCCACGACTTTCCCCCGATTTTAAGGGGGAAAAAGTGCGTGTTATACGCCGATAAATACGGTAAGTACACCAAACCATCGGTTGTATCACAAAAAGTGTCAAGAATATATACAACCCACATGTTAAGCCTTTGGGACATCGAGGGAATGCATGACCACCCGGAAATGCCAATATATAGAAATAGCAGGTTATCAAGTAGCTAGTATGGCTGCAGTATAGCTTATAAATAATTTATTGTTTAAAGCTGGCGGGAATAAGAAGAAAGGATACATTTATAGTATTCCTCCACCCAGAGGGAAATACTGAGTCAAAACTAAACGAAAATCTTCAAAACCTACTCACTAAAAAGAACGTTTGGGTATAGCTTCATCGTTTGTGGAACCTCTGCGAGGTAATGACAGATATATTGAACGCCAATGCATCTATTTGTATACACTGATCAACCATTGGATTTTATATGAGGCATGCCACTGAATAAATATCTAGTTTATATTGATCATTAAATTGTTTATTAATTCCAAATCAAGTTAAAAAGTATCAGTAATCTTTGGTAAAAGACATGATATACTGTAAATAACAGTTCACTTGTATGCACATACAATTATTATACAAAGTAAAATACAACATGATTAGCTGTACAATTTCATAGATCATTCATCCATTAATAATAAACGTAAGCAATTGCTCTTATGCCGCATACACACGGTCGGAATTTCCGATGCAAACAGTCCGATGGGAGCTTTTCATCGGATTTTCCGAGCGTGTGTATGCCCATCGGTCTTTTTCTGTCGGCATTTCCGATGGACTTTGGATTGAGAGCCTGTTTTTCCAGACGGAAAACCTTTCTATCGGATTTTCCGATCGTGTGTATGCATTTCCGACACGCAAAATTCCGATGCATGCTCGGAAACAATTCGACGCATGCTCAGAAGCATTAAACTTCCCTTTTATATCGCCGTTGAACGTGTTGTATGTCGCGGTGTTATTGACGGTCGGAATTTGGTGTGACTGTGTGTAGGCAAGACAGTTTGAGCAAAATTCCATCGGAAATTCTGACGGGAAAACCATCAGAGCTTTTTCCGACGAGAATTCCGATCGTGTGTACGCGGCATTAGTGAGCCAAACTTGTCTGGGCATCAGTTCAAAGTGTACTCAAAACACATTTCATGGCTCACTCATCAGGATTAAAATGCTCTGAAATTAAATCAATAACATATCTATAAATATAGGATATCCTTTAAAAAGAGAACCATCGCTCAAAAAAAGGGGGGTCCGTAACTTACAAAATGGTCCAATAGCGACACCCAGCCTATATCCAAGGGAAGACAGGGGACAGGGATTATGATCTCCCCCAGGGCCGAGGTGAGGAATACCATCCAAACCGGGGACAGCAGCCAGGTGAAGACCAGGCGACCATATCACAACCATGCAAATCTTGTGTGTGCTTAACAACCCACACTGCTGTACAAGGATATGTAAATGAGACCATGTGAGATGAATGAACTACCTACACTATATTTTAAGAAACTTGATGTGTATGGGTGTGCCTATAAAGTCTATTTTCAATATATGTACAAATATTTCCTAGTAGTCAGGACATTGGCACACGCTTATTTGTGTAGTGCAACCCGGTAATGATACAATGTATTCAATTTAAAATTTAGAATCACTTTAATGATCAAGGACATAACTTAAAAGTCCTGAAGGCTTTTTCTGCTGTACCTGCCCCCTCGAGTGAAGTTGCCAGGACCTGCTGACAAAATAAATGGAGCAAATAAAAGAACAAAATTCGTTCTTTAAATGTAAAAAAAAAAAAATCATAAAACTTTTTTCACCAAATATTGACTCCTGCTTGCCTTTAAAATGTACAGCAAATTATGTACTCTTGTATAAATACAGGAGTACTCTTGTAAATAGTACTTTTGTATTTACAATAAAAGTTAATTCTCTCGTATCACTTGGAAATCCTAGGCTCTCTGCAGTCCACAAATGTCTGCCACAGGTCAGCCTGTGTGTTTTATGTGCATTGTAGGTGCGGTGCATTAAAAAACTTCTGCATGCTGCATCTGTGATACGCTTTCATTAAAAGGCAGGTTATATAGAGCATAATAGTAAGAGGCCTAAACCATGGGCGTCTGCAGAACTTTTTTCAGGGGGGGGGGGGCATCATTTCAGGGTCACCCATTCACCGCCCCTTTTCGACAATGTAATTATCACATTATCCTGGTCAGAGACTGCAGACGTAGTATCGTCCCTAGAATAGGTAATGGATAATGGCCAACAGGCCCTCTTACCAGACCCAGCGAAAGGACAGCAGTGATCCCTCTGGCTGGATGATAGCTCACTCTGGGTTCCCTGGGGGCGACTCTGGGCAGTAGTGTAGCATGCATGTACCGTGGTAGTGGCTCAGTCTTTCTCTCTCTGGTGGTGCTGGGCAGCGTGGCTCTCCCTGGTGGCGCTGGGCAGCGTGGCTCTCCCTGGTGGCGCTGGGCAGCATGGCTCTCTCTTTCTGGCTTCCGCCCAGCACACTCCTTATACTTTGTCCTGTAGCACTCTTTCCCTCTGCTTTTTTCCAGGCTGCATTCTCCCATTCTCTCTCTTGATCAAGCTGTAGCCTCCTCCCTGTGGAAAATGGGGCCCCCAATCTTTGGGACTACATGTCTCATGATGCTCTCCTCTCCTAATCTCCTTTGATTGGCCCTCAGCTATGGCCAATAGGGAAGGAGCGGAGCGGGCAGGAAGCTGGGTGGGGAACCTGGTGAGAGCTGCCGTCTCTTCTCCCTGATAGGAAAAATGGGGGCTGGCGGGGGAAACCTCTGATAGCCCACAGTTCGCCTTTCTCCTGTCACAGTGCTGCCGAGTTCTCTGCTGGACTGAGCAGGGAAAAGAGCCCAAAGTCACACTACACTGATGGGGGGGGCTTGAGAAAACCTTGATGGTGTCACCCCACTGGCGGGTGGCACCCGGATGCGGGCTGCCCACACCACGATAGCGATGCAACTGTGCTGAATTTAAGATCCCCCTACCTGCGGACGCCCATGGCCTAAACTCCTATAAAATGCAACTAAAAGACAATGCACCAAAAATGCTGTGAATTGGCCCTTATAGTCTGGCCACTGGGAAAAGGGAGACTGAGGAAATGCTTCCCCTTGTCTGCAGCAGACTGATGCCATCATCTCAGCTTAAAAAGTAATTTGGAAAGAGCTCAAGGATTGTGTTTTATTTAAAAAACTGCAACTAAAAAAAAACCCAGACAAAAAAACACTGTTGCTGTAAATTGTGTTATGAGGAAGTTATTAATTCAAACATTTGCTGTTACTGAAAGTTCCACTTTCATTTACTGTTTGGCTACTATTTGAATTTTGAACTAGTGTAAATAACAACTCAGATTTAATTTTTTTATTTATTGATATTCTAAAAACAATGTGTATCAGTGAATGTGGAGCCTGCTAAAATTTCATTAAAGGCTCTAAAGATAGAAGTTGTAATTCGAAGCACATCCGTAGAATGCAGACTCATCACAATGAATACTTAATTTGTTCTAGTGACAACTGCTACAAAAGATGAGTTTGGCCTTTAGGCTGCCAGAACATGAAGTGAGCAATGTGATAGGACTGCCGTAATGAGGAAATTCTGCAGTCCGTGAACTCACAGAGACCTGCAGTGTGAAAGACAAATAGCTGTGGAATTGCATCTGAGAATATCAGGGCTTGCAAAACCAATAACAAATGTATACATTTCAAATAGGTTTACAGAAGGTGGGATATAGCAGCCTTTGCCTTCAGTTAAAGATTTCTGATTAGATGCACAGCAAAAAGGTTCAGTGGCTGAACAGTTTTAAATAAAGGAGTCCTTCTTTTATCCCTCTGCCCCTGCAGAAATCCCCCTCTGCCACTAGATGTCCCTCTGCTTTTAGACTGGTGGCCAGCATCATTCATGTTTCCTGTGAGCCCAGGCTGCCACCTGCACATCCTGATGGGGCAACATCACACCAATCTAGGTTCCCATACTGCAGCACATCATTTAGATGTCATTATGTGAGTTTTGTGCAGCAGTTAAGACAATATACTGCTGAAGCAGAAATGAGGAACACGTATTGTCATCAGACACTCAGACTGCTGGATTTAAAGTAGAACTATAGGCAAAACTTTTTCGCCATCTGTGTCCTATTGGTGAGATTTCCCTTCACTTCCTGTCCCATAGCCAAATAGGAAGCAAGAGGAAATCCTTGCAAATTAAGTGAATTCCTTGGGGACCCCCAGGTCACCAAAAAGAGTGCCCCCATTGGAAGATTTCCCCTTTATTACTTTTCTGGGGACAACCCAATATTTGGGATCTCCTTAACCAATTAAGCCCCGGGCCATTTGGCTGGCCAAAGACCAGAGCGCTTTTTGCAATTCGGCACTGCGTTGATTTAACTGACAATTGCGCGGTCGTACGACATGGCTCTCAACCAAAATCGTCGTCCACAAAATCGTCTGATAGCCCACAGCTCGCCTTTCTCCTGTCACAGTGCTGCCGAGTTCTCTGCTGGACTGAGGAGGGAAAAGAGCCAACACTGATGGGGGGGCTTGAGAGCACCTTGATGGTGTCACCCCACTGGCGGGTGGCACCCGGATGCGGGTGTCTATTCCCCACAAATAGAGCTTTCTTTTGGAGGTATTTGATCACCTCTGCGGTTTTTATTTTTTGCGCTATAAACAAAAAAATAGAGACAATTTTGAAAAAAAAACGCATTATTTTTAACTTTTTGCTATAATAAATAGCCCCCAAAAAATATATAAGCTGATACGTATTCTTGTACATATTCTTGGTAAAAAAAAAAAAATCGCAATAATCGTTTATTGATTGGTTTGCGCAAAAGGTATAGCATCTACAAAAAAGGGGGTAGTTTTATAGCATTTTTATTAATCATTTTTTTTTTTTACTAGTAATGGCTGCGATCAGCGATTTTTATTGTGACTGCGACATTATGGCGGACACATCGGACACTTTTGTTGCTATTTTGGGACCCATTCACATTTATACAGTGATCAGTGCGATTAAAAATGCATTGATTACGGTGTAAATGTGACTGGCGGTGAAGAGGTTAACCACTAGGTGGCACTGTAGGGGTTAAGTGTGTTCTAGGGAGTGATTCTAACTGTGGGGGGGCTATGTGTGATATGATACTGATCACCGCTCCTGATCACAGGGAGCAGGGAGACCAGTGTGAGTGGTGTCACTAAGCAGAACAGGGTAAAAAAATTGTTTACGTCAGCATTTCCCCATTCTTCCTCTCCGTGAGACGATCGCTAGTATCCCCGCGGACATTGAGTCCGCGGGACCTGCGATCACACTCACGGAGCTCGCTACGGGTGGCACGGCGGCAAATTTAATGGGATGTACCTGTATGCCCATTTGCCTGTCCGTGCCATTATGTCAAAATATATGTACATGCGGCGGTCAGCAAGCGGTTAACAGCGGCACAGACAGCAAGAAAAACTGACAGGTGTTCAAATCCCTCTTCACTCTATCCAAAACAAGTTATACTTTAAGGCTCTGCGTGTGGCTGGGGAGTCTCTTTTACAGAACTGGAAATAGACTTTAAGTGCTGAAAGAGATATAATAAATGTATATATTTTGACATACCCAAAAGGGGAAGATTTGCTTTTCTGCCACCTATCACCCCTACCATTTTTGGAACTTTTTTTTAGTTGGGGAGGAGCGGGTATCTGGTTTTGACAGGTACCCGCTCCCACTTTCGGTTGGTATCCACCAAATGTTCCCCTAACCCCCTGCCTGCAACCCTCTGGGACATATCACAGATCCCAGAAGACTACGGGACCATTCACAAAGCGCAGTGCGACTCACACATGCTCAATGGGCACCTGTGAAAAGAGTCAAAGCCAGCTTCCCAAAGTACACATCCTGGCTCCAGGGACTCAAAGACCAGTGAAGAACCGGCACGGGTGAAAACGGCATTGGATCCTTGGATAGGTAAGTGTCCTTTTATAGTATTCGCAACTGCTGACTTTTCATTTTTTGGAAAAAAAATGGTGTCCAGTTCTGGGCACCAGTCCTCAGAAAGGATGTACTGGAAATGGAGCGAGTACAAAGAAGGGCAACAAAGCTAATAAAGGGTCTGGAGGATATTAGTTATGAGGAAAGGTTGTGAGCGCTGAACTTATTCTACTAACTAAAATATGATAGCTTAATGATTTTTTAAATACAATTGTATTAAAGAAAAATGCTCAAAATGTGTAATGTTTGCAATCTCTTTGTAAATATTTATCATATTTCATCAACTAGGTTGATGCAATTTCTGACAGTTGCATTTCTTTCAGTTTTATCTTTATCTACAAAAGCAGATGGGTCAACTAATAAACTAGTCTACAAGATCCAATGGACAGGACTATCCCCCTACATACTCTCTAATAAATAAATCTTTAATTTAACACTCCTTATCTTTTCTGGACAAGCCTTCACAATTGCTACACACATAAAAGATATAACCTAATTATATAAGCATACAGTATATACACCATGAAAAAAAACTGTCAGCTCTGGTCGGAGATGCTGTACTAACCATCCAACAATAATACAGCGATCCCCCCCCCGCTGAGCTGTTGTGTTCTGACAGGGGAATGGCCCCCCTGCCAGAACACTCCGATCAGCGATCTCTGCGATTGGCTGAGAGTGCTAATCGGGAGTTGGTCGGCATGCACATCCGACAGAAGTCGGCCAGCCAGAAGGACTGACATATACACGGGCCGAATGTGGGCCAGTTTTTTATTTAACCAGCCAATGTCTCCTGACATTCGGCCTATGTGTACCTGGCTTTAGGGAGTTTTTGCCGTTGATGTTTTATAGTACAGCGTTTCAATTTTTTTTGTTATTATTTATGTTTATACTGATAATAACCTTTGATATGATGTTGGTGATGATGATCATGAATATTATTTTTTAGTATTCGTAAAGCGCCGGTAAATAGAGTTCAATGTTCGGAGGTGCTGATAGAATGTTATAATTAAGGATTTAAAGAATATCTAAAGCCAAATGTTTTCTTTTTAGTTTTGGATAGAGTTGGGAAGAGAAAGAACTCTTGTCAGATATATTTATTACTGCTTGTGTCCCTGCTGGGAAAGTTCACTTTATTAGTTTATCCTGGTGACCACTGACACAGAGACAGAAAGCAAGGGAAAAATACAGAATTTCAAGTTGTCCCTACAACAGGAATAATGGGGAAATCTTCCGTATTTAATCTTTTTATTGGTTTTCATGTCATAGGACAAAGATATAAAAATTATAACAGATATGGAACTAATTAACATATTATTAATAATAAAACATATTCACAATAACATATCCAGGATATACAACAAAGGTAAATTACTCATTAATATGACCATAGATGAGTAATATCCCTATTAATTGTAGGGACATTATTGAAGAGACCAATACAAATATAGAAATGATAGCAAAATTATATAATTGAGCTAATATCTTGTTTGGGCAATATTGTAAGAGGAACATCATACAAAACAGGCTTGAAGTTATAAATCAAGGTCTCTTCAAATGATCATTAATTTAGATGTTGGTTTTTCAAAGTCCAGTTATAATAAAATGTAACCAAAATAAAAATAAAGAAAAGATAAAAAAGAGAGGGGGGGGGGGTGGTTAGTATAAGGGCAGTCAATTTTAGTTATCAATTTTAGTATTATCAAATTTAGTTTGGTGGTTATTTAAAGTGTAGGTCATCGAATTGTTAATCATGATCCAATTATTTTTTTGTTTGACAAAGAACGTCAAATATCACTACTGCTTAGAAATGTTCCATTGGGGATCCTTGGCCCACTTGGCGCAGACAATAAAGTAAACCACCCCAAATGACAAAAAAGAACCTGGCAGTGATTTTAACCATTTCCTATTCTATCCAATGTGATGAAACAATAAAATTTGGGCTCTAAATATACTTAAATGAACACAAGCAAAATAAGGAGCAAGAGCAAATCTTATAGTATTCCAAGAGAAAGCATGCAACCATTTTGAAAGGCATTGATGTTACCAAGCAGCAGTGTGACATCACATAAGATTACCTCACTTGTAAACACAGTTCAGTCATTAATGCAAGCATTTTCCAAGGCTGTGATTTGCATCACTAGTTTTTGGAATTCATCTTGCTGAAACATTTTTGAAGCCAACTATAATATAAATTGGTCATATGACTGGAGTCAGTAAGGATATAGATGATGGACCACATCCATGTCCACGGTTTTGACCTGTGGACACAGAGGCTGCTCGGCTTTCTTATTGCTGAATGGGAACTTCTGCCTCTCTGTAGGCCTGCCAGATGTTGCTGATAGTGTGGGGTTTCTTCCCTACTTTTATTTGTAGCTATTGGAAGAGTTGTATGGGGAATAAGTGGTGCTTTGGTTCGCTGTAAACTATGTAGCTTGGGTTCCTTGTAAATTGTGGTGTTTTGGTGCAGTAAACAGCACCTCAATGATCTACAGTGTTACGCTAGAAACAACGGGCAACTCTTATGTTAACATCAACAGATTCATGCTACTGATGCTGCTGCTGACCCCCTAAAAAAATTAAATAAATACAAGACCCTAACAAAACAAAACTCAAATAAAATAAAGCTCAAACTCAAAAGAAACATTAAAAAATTGTAACCTCAAACACTCGCCTAAAAAAAAAAAATGGTGATACAATTTTTTAAATGTAACCTATTTGGCAAGAGCTGTTAACGATTAGCAATTTCTTTAATACACTGGGCCTTGAATACTGTCCAAGTAAAAGTCCACACAAATTGATTTGAAGTCCACTATAGATGCTTCAAAGCCCTACATGCTTCCTGCTATATTGTTAGTTTAGATTATTTCTGGGACTTGAGAGGTTCATATTACGAAACCAACTATGCATCAACTAATTATGGACCAGCACTTGGTAAGCCCAAAAACCTTTCAAACAAATATCTTTGGTGTGCTTAGTATACACCTGATTAACTCCTTCAATCCCATCTTCCTTGAGCTATTATTTTTATTCATTTATTTACCATTAATATTTTTCATTTTTGTTTGTTTGGTTAATGTTTTTTGGATTGTTTGCACTGTTAATTTATTTTTGTAGCAACAAATTTCCAAAAATACACAATATTTTGTAAAAAAAAAAAAAAAAAATACATTATTTCATTTGTGAATAACACCATGCTTTGGACCAGAAACTAATTTATGGTGTAATTTTAAAGGGGACAAACTATAGAATAAAATGTACAGTTTTCATATACAGTAACACTAGTTTTACCCACCAAAAAGATATATGTATTACCCTGCTATCCTAAGTTAGTGCCAAAATATTGAGACTATATAAGAAATGTAAAAATTTCTGTGGGCAATATGAGGTATACTGGTTGAAAGCTCAAGTGGTTAAAGAGAAACTGTCACCATGTTCATGTAGAGCAAAGTGACAGGGTCTCCGCAAATGCCCCTAATGACCCACTTATACTCACCTACCAGTATCACCTTGCTGGTTCTTTCTCTGTTGGTGTTCCTTGGTATGGGGGAGCATATGACTTCCTGCCCTGTGACAGTGCTTGGGCTTAGCAGCCAATCGCTAGAGCTGAGCACTGTCACATGATGGAGGGAGTGATATATCCATACCCGCTGGTTGCTGATATTACTGATTTAAGTGTCAGTAATGACTGAGGAAGGGTAAGTAAGGAAGCAACAGCAACGTGAACATACTGTAAGGAGATCAGAGAGACACTTTGCAGAGACACTGTAACTTTGCGCTGCAGTGTCTCTTTCATTAACAATTCAACAGCTTCTGGGTAAAATGTACCTATCGTTTAGCATTTATCAAAGTATATATTGTAATAATGCCAAGGGCTTTATGAAAGAAAACCACCTGCCCACATCCCTGCAAGACTACACAATGGGAAATGTTCCTATTGTGGGACTTTAAAAGGCCAGAGTCTTCAAATAGTAATGTTATCAAAAATTGTAAATTTATTTGCAAAAGGTTAAAACATGAAAAATAATAAAACAGATGGATGCAAATAATATCAGATGGTAACAAACAGAAAAACATGTATATGTATAATACAATGATACTGGTGACACCACACTGGTCTGTCCAAGCAATGAGCTAGGATAGAAGGCCTGACGCATTTCAAGGTTGTGAAAAATGAAACCTCTTCTTCAGGGGCTGGTAGTGGGGTGTATGGGTATCGTGTAATTCCTGAGTCACCATCAAATAGCATCAATGCTATTTGATGGTGACTCAGGATTTACACGATAACCATCTGATCTTATTTGCATCCATCTGTTTTATTATTTTTCATGTTTTAACCTTTTGCAAATACATTTTTTTTTTTTTTAATATAATTACTATTTGAAGACTCTTGACTTTTAAAGTCCCACAAGAGGAAAATGTCCCATTGTGTAGCATTTATTAAAGCAACATAGTGAAATGTTAAAAGGTTTTCTTTAGCACTGCATATATTATACAATTAAAATGCCTTATATATTTCAGGTTGATCTTCCATACTAAAGTGGATGACTGAATTATAACTTCACTGGTGTCTTTCAAAGATGTCCTGACTTGAATCTTTTTGAAAAGTCAACACATTGCCCATGCCACTATGTCTGGATTTGGTCCTTCAGCAGTTCTACCAGAAGACATCGGGAATGGAACATTCTTGGAATTGTTCCCTACCTCTCTCTCAACCTCAGTGGATTCCTCATCATCAACACCCAACCGTTTATCAAACGTTTACGTCTACGTGTCCATCTTTCTTAGCCTGTTGGCCTTTCTTCTTTTGCTGCTAATTATAGCTCTTCAGAGACTAAAAAATATCATATCCTCAACGTCATCTTATCCTGAATACACAAGTGACGCAGGGAGCTCCTTTACTAACTTAGAAGTTTGTAGTATTTCTTCCCAGAGGTCTTCTTTTTCTAACCTTTCTTCATAATAAGAGATTAAACTGAATTCTTAAAAACAGGAAACCTGAAATTCTTGCATGCGGATAACACCTTTGAATCTGAACATACATCCCTTATTCTGTTTGATATGATGCTTCTTTTTATCTCAATTTTGCTTTTGTCATTTATTCGTTTCGTCTGCTCTGTGCTCAGTTTCAGTCAACGTGAATGTTTCTCATGTTGAATGAACTTATGAAGCAAATGTACTCTCTCTAATCAGGACCCTCTGGGAGATCAAAGTCCTTCATAATATAGAACTCTTGATCTAAACACCAACCTGTGCTTTTTCTCCTGCGCATAAACTGCCACACACTGTACCTCTATCATACTTGGCAATTATACTTGCATTTACTAGTCATCTGTAAATTTGTTACTTTTAAAGAGATTATTTTGAGATAAATATTTCTAATTATATTTTTTCTTTTTGGCATGCACAATATCCAAGGGCCAAACTAGCACAAGTTTAACATACTTTTAGGTAAAAGGTGGGATAATATATATGTGTACTGAAGTATTACATCTTACCTGTGGGGTATCTATGAAAACAATATGTTGCAATGCTTTAAGAGTAATATATGTACTTGAGCATGACATTTATTTACTTCACTTTGAGAGATGAAATTTGGCTTATTTCCTATGGGCTGTACAAAACGCTGTTAAACATAAGCAACACATTAGTGCATCACCAAACCAAACGATCTTTCCCCTTAAAGGGTCAGTCCGCCCAAAATGGATGCTGTTGGGCTTTGCCTTTTGAGCCTGTTTATCAGCCCTGATTCCCAGATAGCAAGCAATTGAGCTGCAAGTTTTAAAACTACTTGCTAAGCTATTGCTAGACTTGCCAAGCTTCACAAGTTTGTTGCACAATTGAGGCAAGTCCACATTCCATGACTCCAGATCAACTTTCTTTGCAAACATTCCGCAAGTCTGCTGCAAGTTCTGGTTCTGTTAAGTTGTGCAATAGTCATCCCACCACAGGGGTCACTGTGGCTGAATTTTTCATGCTGTAGACTTGCAGAGCTCTCACAGCAAATTTGCTTTTGCTAGAGACTTGCCACGCAAGTTTGCTACAAATTGGTAAAATGTCAACTAGAACTTGTGCTTCAAGTGCTCTGCGAGTGTACAACTGGCCAGTGTAAAGCCCCATACACACGGTCGGACTTTTTCATGGATTCTGTCCGATCGGACAATGTTGTTGAAAAATCAGACCATGTGTATGCACCATCGGACAGTGTTTGTCTGACGGACAAAGTCTTATCTCCTGCTGGAAAGATTTGCCGTCAACCCGGTCCGATCACACCAAACCCGATCGTGTGTACGGTTGTCCGACCGGACAAAGTGCTACGCATGCTCAGATCACATTACAAGACCAAAGCTATTGGCTACTAGCCTCTACGTAGTCCCGTCGTAGGCAACAAACGTCACCACGTTCAGAATGATCGGATTTTCCGACAACTTTGTCCGACCGTGTGTACGCAAAACCAACATCGGACAAAGTACGACGGACATGATCCGACGGACCTGGTCCGCGGATTGTCCGACCGTGTGTATGGGGCTTAAATGTGCAGCACATTGAAAGACTTACAATTCAACACTGCCACAAATTTGTGGCAAGTTATCCTTGCTATTTGGGTTGTAGGTATTGCTTTAATCTACTTTGTTGTTCACTTCTTACTTGAATGGGGGGCAATGCTCAAAACCTCTAGTAAGTCCTTGTGCAGAGTTCCTGATCACTATTTGAAGCCAGTTTATAAATCAGTCTAGACACACAACACACCCATAACCAAAGTATCCATTTTTGGTTGACTGGACCATTCAGTTAGGGTTGTCAATAAAATAATGGCTCTAGTCAGAACTGTATTCTATTTAAAGCACCCATTGGCAAGAGTTGGCAGCACACAAGCACAATAATTACAGTTTTTAATTACTTTTTTAATCTGCTCTTTTCTGGCCAACTCTTGCCCTTGTGGGTAAATCAGTAAATAATTAGAGCATGCATGAAGTCAGTGAAGATGCTCCAAATGCTTAAACAACAAAAAAGTCATAGGATGCTCCAAAGCTCAAACAAGCCCTGTCATCAATAGCCCTTTGTTTTCTATAATAATTATCTTGCAAGGTTGTTGACCAAGGGGAGCCATCGTGTGAGTGGGCTAAAAACAGCACAATTCTGTACCAAACAATGGCTCAAAACATTCATTCCAGAAGCATGGCACTTTACCATATAGAGCAACAAATCAGCTTATCGTGAATTACCTATAAATATGTGAAATGCTTAACAAACATCATGACCTTTATGATAAAAAGGCAAAGAACATTGTGCAAATGTGCTCTTTGCTTTATAATAAGGCCAGATACAAATCATTTTATTTTACCACACTGAGGTGAAACTCTATAAAGTCTATAAATCTGATAAATTCCCTTGTGGGTAAGTAAGTAAAGATTAACATAGCTCTGCATATGTAAACTATAAAAAAAATGTGTTTGGACAAGAGGACCAATGGAAGTTGTGCCGAAAAATGCAAACATAGGGAAAATAACTATTTAAATCAATATTATCTGTAGGCTTCCAACAACTTATCTTTTCCACAGTACAGTACTAACTTACATGGCTTGCTCCATACTGTGTCTCTGGCAACCATCTTGATAAGGAGCAGGGAAGCCCCCCCCCCGATGACTGATGATCTGATGACTGATGGGGAAATATCAGAGAAGCAGGTGTACAAGTGCAGAATGCACAGATCCAGAATATTAATGAAGCAGAAGCAGCAAGATCTTTGCACTGTGGGCCCTCAGCAGTGCCTTAGATTAGTGGTCTCCAAACTGCGGCCCAGGAGCCAGATGCGGCCCTTAGCTTGGATTTTATCCATCCCTTGGGATGCTATTTATTTTGCTGACACCAATGAAGGCCACAATTCCTCCTAATGACTTCAACAATGGGGTACAATTCCTCCCGCTGACACCAATGATGGGGGATTGTATACTCCTACCAGTGCTGGGACAAGGCCATTTGGTGCCCAGGGCGAAGATGGCAAACTGCGCCCCCCCCCCCCTCGGCCACACGGTGGCAAATTAAAGGGGACGTACCTGTACGCCCATCTGCCTGTCCGTGCCATTCTGTCAACGTGCGTATGGCGGTCCTTAAGTGGTTAATGTATTGCCATTGGTCACAGATGCATTAACACTAACACTGGTGCCACCAATGCAGCACAAAGGGATTAACTGCCACTGGTCACTAATGCATCAGTCACCAATGTGGCAACACATTAACCCCCCCTCTGTATATTACAGAAATATCATTACCATTGTAATTAACCTCCCCTCAACCACCTCCGGCTAGCAACATGGGCGCTTTTAACCCCTTCTTGGGGGTTAAAAGTTTCCTGCTAGCGGCCAAAAAGTACAGCTTAAATAGTGGTAAAGCGCCGCTAAAACTGGCAGCGCTTTACCACTAATGGACCCGCCTCCCCAGTGTGAAAGAAGCTTTATAAAAAATGTAAAAGAAGTCAGTGGCGGCAGTGGACATTGCAAGGACTGCACACGGACCAGTGTCCGTGTGGGGACACCTTGCTGACCCCTGTCCATGCTGCATTACATATACTCCCACCTGTCATACAGCCAGGGCTGTCTTTAATATTGATTGGACCCTGGGCAAAGATTTTTATTAGGCCCCACCCCAGCTAGACTTAAAATGAGTTTACTGCAGCAGATCAGGCAGTGATAGTGATTGGCTGCCAGAGATTACAACACATCATTACAGCTCAGCATCACAGATTAGTTGCTAGCAGTTACAGAACATCATTACTGTTCACTAATTGGATTCTAGAGCATGGTGGGTGCAGAGCGAGGTGGGTGCAGAGCGAGGTGGGTGCAGAACGGGGTGGGTGCAGAGCGGGGTGGGTGCAGAGTACAGGACTGAGGTGGGTGCAGAGTGCAGGACTGAGGTGGGTGCAGAGTGAGGTGGGTGCAGAGTGAGGTGGGTGCAGAGTGAGGTGGGTGCAGAGTGCAGGACTGAGGTGGGTGCAGAGGGAGGTGGGTGCAGAGTGCAGGACTGAGGTGGGTGCAGAGGGAGGTGGGTGCAGAGTGCAGGACTGAGGTGGGTGCAGAGGGAGGTGGGTGAAGAATGCAGGACTGAGGTGGGCGCAGGACTGAGGTGGGTGCAGAGTGCAGGACTGAGGTGGGTGCAGAGTGCAGGACTGAGGTGGGTGCAGAGGGTGTTGGGTGCAGAGTGCAGGACTGAGGTGGGTGCAGAGGGAGGTGGGTGCAGACTGGGGTGGGTGCAGACTGGGATGGGTGCAGACTGAAGTGGGTGCAGACTGAGGTGGGTGCAGACTGGGGTGGGTGCAGACTGGGGTGGGTGCAGACTGCAGCTCTCCTCCCACCCAGATTCCAGTACAGAGCGCCACTCCACTCTACAAGGCTGTCCTCCCACAAAGAACCCCCCCCCCCCCCAGATTCCAGTACAGAGTTTCCCTCTGTCCCAAATGATACTCACAGGTTCAGCATGTTGTCCTCTGATGTCCATGCAGCCTGCCAGTCCCAGGAGCAGCTTCCTCTGTGCGCAGTCCCCACCCCCTTCCTCCTCTTCTCTGTATGATACAGCTATGCCAACCTGGACACCACAGTACACCACACACAGCACACTTCCACTACAAGGCAGCTCTCCTCTTCCAGACAAAATCCATGCAGGAGAGGGTGCACACACTGTACACACCACACACTTCCCCATCTGTCACAGCGGAAATTAAACAGCAGTGGTGGTCATTAACCTCATCTCAGCCTCCTCCCCTCCCCCAATCCAGACATTTATTAATTTGTTTCTGCTTACTTTTACACAAGTGGAGTCCGGACAGTAGCACACTGTCTGTCACACTGCAATCCATTTTCCAAATGTTCTACCTTAGCTTCCTTCCAGCTTCCTTCAGGCAGCAGCTCCTCGGCTCCTCTAGGTCACAGCGCCGAGTCTGACACAGCTCCCTGCACTCCTCTGAGTCCTCCCACCTTCCCTCCGGCCATGAGTGACATCACGCCGATGGCAGGGACTATAAGACTCCTTCGTAGGGGTACTAGGGGACATTAAACAGTGAAGCTGAGGGAAGGGAGGGTGCAGGAGCGCACACACTCTGCACACACAGTTTGTACAGTGCCGCTGGGCGCTGACATAAATGACTTGTACACACTGGCGGGGCGGCGGCCGTGGCAGAACTTCACCTGCAGGCTGCGCCCCCCCCCTCCTATAGCAAATGGTAGCGCCCAGGGCACGTGCCCCTTCCGCCCCTGCCTTGTACCGGCCCTGACTCCTACTAACAATGGGACATTTTATAATCCCGATGGCCACAGTCCAGCCTCCCTAAAGTTTGAAGGACAGTAAACCAGACCTTTTTTTAGAAAGTTTGGAGACCTCTGCCTTAGATGATCTATGAGGGTACATGATAAGTGTGCCTAGGGACTAGGCACATATGTCAGGGAGTGCACGGCTATTTTCAGGAGTAATTCAAGGCAAAGGGTAGATCCTTCAGGCTGGATTTGCACTTTTACAGTGCTTTAACATGCGTTATGCTGCATTCACTTGAATAGGCTGCCTAATGCACCAAAAAAGGTGCATGGCTTATTCTTTCTAACAGACTTCACAAAAATGCATAGTAGTGTTATACCATGCATTCTGATGTGCTGCAATGCATTTGGTAAGGTATTGGGCTGCCATTACCAATGTGACACCACAGTGCAGCAACATGCATAATGTGTGTTTATGCATGATGTGGTAATGTGCATGTTACTGTAGTGCAATAATGTGAACCCAGCCTCAGTGTAAAACTTAAGCACAATTAAATATGTCTAGCTGTTCCCTGTTATATAGTAAATCTTCACACCTTGAGTTCAGGTCCACTTTAAGAAGTGCTTGATAATGAGAGTCAAAATGATGAAAATTACAGACAGAATGGATATCAACATGCATGAATACATGAGCGTTTAAGTAAAATAAGGTATTCTGGTTAATAGATCCTCTGACAATGAATTATGATAATTTCTTTTATAAAATTCTAACCTTTAAATCCAGCTGCCAGTTACAAAGTTCCACCAGTGTTCAGAAAAGCACACTAACCATAGTAATATTTGACAGCGCCATCCCTTAATGCTACTGGTGTGATAAATTAATCACTTTCCTCATAGTGTTCCTCAGTACTTTGCGCCTTGCAATGGATCTTAATCCTGTGCCTTTGACAATCTCCACCAATGTATAAATATCATGTTAAATGTTTTAATTGTCTGTGCTACATACTGTAAAAATAAATGTAAATATATACAGTTTGTCATTTTTTTATACTTCTTAGTCTTTTACAATCAGTAATGGGAATTTATAAACATATGAAACTTTATTCTTAAAGTGGTTGTAAACCCTCCATTACAACTTGCACCTACAGGTAAGCCTAGAGTAAGGCATTCAGGGGCCCCCATCTAAGGTAAGTGATGCATAATGAGCTAGTATGCTACTCATACTAGCTCATTATGGCTTTGTCTTGCAGGTGTTTTTAAAAAAAAAAAAAAAAAACGGTTTACTACCACTTTAAGGCCCCTTTCACATTGGTGCGCTTTGGTTGCTTTTCCAGAGCAATAAAGCAAATGAAAACTATGTAACTATTCACACTTTGAAAAGTCCTGCATGCTGCATTTTTGGTGCAGTTATTCAAAAGCAAACCGAAAAGGCACCTTCCATTGAAAGTCAATGGAAACACATCAAAAGCGCATCAGTGTGAGTGGGCCATAAGTTGCTATGATAATATAGAACTACCTCTCAGGGATGAAAATGTATGCTGTTATTTAGTTGTATTCGCTCCCTGAAAAACTAAAATTTCTGCCCAGTGTCAGACTGTAAAATATAGACAACCTATCCAAGAAGAAGAAAGAGAAGGCGCGTGGCCTGATGCATGAGTACTTTTAAAACGTTTATTAAAACAAACTGGTGTGTACAGAAAATAAAAATACTACGTATTCATAAGAGTGGGTGAGTTACAATGTAAGTACCCCCTAGTCAACTGAGTTAAATATAAAATTAAAAAAATGGTGTCCATATACGGAATAAAAATTGAACAATCAGCTATCCTAATATGCCGATAGTTCAATTTTTATCCCGTATAGGTTACATAGTTAAATAGTCCAAGTCCAAAGTCCATCAAGTCCAACCTATGTGTGTGATTATATGTCAGTATTACATTGTATATCCCTGTATGTTGCAGTTGTTCAGGTGCTTATCTAATAGTTTCTTGAAACTATCAATGCCCCCCACTGAGACCACCGCCTGTGGAAGGGAATTCCACATCCTTGCCGCTCTTACAGTAAAGAACCCTCTACGTAGTTTAAGGTTAAACCTCTTTTCTTCTAATTTTAATGAGTGGCCACGAGTCTTCTTAAACTCCCTTTTGCAAAAAAAGTTTTATCCCTATTGTGGGGTCACCAGTACGGTATTTGTATATTAAAATCATATCCCCTCTCAAGTGTCTCTTCTCCAGAGAGAATAAGTTCAGTGCTTGCAACCTTTCCTCATGGCTACCGTAATATCCTCCAGACCCTTTATTAGCTTTGTTGCCCTTCTTTGTACTCTCTCCATTTCCAGTACATGCTTCCTGAGGACTGGTGCCCAGAACTGGACAGCATACTCCAGGTGCGGCCGGACCAGAGTCGTGTAAAGCGGGAGAATTTTATCTCTGGAGTTGATCCCCTTTTTAATGCATGCCAATATTCTGTTTGCTTTGTTAGCAGCAGCTTGGCATTGCCATACCTCCCAACTTTTTGAGATGGGAATGAGGGACACCTATCAGCAAAAGTATGCAGGCATAGGACACACCCCTTGCCATGCCCCCTTAAAGGAGAATTTTACAAAAAAACAAGATTGGTTAAACCCACAAGTGTTTTTTTTTTTTACCACCACTATTCCTTTTATATTGGCTTTTGGGATTTACAAATGCAGCAATTTAGAAATCAGATGAAAGGTTTAGCGCTGGAAAACACTTTTTGATAGCTAAAAAGTGCATGTTATATACCTCTATATAGATCAGACCAAAATTAGGGACAAATGAGGAGGAACTAGGGACAGAGGGACATTGCTCCAAATCTGGGATAGTCCCTCAAAATCAGGGACAGTTGAGAGCTATGCATTGCATGCCATTGCTGAGCCTATCATCTACTAGGACCCCCAGATCCTGTTCCATCCTAGATTCCCGCAGAGGTTCTCCCCCCAGTGAATAGATTGCATTCATATTTTTGCCACCCAAATGCATTATTTTACATTTTTCTACATTGAACCTCATTTGCCATGTAGTTGCCCACCCCATTAATTTGTTCAGATCTTTTTGCAAGGTTTCCACATCCTGCAGAGAAGTTATTGCCCTGCTTAGCTAAGTATATGGGCACCATGTTTTCAATTTTTGTCAACTGAGTTAAATATAGAATTAAAAAAATGGTGACCATATACGGGATAAAAATTGAACAATCGGCTTATTACAATAGCAGATTGTTACATTTTTATCCCGTATATGGGCACCATTTTTTAATTCTATATTTAACTCAGTTGACTAGGGGATACTTACATTGTAACTCACCCACTCTTATGAATAGGTAGTATTTTTATTTTCTGTACACACCAGTTTGTTTTAATAAACGTTTTAAAAGTACTCATGCATCAGGCCACGCGCCTTCTCTTTCTTCTTCTAGTCTGGACTTTCCCCGGTCGGCCAAGGCAGCGGGGCATGCATGCATGATTGATTATATATCAATATCTATATGAAAATACTACCACTTTTACCAAGACCTATCCGCACAAGCGCAGGAGAAACAAAATTTTCTCTGTATAGACAACCTATCACCTGCTTTAGCTCAGTCCTGAAAACAGACTAGACATGTGCAGTTTGTTTCGTTTCAAATTATTATTCAGACACATTTTTTGTTATTCTGAGATATCTGAGTACCCGAATTACAGTAAAAGCAAAGTACACCGAATGCTCCAAACACAAAACGAAATTCGTCCGAATTTTCGAAATTGAAATTGAAATTGAATTTTACCTCAAATTCTATTCGAATTCGAACTGTAAACATATTTCTGAATTTAAAGACTGTGTGTGTTATTAGAGTACCACTTTGAAATAATGGTGTTTTTGTTAAGCCAAAGGTGAGACATTGTAATCATTTGATGAAGATTTTTCTTTTGTTTGTTCACTTTGTCGCATTTGAATAAAAAAAAGATAACATTTTTGTTTCAACTGATTCGAAATGTATCGATTTGAAAGTTTTGAATCGAAAAAAAATCTGTAAGTTCAAAGAAAATTTGAAAAAAGAAAACAAATTCCGAATATGAATCCTGAATACGAATTGAACGAATCAACAAATTTAACTAAACAAAATAACTAGATTAACGAATCTAAACGAAACAAAACAATTTTTTTTCGTCATGCACATGTCTAAATCAGACACTTCCTAGGCTTCAGAAGGAGAGTAAATACTTTAGTTATTTATGTACCTCTGAGTGTCATGCCTGATGCTCAGCGTTACACTTTCTAATAGAAGGAATGCAGGCAAATCTGAAATTGAGTAATCCATGAGAGCATAGTCTGCTTTATTAAAATAATGCAAGAGTGGACAGTCAGGGGATCTTGCATTGTCATCACATTATTAGCACATTCTCTGTAAATATTATCCCAATTATACTGTATGATACTGTATCATACTATATCAGCAATACTAATACCAAGTCCACATATAAAGTATTAATATATTAAATAGTCCGTGTTTTAGATCATGTTTTATGTTATACCCATATTCAGGGTGGAATATGAAGCATGGTCACATACACCATACACCATATCTAAAACCCAAAGCAGCACTTTGTCTACAAGGTATCCTACATGTCCCATCCCAGTTCATTGAAACTACATATCTGTCTTCCATGGAGGAAATGGGACATGTAGTTTTTTCATTCACAGATCTTTGTGAATTGTGAATTACACTTATTAAAAGCCTTTACTACCACTTTAAAGGCCACCTCAGGGCAGAACATATTTAGCATGTTTTATTCTTTAAAATGCATTGTAGAGTGTTTTATTCTCACCTAAGTCCGCTGGCTGGGACCCTTGCAAATACAGTTTCTGAATGTGGAGGACCATCAATCAGATGCTGATGAGCACATGAGAGCCAGTCCCTGAAGGCCCCATTGCTCTAATGTCATTGCCTGTGCACTCTCTTCTGGGTTCTGGGAGGATCTCGATGCTGGACAGCCAATACTAAGTGTTTGGAAAACGTTCCTCACCCCATGTGCATAGAAGAAGGGAGCATGGAGTTAATGAAAACAAAATCAAATTAGGGAAGAGCAAAATCGTTGATTGGGAATAGGATTCCCCTGTACATGGAAAATTCATAAGTATCTTCTAGACATAAAGTGTAATAAAGGCAAAACTTTTTTTAGCATTAGATAGATTGGAGAGTGATTTGAACACCTGTCAGTGAAAGTGAATGCAAAAGAAAATCTCAAATTTTGTGTTGATACCAGAACAGTAACAGAGGGAGACTAGTTCTGGTGACCTTGATGATACCCAGGGATTCTTCATTTTGGGGGGGATTTCCCCTTATTTCCTGTTTTGGCTATGAATGATTTGTATAGTGCTGCAAATGCGAACTGAATCGCCTCAAGGCGCTTGGTCTGTCCTGTGTTGTATTGCTTATTATTAGGCCCGATGGTTTTCTTCCAAGCGGATGTTGGTGGGTAGGGATGGGCCCGGTGCTCGATGTGAACCCATGTTCGCATCGAGCACCGGGTGTTCGCTCGCTCGGCGAGCCCAGAACTATTTTGGCCGCTCGCATCACATTCGTGTGATGCGAGCGGCCCCGCAATGCATTGCGGCCGGCGCGGCCGGCGTAGTGCATTGCTGGCTGATGATTGGCCAAGCATGCACTGTGACCCCGCATGCTTGGCCAATCACAGCGCCAGAAACTCGGAGAGCCATAATTGGCTACAGGCAGGACGCCTGTAGCCAATTACAGCTCAGGAGCTTTAGTACACGCCCCCTCATTTAAAAGGCCGCCACGCCGTCGGCGCCGGTCACATGAGTTCCGGCTTTAGGAGAGAGCAGGCTGATTCTGTGTCACTCATTGCTAGATTCATTTAGAAAGATTTGCTCTACTTTGCTAAACCATTGCTACCTGTCATTGATCGTCCATTGCTGCTGCTGGTTAGTGTGTTTTTAGCTGCTGCTGGGGGTTAGTCTGGTGCGTGTCTTACTGTTAGTACAGTATTTCAGTAGTACCAACCGCAGTGCTTTTAGTACAGCACTGCACCCCAAAAGCACCCATAGGACTTGTAGTGTGTTAGTGGCAGGCACTGGCAGCAAACAGAGCTCCTATATTTTTTCCCAGAAGCACCCATAGGACTTGTAGTGTGTTAGTGGCAGGCACTGGCAGCAAACAGAGCTCCTATATTTTCTTCCCAGAAGCACCCATAGGACTTGTAGTGTGTTAGTGGCAGGCACTGGCAGCAAACAGAGCTCCTATATTTTCTTCCCAGAAGCACCCATAGGACTTGTAGTGTGTTAGTGGCAGGCACTGGCAGCAAACAGAGCTCCTATATTTTCTTCCCAGAAGCACCCATAGGACTTGTAGTGTGTTAGTGGCAGGCACTGGCAGCAAACAGAGCTCCTATATTTTCTTCCCAGAAGCACCCATAGGACTTGTAGTGTGTTAGTGGCAGGCACTGGCAGCAAACAGAGCTCCTATATTTTCTTCCCAGAAGCACCCATAGGACTTGTAGTGTGTTAGTGGCAGGCACTGGCAGCAAACAGAGCTCCTATATTTTCTTCCCAGAAGCACCTGTAGGACTTGTAGTGTGTTAGTCCCATCACACAGAGCTCCTATATTTTGTTCCCAGAAGCACCTATAGGACTTGTAGTGTGTTAGTCCCATCACACAGAGCTATATTTTCTTCCCAGAAGCACCTATAGGACTTGTAGTGTGTTAGTCCCATCACACAGAGCTCCTATATTTTCTTCCCAGAAGCACCTATAGGACTTGTAGTGTGTTAGTCCCATCACACAGAGCTATATTTTCTTCCCAGAAGCACCTATAGGACTTGTAGTGTGTTAGTCCCATCACACAGAGCTCCTATATTTTGTTCCCAGAAGCACCTATAGGACTTGTAGTGTGTTAGTCCCATCACACAGAGCTATATTTTCTTCCCAGAAGCACCTATAGGACTTGTAGTGTGTTAGTCCCATCACACAGAGCTCCTATATTTTCTTCCCAGAAGCACCTATAGGACTTGTAGTGTGTTAGTCCCATCACACAGAGCTATATTTTCTTCCCAGAAGCATCTATAGGACTTGTAGTGTGTTAGTCCCATCACACAGAGCTCCTATATTTTGTTCCCAGAAGCACCTATAGGACTTGTAGTGTGTTAGTCCCATCACACAGAGCTCCTATATTTTGTTCCCAGAAGCACCTATAGGACTTGTAGTGTGTTAGTCCCATCACACAGAGCTATATTTTCTTCCCAGAAGCACCTATAGGACTTGCAGTGTGTTAGTCCCATCACACAGAGCTCCTATATTTTGTTCCCAGAAGCACCTATAGGACTTGTAGTGTGTTAGTCCCATCACACAGAGCTCCTATATTTTGTTCCCAGAAGCACCTATAGGACTTGTAGTGTGTTAGTCCCATCAAACAGAGCTATATTTTCTTCCCAGAAGCACCTATAGGACTTGTAGTGTGTTAGTCCCATCACACAGAGTTCCTATATTTTGTTCCCAGAAGCACCTATAGGACTTGTAGTGTGTTAGTCCCATCACACAGAGCTCCTATATTTTGTTCCCAGAAGCACCTATAGGACTTGTAGTGTGTTAGTCCCATCACACAGAGCTATATTTTCTTCCCAGAAGCACCTATAGGACTTGTAGTGTGTTAGTCCCATCACACAGAGCTCCTATATTTTGTTTCCAGAAGCACCTATAGGACTTATAGTGTGTTAGTCCCATCACACAGAGCTCCTATATTTTGTTCCCAGAAGCACCTATAGGACTTGTAGTGTGTTAGTCCCATCACACAGAGCTATATTTTCTTCCCAGAAGCACCTATAGGACTTGTAGTGTGTTAGTCCCATCACACAGAGCTCCTATATTTTCTTCCCAGAAGCACCTATAGGACTTGTAGTGTGTTAGTCCCATCACACAGAGCTATATTTTCTTCCCAGAAGCACCTATAGGACTTGTAGTGTGTTAGTCCCATCACACAGAGCTATATTTTCTTCCCAGAAGCACCTATAGGACTTGTAGTGTGTTAGTCCCATCACACAGAGCTCCTATATTTTGTTCCCAGAAGCACCTATAGGACTTGAAGTGTGTTAGTCCCATCACACAGAGCTATATTTTCTTCCCAGAAGCACCTATAGGACTTGTAGTGTGTTAGTCCCATCACACAGAGATCCTATATTTTGTTCCCAGAAGCACCTATAGGACTTGTAGTGTGTTAGTCCCATCACACAGAGCTCCTATATTTTGTTCCCAGAAGCACCTATAGGACTTGTAGTGTGTTAGTCCCATCACACAGAGCTCCTATATTTTGTTCCCAGAAGCACCTATAGGACTTGTAGTGTGTTAGTCCCATCACACAGAGTTCCTATATTTTGTTCCCAGAAGCACCTATAGGACTTGTAGTGTGTTAGTCCCATCACACAGAGCTCCTATATTTTGTTCCCAGAAGCACCTATGGACTTGTAGTGTGTTAGTCCCATCACACAGAGCTCCTATATTTTGTTCCCAGAAGCACCTATAGGACTTGTAGTGTGTTAGTCCCATCACACAGAGCTATATTTTCTTCCCAGAAGCACCTATAGGACTTGTAGTGTGTTAGTCCCATCACACAGAGCTCCTATATTTTGTTCCCAGAAGCACCTATAGGACTTGTAGTGTGTTAGTCCCATCACACAGAGCTCCTATATTTTGTTCCCAGAAGCACCTATAGGACTTGTAGTGTGTTAGTCCCATCAAACAGAGCTATATTTTCTTCCCAGAAGCACCTATAGGACTTGTAGTGTGTTAGTCCCATCACACAGAGTTCCTATATTTTCTTCCCAGAAGCACCTATAGGACTTGTAGTGTGTTAGTCCCATCACAAAGAGCTCCTATATTTTGTTCCCAGAAGCACCTATAGGACTTGTAGTGTGTTAGTCCCATCACACAGAGCTATATTTTCTTCCCAGAAGCACCTATAGGACTTGTAGTGTGTTAGTCCCATCACACAGAGCTCCTATATTTTCTTCCCAGAAGCACCCATAGGACTTGTAGTGTGTTAGTCCCATCACACAGAGTTCCTATATTTTCTTTGCAGAAGCACCCATAGGACTTGTAGTGTGTTAGTCCCATCACACAGAGCTCCTATATTTTCTTTGCAGAAGCACCCATAGGACTTGTAGTGTGTTAGTGGCATCACACAGAGCTCCTATATTTTCTTCTAAGCAGCACCCACAGGACTTCTAGTGTGTTAGTGGCATCACACAGAGCTCCTATATTTTCTTTGCAAAAGCACCCATAGGACTTCTAGTGTGTTAGTGGCATCACACAGCGCTCCTATATTTTCTTTGCAGAAGCACCCATAGGACTTCTAGTGTGTTAGTGGCATCACACAGAGCTCCTATATTTTCTTCTAAGCAGCACCCACAGGACTTCTAGTGTGTTAGTGGCATCACACAGAGCTCCTATATTTTCTTCTCAGCAGCACCCACAGGACTTCTAGTGTGTTAGTGGCATCACACAGAGCTCCTATATTTTCTTCTCAGCAGCACCCACAGGACTTCTAGTGTGTTAGTGGCATCACACAGAGCTCCTATATTTTCTTTGCAGAAGCAACTATAGGACTTCTAGTGTGTTAGTGGCATCACACAGAGCTCCTATATTTTCTTCTCAGCAGCACCCACAGGACTACCGACTACAATGGCTGGAAGACCGCCAAGGGGAGGCAGAGCGTGCAGAGGCAAGAACACAGGGCAGGCAGGCTCTGTTTCTAGTGGACGTGGACGTGGTCATGCATCGTCATCAGCACGTGGCCATGGGACACACGCGTCTTTGTTTTCGGCAGCTGGACATGTGGAGCCGCATCATGCTGAAGGCTTGGTAGAATGGATGACCAAGCCCTCCTCATCCTCCTCATCCTCTCTCACCCAGGCTCAGGGTACTAGCAGAGCAGCTGCCAACGCGTACTCAATGGCATCATCAGCCACCTCTTCCCTAGACTCACCATGTCCTCCTGAGGAGTCCCCCGAACTCTTTGAGCACAGTGTTGGGTACATGCTCCAGGAGGATGCCCAACGATTCGAAGGCTCGGATGATGATACCCAGCTTGAGGAAGTCAGTAGTGTGCGCGCAGAGAGAGGGGATGCTGAAGGACAGCAATCTGGCAGTACTGTTCCACCAGCTGCAGCTTACTGCCAGGTTTGCTCTAGTGGTGAAGAGGGAGGGGATGATGAGGTCACTGACGCCACGTGGGTGCCTGGAGGGAGAGAGGATGAGGAGGAGGAGGAGGAGGAGGATGATGCGGCGTCACATGTCCAACGAGGCAGGATGCCCCCTGGAGGCCAGCTAGAGGCCAGCACAGCAACTGTACAACACCGCAGAGCTCCGCCTGTGCAGGGCGCTGCCTCTGCACGTTATCAGAAAAGTTCTTTGGTGTGGGCCTTTTTTGAGACGAGTGCATCAGATCGCACCACTGCTATTTGCAATATTTGTCTCAAGCGTATCTCGCGTGGCCAAAACATCAGCCGCTTGGGCACCACAAGCATGAGCAGACATATGTCGACCTGCCATGAAGCTCGTTGGCAGGCACACATAAAAGACCCACACCAAAGAACTAAGCGGACCTCTCCCTGCTCCTCATCAGCTGGGATCTCCATCCCCACTACACCTTCAGTCCTCTCTGAAAGCTGCTGTGAGAGGACTGAAGGTGTAGAATTAGGTGTGTCACAACCAAGTACTTGCAGTACACCGACGTCCGATTGTAGCAGGCAAATTTCCCTGCCCCAGCTGCTGGACCGTCGAAAGAAGTACACTCCCAGCCATCCACATGCCCAGTGGTTGAATGCTAGCTTGGCTAAATTGCTAGCACTTCAACTGCTGCCTTTTCAGTTGGTAGACTCGGCCCCCTTCCGTGAGTTTGTTCAATGTGCGGTTCCTCAGTGGCAGGTTCCCAAACGCCACTTTTTCTCACGGAAGGCGATTCCGTCTCTCTACCGGCATGTGGAAGGCAATGTCCATACCTCGCTGGACAGGGCGGTCAGCGGTAAGGTGCATATTACCGCTGACTCATGGTCCAGCAGGCATGGACAGGGACGTTACCTTTCTTTCACGGCCCATTGGGTCACTCTATTGGCAGCTGGGAGGGATGCAGGACAAGGTGCAGTAGTGTTGGAGGTTGTTCCGCCACCACGTCTCCAAAACGCTACTACTGCTACTGGTTGTGACACACCTCTCTCCTCCACCCCCTCCTCTTCTTCTTCCTCCAGTGCTCTGTCCTCGGAACCAGCGGTGCTCCGTAGGCGTACAAGGGGCTACGCAAGTACGCAGGCAAAAAGATGCCATGCCGTGCTTGCGCTGGTGTGTTTGGGGGACAGGAGCCACACTGGGCCAGAGGTTCTGGCAGCTCTGCAGGGGCAGGCCGAGAGGTGGTTGACGCCACGTCAGCTTAAGCCAGGAATGGTCATTTCTGACAATGGCACCAACCTCCTCTCCGCCCTGCGACAGGGGCAGCTCACCCATGTGCCCTGTATGGCTCACGTCCTCAACCTGGTGGTGCAGCGGTTCTTGGGCAGGTTCCCAGGCTTACAGGATGTCCTGAGGCAGGCCAGGAAAGTCTGTGTGCATTTCCGCTGATCTTATAATGCCAGTGCTCGGCTGACTGAGCTGCAAAAGGAGCTGAACCTGCCCAAGAACCGCCTAATATGTGACATGCCCACCAGGTGGAACTCAACGTTGGCCATGCTGCAGCGACTGCACACGCAGCAGAGGGCCATCAATGAGTACCTTTGTGACTACGGCACCAGGACAGGGTCAGGGGAGCTTGTTTTTTTTTTCCCCACGTCAGTGGAGCATGATCAGGGATGCATGCACTGTCCTCTCACCATTTGAGGAGGCCACGAGGATGGTGAGCAGTGACAGTGCATGCATCAGTGACACTGTACCTCTTGTCCACCTGTTGGAGCATACGCTGCATGGGATAATGGACAGGGCACTTGAGGCAGAACAGAGGCAGGAAGAGGAGGACTTCCTTGCCTCTCAAGGCCCCCTTTATCCGGACAGTGTTCCTTCTGTCCCACCCATCACACAGGAAGAGGATGAGGAGGAGGAGGAGGAGGATTGTGTGAGCATGGAGGTGGAGCCTGGCACTCAGCATCAGCAGCAGTCTTTTAGGGATGATGTACAGTCCCAACAAACCAGTGGACTTGTACGTGGCTGGGAGGAGGTGGCTGGCGATCATGTCATCCTCAGTGACCCAGAAGACTCCGGACCGAATGCCTCAGCTAACCTACGCTGCATGGCCTCCCTGATCCTGCAAAGCCTGCGGAAGGATCCTCGTGTTCTTCGGATCAAGGAGAGGGACCATTACTGGCTGGCCACTCTCCTTGATCCACGGTACAAGGGTAAGGTTGCGGACCTTATCTTGCCGTCGCAGAGGGAGCAGAGGATGAGACATCTCAGGGAGGCCTTGCAGAAAGGTCTGTGCAACGCGTTCCCAGAAACTGGGAGGTTACAAACTCCTGGTCCTGGGCGACGAGTTGCTGAGGCTTCGGTCAGTAGCAGAAGGAGCGGTGGGGAAGGTGGACGTCTGACCGATGCGTTCAGACAATTTTTTAGTCCGCAGCCCCAAGGTATGATCGGTTCCAGCAACCATCGCCAGCGTCTGATATACATGGTGCAGGAATACCTTGGGGCAAGGTCAGACTTGGACACCTTTCCCACCGAAAATCCTCTGGCTTACTGGGTCCTGAGGATTGATCACTGGCCAGAGCTTGCACAGTATGCAATTGAGCTACTGGCCTGTCCTGCCTCCAGCGTTCTTTCCGAACGCACATTCAGTGCTGCTGGAGGATTTGTCACCGATCATAGGGTGCGCCTGTCCACCGACTCGGTTGATCGACTGACCTTCATCAAAATGAATCAGTCTTGGATCACCACCAGCTACCAGGCACCTGAAGCGGATATAACGGAATAATTTATAATGTCACATCCCTTCAAGACTGCCTATGCTGATGCTGAGTGACTGTCCTGTTATGTTCACTGACTATCCTCTTCCTCCTCCTCAATGATCCATGCCACCACACCAGTGCCTAAGGCACAATTTTTCAGCCCCTATATAACAGGGGCGTGTACTTACAATTTTTTTAAAAAATGCTTCGCAACACGTGTGACTGCTGTGCTTCAAGTACAGTATCTGTGAGGGGTTGCAGTGTTGTGGCACCAGCACCAGTGCCTAAGGCACAATTTTTCAGCCCCTGTTTAACAGGGGCGTGTAATTACAATTTTTTTAAAAAATGCTTCGCAACACGTGTGACTGCTGTGCTCCAAGTACAGTATCTGTGAGGGGTTGCAGTGTTGTGGCACCAGCACCAGTGCCTAAGGCACAATTTTTCAGCCCCTGTTTAACAGGGGCGTGTAATTACAATTTTTTAAAAAAAATGCTTCGCAACACGTGTGACTGCTGTGCTCCAAGTACAGTATCTGTGAGGGGTTGCAGTGTTGTGGCACCAGCACCAGTGCCTAAGGCACAATTTTTCAGCCCCTATTGGGGCGTGTAATTACAATTTTTAGGCAATGCTTTGCAACAGGTCTCATTGCTGTGCTAAGAGTACAGTATCTGTGAGGGGTTGCAGTGTTGTGGCACCAGCACCAATGTCTAAGGCACAATTTTTCAGCCCCTGTTTAACAGGGGCGTGTAATTACAAATCTTGATCTAATAGTTCACAGCAGGGCCCATTCCTGCGCCCACCAAGAGTAACTATGAGGGCCTACAGTCTTGTGGCAACACCGTCCACCACCACCACCACCAAAGGCCCAATTTTTCTGCCCTGTTCATCAGGTGCTTGCAATTACAAATCTTGATCTAATAACTCACAGCAGGGCCCATTCCTGCGCCCACCAAGAGTAACTGTGAGAGCTTACAGTCTTGTGGCAACACTGTCCACCACCACCACCACCAAAGGCCCAATTTTTCTGCCCTGTTCAACAGGTGCATGCAATTACAAATCTTGATCTAATAACTCACAGCAGGGCCCATTCCTGCGCCCACCAAGAGTAACTGTGAGAGCTTACAGTCTTGTGGCAACACCGTCCACCACCACCACCACCACCACCACCGCCAAAGGCCCAATTTTTCTGCCCTGTTCATCAGGTGCTTGCAATTACAAATCTTGATCTAATAACTCACAGCAGGGACCATTCCTGCGCCCACCAAGAGTAACTGTGAGAGCTTACAGTCTTGTGGCAACACCGTCCACCACCACCACCACCACCACCACCAAAGGCCCAATTTTTCTGCCCGGTTCAACAGGTGCATGCAAGTACAAATCTTCATCTATTAACTCACAGCAGGGCCCATTCCTGTGCCCACCAGTCTTGTGGCTACACCAACATCTAATAGGGCAAATTTCTGCAGAGTATATACGCCAGGCCCCTACTTTCAAACATCCAACTTACAAACGACTCCTACTTGCAAATGGAAAGAGAAAACAGGAAGTGAGAGGAAATCTACCCCTAGGAAGGGAAATTCTATCCTGTTAGATTTAATTTGGTAAAAAGGTATCTCCTCTCTACTGATACTTTATCACCAATCCTTGTTTCAATTAAAACCCCACTTTTCCAAAAACATTTGTCATTGGGACGGAAAGTGAGGTGACATGTTCTGAACAGATGTGCAAAGACAGCAAATGTTACAGGGGTGATAACCCCTCCCTATGTTCTCCAAAAAGCTTAAAAATAGATTTTTTTTGGGATGGAGCTACACTTCATAATGTACCTGTTCAGATTCTACTTAAGAACAAACCTACAGTCCGTGTCTTGTTTGCACCACCTATATACTGCTGTTCAGAGTATATAGGGTTGTAGGTATAGGGTTTTATTTTGGGTGCGGGGTCCCCCTTAATATCCATACAAGACCCAAATGGGCTCGGGTGGGGGGGGGGTATTGATGGGGTAGCCATGCCATTTTTCTCAAGGATTTTCAGCCATATGGCGGCCAGGACAAGACATGACATTAAAGCCGCAAGGGGTTTTAAATGGCTTCTTTTTTTCCTTTACAAATGTCATTTTTTGCAAGGACAGTTCTAAACACGGGAAACACATGCCACTTCACAGGCATACTTTAGACACCCCCCAGGTACCATATTTAAAGGAAAATTTCACTTTTTCTTTTTCACTTTATGCATCATTAAAATGACTGCTCCCGAAAAAACGTTAGTTTTTAAAAGTTCTTTTTGCATTGATATATGTCCCCTGGGGCAGGACCCGGGTCCCCAAACCTGTTTTATGACATTAACATGCATATTGGCCGTTGTAATTAGCACTTTTGATTTCGAACGTTCGCGTCCATTATAGCGTATAGGGTTCGAAAATTCGCGCGAACTTTCGGTCCGTTCGAAGGTTCTGGTTCGAACCGAACCCGGGGGTGTTCGGCTCATCCCTATTGGTGGGTAGAGCGTTCTATAGCCGAGGTCCTTGGACTGTGAATCTTCATTCTCCCTTAGATTTGTAGCGGGCTTTGGGGATGAGAAGGCAGTTTTGGTTTGTTGATCGAAAGCTGCGATTAGGTATGTATTTTTTTATTTTCTCACATAGGTAATTGAGGAGCGTTTCCTTGTGTACATTTGTGGGTGAGGCAGAGGGTCTTGAATGTGATCCTATCTTTTACCGTTAGCCAATGGAGGGTCCTCAGGGATGGGGAGATTCCCAGGGTTTCTTTCCAGTGACTAGTCTTGCTGCTGTGTTTTGGACAACTTGTAGGCGTGCAATCTGGTAATCAGGTAGTCCTATGTAGAGGGAATTTGCGTAGTCGAGTCGCGAATTGATGATAGTTGCAACTACTACTGCTTTCTCCTTTTTCGGAATGAAGGGTCTGAGTCTGCGTAGCAGGCGGAGAAGATGATAGGATCCGCTGACTACTGATCATATTTGTGCATCCATAGTCATCTCTGAATCAAAAATGACTCCGAGGCTTTTGGCTTTGGTGCTTGGAAGGATGTCTGTCCAAGGATGGTCGGTGGTGTCCATGGGGTCTTAGTTTTTTTACTTCGGTTTGCGCTGAGGAGCAGAAGTTCTGTTTTCGATCCATTGAGTTTGAGGGAGCTAGTGGGCATCCAGTCATCTATCAATGTGAGACATTTTTCTATGGGATGGGAAGTGAAGGGAAATCTCCACTAAGGGACACAGATGGTAAAAAAAAAAAAAAAAAAACAGCAGCTAGAACCCACTCTTAATCTATCCAAAATAAAAAAAAATGCCTTTAGTACTAATTTAAAGAAACTGATTTCTTCTTTTAAATTGATGGTGGAAATCATTGAGGCAGTTGGAAATACTGGAGAAGAAATCAAAACTCCAAAACATATTCCTTAAATGTTATCCCTTGAAGGCTGAAAATCCTTAACTGTGAGATTCTTCACCTGGGATAGATGACTTCAAGCACTGATATGGTACATCACTCGGCCCATGGAAGGACAATGTGGAGTTGGCTTGTAGACCTGCACAGTAATGTAATCAGTCTTTCTTCACATGAACAGCTAATAAGAAGTCAGCGCAAGCCACAAAGTCACAACAAAAATCGTTCTGATGTTTTGCCCACCTAGATTTCCTTAGTCCTGAAGATTGGCCCACTTTCACAGGATCTGGGTAGAAAAGACTGCAGACAGTTGGATTGTCAATGCAGTTAACAAAGGATATTGGATATAGTTTTCCAGATTGCCTTCATCAGAATTCTGTATAGAAAGTCATATTCCAAAATGTTCAAATTAAAAAGCTCATCTTAGCTTGCTAAAAGAATTGATGGCAGTGCAAGCCATTCACTAGTTCTTGTGAAAGAGAAAGGTCTTTTGTTCCCGGTTCTAAGTACAACAGTAAGTTCAGACCAATCCTGGACTTAAAACACAAAATCGCTGTATACAATTCAGACATTTCAGAGTGGAGTCCCTAGAGACCATAATTTTGATAGTTGGGGAGAAAGATTGGATGTGTTTGATAGATCTCTCCAAGGCCTACTTTTATGTGCCAGTGGTGGCATCTCACCAAACATTGTGGTAAAGACCAACCATTATCAATTATCGCCATCTTGGCCTAGTGACCTTCCTGCAGACGTTTTTGAAGATTGCTTTTTTCTCAGAACCTCTGTTTAAGCCTTGCCCCTTGCTACTTATTTAGTGTACCTTTTGAAATAATCTTGGTGTAGAGTGGTTTATTACTTCTCTCCCGCTATAACCATTGCTTGCTTTCTCCCTTAGTATGCTGACATGAAATGATTTTGCTGGCCGATTGTCATACGTTTCCATGTTCTTCTGTCCTGAGGATTCTTGTGATGGAACACTGGGGGGGGGGGGGGGGGGAATTGTCTGTCTTGGGTGGTTGGATGAGGTCAGAGAAAGAGAAAATGACCCATAGTATGCAAATATGAAGATAAGCCAGGAAATGAAAACTACATTAAGTATTTGAAAACAGATTTCCATAATCCATGAAAAAGGAAATACTGGACTGTACCAAAAGCTTTTAATATTTTTAGTTCAAAATCAGAATGCCTTTTTGATAACAGACCTCTCAATATTTGTTGCATGACAATTTGACATTTTGACAATTTGCAGCATTCTACAACATATTTATCAGTAAAATTTAAAACAATTGTCGATGACTTCAAAGTAGGTTGCTGCCTGATTTCTGTTAATTTGTATTACAAAAAGTACATTTTGTTTGTATTCATTTTTTAAACAAACACGAAACTCTAAAGCCCCATACACACGGTCGGACTTTTTCATCAATTTGGTCCGATCGGACAAGGTTGTTGAAAAATCAGACCGTGTGTATGCACCATCGGACAGTGTTCGTCGGTTTGTCCGTCGGACAAAGTCTTATCTCCTGCTGGAAAGATTTGCCGTCAACCCGGTCCGATCACACCAAATCCGAGCGTGTGTACGCTTGTCCGACGGACAAAGTGCTACGCATGCTCAGAAGAAATTCTGTGACGGAAGCGCTCGGTCAGGTAAAACTACCTTTCCTAATCGACACAGCACATTCGTCACGCTGCAATGTTAAAATGTCTTTAATGCAGCGCATTCTCTTTTTCTTTACAATGCAACAAGAATGACATGTTTTAGCTGCTCCTATTCACCCGCACTTCTCACAAACTTACTTCTTTATTACTTTGCAGCATTTATACACTACATGTTTATTTTTACTCTGAACGGAAAAGAATCTTTGTTATTTTTTTACCATGATTTGTCTTTTTTTTTTTTTTTTTGGAGGGGGGTTGTGTGTCTCAAATTACCAAAAACACATTATTTACATTTGTATTTCTTGCTTAAATTTACTAGGAGGTTGTTTGTTGTTGTTGCCCCTTGTTAATTCTACTTTAGGATTAGTGAAATGTACCAGCCTACTCAAAGAAAAACTGTCATTGTAGCAAAGTAAAACACAATAGTCAATGATTATTTCAAATCAAAAAAACCTTTATTTAGGTCACACCAACAAACCAAAGAGGAACGCAGCCATGGTGAAACTTGGGGAATTTGCAAAGTCTTGGCCCCCCACGGCAACCATCATTGTCCAAGCGTAGAAAATTGGGGGCCTGAGGAGTACGTATATTAAGGGGAGTGCAATCTGGTCGTGAAGTCCAAAGTATCCGGAACTGCAGCAGATGCCATCTAGGTCCCCAGGCTCTGGTACTACAAGAGGCTCCATCTTCTCTCACACCAGACTGATTGCAGGTCGTCACTCTCAGGTCTTCCTTCCACGCTTCCTTCCACGCTGTGGCTGTCGTGCTGGTGGGGTGGCAGAAGGAGGAGGAGGAGGAGGAGGAGGCGGAGCATGGTAACTATGGCAAACATGTGTGACTGGGGTCATCTCCCCAGCCCTACCCTTATTTAGGACATGGAGGATGAGCCCCTCACACATGTTGCGTTGCCCCACCTCCATACCCATCATTTTTGTGACAACCACCGAGCCAAAGGTCTCCTCGTCGGCGGGTGTGGCATGTAGGGAGTCTGAAGCCTCTCTGATCATCCGGAGCGCTGACTGTGCCGCATAACCCCCCCTTCTCGCCCTTTTGTACGGAGGGCGGAGGGGAGGGGTTTGGGTGTCAGTCAGGCTCCGAGGCCTAGCCCCCTCTTGGCTGCCACTACCCAGCTGGTGGCTGCCACTAACCCCTGCCTCCTCCTGACTGCCACCTTCCACAGCCACCTCCTGGCTGAGGTCTTCCTGTGTAGGAAAAAGGGACATAGTTTCAGTTATTTGTTCATCAAACACACACAATTCTCATCTAGTGACTGGTGCAAAATGTTTACAAATAGAAAACCATACAATTCTCAGCCCAGCAGTTTAGATTCTGGCCCCAAATGTCTCCCACACCACTGTCTGTTGATATGTCAAACACGTTAGGAACTAAGCAATTGGCGATCCTGAATTAAGTGAACATCATTCATTATTCCCATAAATGGTAACAAAACTACTATACCTGGAACAAGCTGGGCTCCTCCACCTCTTCCAGACTGGAAGGCCCAGGTTGCTCCTCGGAAGCCTCATCAGGGGTGGGCTGTGCGCAAGGAAGCGTGGAAGGAGGAGTTGAGGTTGGCTCCGTGACATCAGCCTGGTCCTTCAGAAAATGGAGACTCTGATAGTACCAGAGCTTGGGGACATAGACCTCATCTGCTGAAGTTGCAGTTTCCTCAGACTTCACGACCTTCTTCCTCTCCCTGATATACGCACTCCTCAGGCTGCCAATTTTCTTTCTAATATCATCAACAGTTGCCGTGGGGAACCTTGGCTTGACAAATTCCACAAGTTCCTCCAGGGCTGCGTGCCTCTTTGGTTTGTTGGTGTAATGTGGGTGTATACCCTGCCACAATATGGGAAAATCCCTGTATTTGGCAATGAAGAGGGGGAGAAAACTCATGTCGTTGAATCCCTTCATATCAATCTCTGCAAGACACAACAACACACCAAACCCTATAAATTATGTCAGGCTAAACTCTCCTAATCTTCTCCATAAAGAAGCCTCAAGTTCAAATCAGTCTAGGCTAGTTATGTACCAACGTTAAATTGTACCTTCGTTTGTAGCGATCGTCTCGTGTGAGTTTTCTCTCCCCTCGTCTCCCAGATCGTGGCTACGACACAGGCGTGTGACGTTTTATATACACTGCGCATGCTTCAAACTCCGCCCGCCCCTGACGATCTTTCTCGTCTATTCCCCACCCCTTCTCTTTACGGCGTAGTGGGGAGAGCACATGGCGGGGACACAGCAGGTGCGCCACAAATATCCCACCAACGAGGAGGAGGACGAGGAAAGTCCGGAGGCAGAAACGTCCCGATCCCGGAACCTGAAATTCAAGGCCTCCAATATGTCATTTGGAGAAATGTTGGAGATGGTGGACATATTAAAGAGGAGCGACTATGATGGGAAGTATGGGCCTTACCTCAACCCCAATGTCCGCAAGGCCAAGATCATGTCTAAAGTTGTGAGAAGGCTGTACAATAATTTTGGGGTACAACGATCCAAGGAGCAACTCAGGAAACGCTGGTCAGACCTGAAACTGAGGGAGGCCGATCAGTACAGAAAGATCAAGAGAATTCTTCAAAAAAGTAAGTAGTTGTGTTTTGTGTTTGATTTCTTGCTTGCATACTGCTCCATTGTGTTTTGATTTTTACCAAGTTGTACATTCCAAAATGGCCACTTTCAGGTTCGTCTGTGCATTCGATCGTACTCAGCCTCGATCTTTCTGCCACTGTCATGGTCGTGTGTGTGTGCATTCGATCGTACGCAACCTCGATCGTTCGGCCACTTATAATACGATGTTTGGTGTTTTTTTGGGGAAAGGAAGTTTGTTCTCACTAGAAATGTCATCAAGAATGTAAAGCCAATTTATTCAATGTAAAGGAGAGGTCACTCAGTAGCTGTTTACCCATCTGGACTCTAGAGCACTAGTGCTGGGACACCCAAACCCCCTTTTTATTATGCTTTTCCACACATGTGCTCCAGTGGATACTAGAGGGGGGTCTCCATCACACAAACTTCTACCAAAAAGCTAGTCAGTTTAGCACCTTTACAAAGTGACTTCATTCATGTAGTTGACATTTGTAACTGGCCAAACTAAAATAGTGTCCGTCACTTTCAAGCAATGTTTGTCATTTCCTATTTCTGCCCTCAATAGCTTGTGTTGCTAAATCTTCCTTTTGGACATTCTCATAGGGGAGCGAAAACTTGGGCCGTCTGAGGAAACCCCCAAACCAACACCTACCAAAAAAGGGGAAAGAGCAGAAGCAGAGGAGGAGGAGGAGGAGGAAGGAGAGATCATCGAACTTGGAGAAATTGTCACCACAACAGGTGAGTGTGGGAGAACACAGCTACTGGTAAGCTAATCCATGTATGGCTGCCTCATTTCCAACACCCCATTTTTGTTTGTTTGTGGTTTTTAGGTGACGTGGATGTTGTGGAAGAAAAATCGCACTTTACCACAGAGAGTGCCCACGTACTCATCGGAGAGATAATGGTCTGCAATAGAGATCTAGATTACATAAAGCAAAACATCAATGATGTTCAACAAAAATTGAAGAACATCATTGATATTTTAGGAAAAATATGAAAACGCACCAAGTAATTAACACACATTTGTGCCAGCTTCAGAACACATTTGCAACTTAAAAACTGTCTGAAATTTGGAACATGCACACATTGTGTCCACATGTGCTAGCTCCCACCATGGTGGATGAATGGCAACGTTTTTTTGGGGGTGCAAACACTTTACGAACTACGAAAGTGGTTGTGGTGAAGGGGTTGCACCCCCAAAAAACGTCCATTCATCCCCATGATGGAAAATGGCACTTTTGAAGCTTCTAGGCATGTGTTTTACCATCTAATGACCATTTTCAGTCCCAAATTGTGTGCATGTTCCAAATTTCCACTTTTCGGGGGTGACCCCCCCATGTGATGAAGGCAAGATCAAACACACTTTGAACATATAGTCATGTCTGATCTTGTCTTCACTTTACAAAGTTGAACTTTCCAAGTTCCTAGGTTCTGTTTTGCTCCATGCCTGGTTTTACCAATTGCGGAATGTTTGTAAACAATGTTGTAAATAACCAAGATGTTGTCAGTTTTGGCGTGAAGATTGTAAACGCACTTGGGAATGTTTTCCTAGTAAACTTTTATTTTTCTAAATGTGTGGCTTCCTTATTTAAAAAACACAATGCATTATGTATGTAAAATGAAAAGGATATGGGGGGCAATGGGTGTTATTTACTAAAGGCAAATCCACTTTGCACTCCAATTTTCTTTCCCGGGGAACTTTTTCAATGCACTTGTAGAGCATAGCGGATTTGACTTATGTAAATGACACCCACAGTGCTTTGTACGAAAACACGGAGCACAGCATTTTGGAGAATACACACATGTCAGACCTGGTGATGAAAAGGAGTATTTTGGGTGTCAGTTATGCAGTACAAACCTTCTCTAGACCAAAGATTAGGTAGCAAACACACAACATGAGAATAATCTTTTTGGGAAGAAGAGACTGTTACCTCCTTTTGCCCAGAAAGTGCATTCCCACTGTCGAAGGCAAAGGGAAAAAATGTCAAAGTAAAATAAGCTAAAAAGAAGACTGAAATGACATGAAATCATAGGTTGGTTAAAATATCAGATTTATTAAAAAATGCCTCTCACACATCGTCAGGCAGAGCAATGGCCCCCCTACCCACAAAGTACTGCATATATTGGTCCCGGACCACACGGGCATTTAGAGGGGGCAAGCCTGGACGTGCCACTCGAAGGGCTGTGAGTTCGGCATTTGGAGGGCCCTCCACATCTGGGCCAACGGGCACCACATAGTTCCTGTTATGTCTTTTGAGGAAGTTGTGCAATATGCAACAGGCAAGAACTATGTGGTTGAGTTTGTATTCCGCCAAGTTAAATGCCGTCAGGAACAGGCGGAAGCGGCTGGCCAGGATGCCAAAAGCGTTCTCCACAACTCTTCTGGCTCTGGACAGCCTGTAGTTAAAGACCCTCTGGTCCGGGGTGAGGGTCCTCATCGGGAACGGCCTCATCACATGGGGAGTCAACGCAAACGCTTCATCTGCGACAAAGACGAAGGGGAGTCCTTCGGCATTCTCCTCTGGAGGTGGCAAGCACAGACTGCCACTTTGGAGACGCCAGTAGAACTCCGTGTGCGTAATGGCCCCACCATCCGATATCCGGCCGTTCATCCCCACGTCCACATACATAAACTCGTATGTTGCCGACACCACCGCCAACATCACTACACTATTAAACCCTTTATAATTATAATAGTAGGACCCCGAGTTGGGCGGTGGGACGATGCGGACGTGTTTCCCATCAATTGCCCCTCCGCAGTTAGGAAAGTCCCAACGGCTGGCAAAGTGGGAGGCCACAGTCTGCCATTCCTGTGGCGTGGAAGGGAACTGTGGAGTGAAACAAGAAAAAAAAATTAGTCACTTTGCACCTAAACATTGCAAGCAGATTAGACAATCAACATCTTGGAACAAGAGCATTGTCTAAAATTGGAGGCTGGAAAGTATTTGCACAGAAAAGTAGAGGCTCCCCTTCACAGATTACTCACCCCCCCATCAATCCCCCCACTTCTGATGGGCCATTGGCAATAACTAGGGGTTTTGGGGGGGGGGGGTGGTGGACAGCTAACCCTCTGCACTTCATTGATTGGCAAATGGCTCAATAATGTGGGCTAGTTTGGCCAGACCCTCTGTACTTAACACTATTGGCAGGCCACAGGAAAGATCAAATAACATTTCAACCCCCCCCCCCCCCAAAAAAGGCAGGCACAGTGTGACATTATTAAATTACCAAGCAAGCTAATAGGAGGGAAAGAAGACAAAAAAATAGGAAATGGAATGTATGGAGGCAGTCCCTTGCACTACATGCTTTGCTGAATTCATCCCTAAAGATGCGCACTATAAAGAGGTAGGTATATAGTGTGTATGGACCTTGGGAAAGCCAGCAGATAAAGGATTGGTACCATCTGACAGAGCAGTTGGGGGAGGGGGTTCCTAATGAGTTTGCCCCCCCCCCCCACCAAAAGAACAAAAAAAGGGGGCTCTACATGAAGTAAACCACACAGCAAACATTTGTGCATATTTTAGGGGGTGTTTTGGGGCAAACAATACTATGCAGCAGACAAAAGACATTGCTTAAGTGACTAGGCCATAGGTGTCTATTGGGGCAGAAGAGCATGCTGGTGAGGTAAGTGAAGGGAAAAATGCATGAAGGAGAAAAGGGGCACAGCATATTAGAACATATTGCAATCATGGTAATTAGGGAAGGAGGTCAAAAATACAAGTCATTAGCAAACAGAGCATACATAGAAGGGAATAGTAAAGTAGAAATGTTACCTTAATATAGTCCTCCTGCAGGACCTGAATGATGGCAGAACAGGTCTCTGGAATAATGATTCCCAGGGCCTGGGGAGAGATACCTGAAGAGAACTTCAAATCCTGAAGACTTCTCCCTGTCGCCAAGTACCTCAACGTGGCAACAAGCCTCTGCTCCGGAGTAATGGCTTGTCTCATGCAGGTATCCTGCCGGCTGATAAAGGGGGTCAGCAAAGCCAAAAGACGGTGAAAATCGGGGTCCGTCATCCTGAGAAAGTTCCTGAAATCATCAGGCTTATTCTCCCGGATCTCACGAAGCAAAGGCATGTGCGAGAACTGGTCACGCTGAAGCAACCAATTCTTGGTCCACATACTCCTCGTCACTCTGTTCATGGACGGGTCTTGGGTCAAAGCTAAAAGCCCGACACCAATTCCGCGTACAGCACGAACTCGGCGACGAGTACGCACGGGAAACATCGCTCAGAAGGTCACAAAAGGTCGGCTGGTCAGAACGGACAAACAGAAAGCACCGATAAACAGCAAGGCCTGAAAGAACGAAGTGAATACCAGCAACGAGCAGACAATAAGCAGTGCAAATCAAAGCGTCCTATATCAAGATATAGGCCGCAATGACCAACAAATGCGAACTGACTACACGCACTAATAAACAGATACGCACGACAAGCACAAACTGAAGAGCAGTAACGATCTGAGTCAGAAAACTGAGAAGCGCGAATCTTAAGTCACCAAACTTCCACTAACTCTCGATAAACACGGGATCAGCAGAAGGAGCCCAACGGGTGCCTGACGTGGTGCTGAACTTCCCTTTTGTAATCTCGTGGACGACGACTTACGTCACGACGTTCTTCCGGACCGGATATTCCGACAACGTAGTCCGACCGTGTGTACGCAACGCCAACATCGGACAAAGTACGTCGGACAAAGTCCGACTGACCTGGTCCGCGGATTGTCCGAGCGTGTGTATGGGGCTTAATTATCATCTCCCTTCAGTATCTCTCCCTCAGAATAAGATTTTTGCAAGCAATGCAACATATGCCAGCATCATTTGCAATAATAAGGCAGTGTGGAGGGACTGTTTGTAGGTGAGCTCACTTGCAACTGTCAGAAGGGCTCATTATTGTGGACAAAATGTTGTGAATCAGCCTGCAGAGAAAAGAGAAAATCATTTGCTGTGTATGTGCAATGTTAAAATGAAGTCCAAATACAGAACAAGAGTCAAATCAGATTTTCAAACATTTGTTGGAACTTTAAAAGTAAGTGCTAGTTAACAACATTTTGTATTGCAATTATTACTAATATTAGTCACAAGAATAGGCAGACACAATGGGGGTTATTTCCGAAAGGCAAATCCACTTTTCACAATTGCACTGAAATTTCACTTGGAAGTGCAGTCACTGTAAATCTGAGGTGTAGATCTGAAATGAGGGGAAGCTCTGCTGATTTTTTTTTAAATCCAATCATGTGCAAGCTAAAATGCTGTTTTTTTTTCCCTTGCATGTCCCACTCGAATCTACAGTGACTGCACTTCCAAGTGCACTTGCAGTTTGCACTTGTAGGGCAAAGTGGATTTTCCTTTAGTAAATAACCCTCAATGTGCTTAAAGCGTTTGTTACCCTAAAAAAAAAAGAAAAAGGGATCCTGTTCCTTCAAAGCATAAATAACAGCACAGTGCTTGTGCTGTGTAATTTGGCCCCTTGTATAACCTAAAAAGCCTTGCTGATCCAGCCAGTTTCTGCCCTCCCCTCCGTAAACTGACCACGGTTAAGCATGGCTGCTGAGCCCTGACACTGGTCAATTTACGCGCCTCCCTAATCCACAGCCTGCTCTCTGCTCTCCTTTGTCTCCTGTGTCCTCCCCTCAATCCCCTCCCTGCCTGTCAGCTAGTCTGTGTGTGAGCCCTCCCCCCCACTCTCTTATAGCCACATTCTGAGAAGTGCAAACATTACTGCTCAAAAGCACTGCCAGCCTCACTGCTAGTATAACCTGTAGTATATACTGTATGTATCTTCTAAATACCTTATTTTTTCTCCCCAATCAGTGGTCACGTGACCGCCCTGTTCCTCTCTTCCTCTGATGTATACACTACAGAGGGTGACTGCCCAGCAAACGTCAGAGGGAGATCTCGTCCCCTCTCTCCCCAGTACATACAGCGGAGGGAGAGAGAGATGCTAGGTCACTTAACCGCTGATCGGGGAGAAAGAATAATGTATTTACAATGAGTTTTAAAAAACAGCATACAGTATATACTACAGGTTATACTAGCAGTGGGGCTTAACAATCCCTTTAAGTTGATAACACACAAACAATTCTACATCTTAATGTCTTTATTAAACACATCCATTAAACATTCACAGGGCTGGCGGAAAAAAGTAGGTGAACCCTTGGCGTTAAAAGCTGGTCAAACCTCCATTGGCCAGCAATGACTTCCAGCAAGTGCTTTTGGAATTTTTGGCCATTCCTCTTTACAAATTTTCTTCAGCTCAGACATTGTAGGATGTCTGGTGTGTGTGGTGGATTTACTTTGATGCTCATGGTTATTTTCCTGCTGCATCACCTAACTTCTATTAAGCTTCAGCTGTTGGATAGCCCCCCTGACATTATCCTGTAGGATGTTTTGGTAAACTTGGGAATTCAATTTTCCCTCAATGATGGCATGTGGTCCAGGCCCTGAGGCAGCGAAGCAAGCCTAAATTATGAAGTTTCCTTCACCATACTTCACCTTTGGGATGATGTTTTGATGTTGGTAAGTTGTGCCCTTTTTGCACCATACACAGTGCTGAGTATTCTTCCCAAACTATTCAACTTTTGTTGCATTAGTCCACAAAACATTTTCCCATTAGCGTTGTGGTTTGCCAAGGTGCTCTTTGTCAAACTTCAGGAGCACTGCAGAGTTTTTTTTGGAGAGCAGCAGCTTCCACCGTGTTGTTCTGCCATAGACACCCACCTGTTTAAAGACTTTAGTAGGGTAGACTCATAAACAGGAATGTTTGCCAGTTCCAATGATGTCTTCAAGCCTTTAGCTGTTACTCATTGGTTCTTCTTTATCTCATTGTGCCTTGGGAGTCATCTTGACTGGGCACCCACTTCGAGGAAGAGTAGCCTCAATGTTAAACTGTCTCCATTTATAGACAATTTGTCTTTCAACTGATGGATGCTGAAACACCGTGAGATTGCTTTGTATCCCTTTCCAGCCTTATGCAGATCAACTACTCTTGATCGTATGTCTTCAGAGAGCTCCTTTTTGTGAGGCATGGTCCACACCAGCTGATACTTCCTATGAACAGTAATCTTAAAATGTTTGAGTGTCTTTTATCAACCAAACTACTGACTCCAATTAGCTTTCGTTGAATTAATTAGTCTATGGGTTCACTTACTTTTTCCTCCAACACTGTGAAGTTTTAATGGGTATTAGACAAGAGAAATTAGAATTATTGGTGTTATCAACTTAAAGCAAAGTTCCAGTCTTTTTTCAGTTTATTAACCACTTCAATACCGCTGTATAGTCATATGACGCCTACAAGGTGGATCTTCCATCCTGGGTGGGCGTCATATGACGTCCTCGCATTCCTAGCCGCCTGGGGGGCGCGCCCCGCGCGCCCGCGGCATCGCTCGGGACCCGGTGCGAGTGCCCGGCGGCCGCGATGTCCGCCGGGCACCCGCGATTGCCCGTTAAAACAACAACACATGATCGGTCTCCTCCCCTTGAGTCCCCTCCCCCCACAGTTAGAATCACTCCTATAGGGACACACATTAACCCCTGCAGCGCCCCCTAGTGTTAACCCCTTCCCTGCCAGTCACATTTACACAGTAATCATTGCAATTTTATAGCAACGATCGCTGTGTAAATGTGAATGGTTCCAAAAATGTGTCAAAAGTGTCCGAAGTGTTCGCCGCAATGTCGCAGTCACGAAAAGAAAATCGCAGATCGCCGCCATTACTAGTAAAAAAAAAAAAAAATTCAATAAATCTATCCCCTATTTTGTAGACGCTATAACTTTTGCGCAAACCGATCAATATACGCTTATTGCGATTTTTTTACCAAAAATATGTAGAAGAATACGTATCGGCCTAAACTGAGGAAAAAAATCGTTATTTTTTAAAAAGGGGATATTTATTATAGCAAAAAAAAAAAAATATTGTGTTTTTTTTCAAAATTGTCGCTCTTCTTTTGTTTATAGCGCAAAAAATAAAAACCGTAGAGGTGATCAAATACCACCAAAAGAAAGCTCTATTTGTGAGAAAAAAAGGACATCAATTTTGTTTGGGTGTAACGTCGCACGACCGCGCAATTGTTAGTTAAAGCGACGCAGTGCCGAATCGCAAAAAGTGCTCTGGTAAGGAAGGGTGAAAAATGGCCCGGTGCTGAAGTGGTTAAAAGTCATCAACTACAAAAAGTGTAGCTGCTGACTACAGACACTCACCTGTCCCACAGTCCAGCGATGCAGCCGCCCGAAGCCTCGCTCCTCTCCCCCTCCTCTCCACAGCGCCGTCATTTCAACTGTGTGCAGCTTCACAGCCACGCATGCACTCTCCTAGTGGCCAGGCAATCTTCTGGGACCTGTGACATGTCCCAGAAGATTGCAGAGAGGGAGGGGCAACCTAGGGGAGAGGAGGAGTCGCCTAGGTGGCCAAGCGACGTAAGGAGGAAGTGGAACAGGAAGTACCTGTCAAAACCAGATACCCACTCTCACCCCAAAAAAATTACATGCCAAATATGGCATGTAAGGGGGCGAGGAGTGCTTAAAGCGGAAGTTTGACTTTTGGGTGGAACTCCGCTTTAAGCACATTGTGTATGTCTATTGTTTTGACTTGATGAGGATCAGATCACATTTTATGGTGAATTCCTGCAGAAAAACAGGAAATTCCAAAGGGTTCACATACATTTTCTTGACACTGTATGTATGTATACATATAAAATATGTGTGTGTGTTTTAAGAGGCCATGATCCATATAATTTTATTTGTAGAACAGAACAGATATTGCCTGACATCATGGTTTTTACATCAGTAACCATATTAACCTTTGAAACTCACTTTAGGGAATATTTGAAAAAACGAAGGGTTAAATGTAATATGTCTTCTGAATCTGCAGAGTCTTAGAGAATTACATTTAGCTGTAATTATAAAGGAAACTGATATCTTTGCTATTGTGCTCCCCATAAAGTGTATGATATCTGACCAAATTGCTCCAACTGGAGCCATAATTTAAAACAAATCTTTGATGATATTATCTATTATTGGAATGCCTCACACTAAGCATTGAATTTCAAAACAGGTTGTACAATTATACAAACTAATGAAAGCGCTTTATAAGATTTGCTATTTCTACAGTGTGCTGCAGCAGTCTGTAGAGTCAGACATACACTATATTGTCAAAAGTATTGGGACACCTTTACACGCACATGAACTTTAACCACTTGCCTACTGAGCACCTAAACACTTTGAAAGACAATTACTCAGTCATACAACACTGCACCCAAATCATTTTTTTGTCCTTTTTTTCACACAAATCAAGCTTTCTTTTGGTGGTATTTGAGCACCTCTGGGTTTTTTTATTTTTTGCGCTATAAATGAAAAAAGACAGAAAAGTTTGAAAAAATAACACATTTTTCTTTGTTTCTGTGATAAAATTTAGCAAATTTGTGATTTTTCTTCATAGATTTTGGCCACAATTTATACTGCTACTTATCTTTGGTGAAAATAACCCAAATTAGTGTATATTATTTGGTCTGTGTGAAAGTCTACAAGCTATGGTGCAAATTATAAAAAAAAAAATGATCACACCTGATGTACTGGTGGCCTTTGAGACACTAACAAGCCAGGAAAGTACAAATACCCCCCCCAAATGACCCCTTTTTGCAAAGTAGACATCCCAAGGTATTTAGTAAGAGGCATGGTGAGTTTTTTGAAGTTGTCCTTTTTTTCCCACAATTCTTTGCAATATGAAGATTTTTTTTTTCACAAAATTGTCATTGTAATAGGTTATTTCTCTCACATGGCATGTGTATACCACAAATGACACCCCAAAATACAATTTGCTACTCCTCCTGAGTATGGCAATACCACATGTGTGGGACTTTTTCACAGAACCTTTTGGAAAAAAAATGAAAACGCATTTCTTTTACACAAAGTTGTCAATTTATAAGATATTTACAACACATAGCATGTTTCCAGCACTTGGTCTCTGTGTGAGGAGGGAGAGCTGTCAATAAGAGATGATCTCATATGTTAACATTTGATATCATTTCTCATTGGACACGCTGATCACGTGGTAAATGGGCGCTGTGATTGGCCATTTACAGCGATCTGTGATTCCCAAATTTTCCCTGAAGCACGCTCGAGAGGGCGCGTGGGGAGCGTGCAAAGGGGAGGATGTCATATGGCGGCATCCTGGCAATTAAGGCCCGTGCTGTAGCCATCATTCAGCTATAGCACGGGTGCAAGGTGGTGAATGGCCTCCCAGTCTTAGTCCGTAGGGTTCAATATTGAGTTGGCCTACCCTTTGCAGCTATACCAGCTTCATCTCTTCTGGGAAGGCTGTCCACAAGGTTTAGGAGTGTGTCTATGGGAATATTTGACCATTCTTCCAAAAGTTCATTTGTGAGGCTTTAAATAAAATAAAAAAATCTGATCACTTTTATTGCTGTCACAAGGAATGTAAACATCCATTGTGACAGTAATAGGCAATGACAGGTACTTATAGAGGGATCTGGGGGTCTGACCCGCGTTTTGGAATACCTTGGATTTTTTTAAATCAGCGCCATTGGCAGCCGAGTAAACCAGAAGTGACGTTGTGACATGGCTTTTAGGTTACTACATAGGCGACCCAATCAAAGCCAATTTCACCTTTTTTTGGGACTCCGGCCAGCCGGCGGATGTGCCAGCTGGTCGCTCGGGTCTTTCGGTGGGACGGAAGACCCGAGTGGAGCAGCTGAAGGCGGAGAGAGGGGGGATGTCCCCTTCCACTCCTTGTGATAACGGCTGAGGGGCTGCTGAGCCGCATCGGTTGTTATCACCAGAAAGCTGACCGCCAGCTTTCAAAAACCGTACCAGGGGAAGCCTGCAGCTGCAGACTTCCCTCGGTACAACCACTTCTGCAAAACGACGTACAGGTACTGTGCTCCATGCTCATTACAAATCCTGTAGTCCATCTTGCGCATGAGCAAGAGAGGGTGGCTACATTTCTACAAACAGTGGACCATGGAGAATGAACATAGCCACTCTCTAACAGGATGTCAAATCACAGCAGCAAAATAAAGGCATTTGAAGATCTGGAGGAAGCTGAGACCAATAGAAGGTACTTTTTTTTTAATTAAGATTATATACTTTAGTTTTCTACATGTTCCCTATGACATAGAAAATTGTCAGTTTTCGTGTTCAGGTTCAATTTACCACTTGCGGACCGCGCTATAGCCTAATGATGGCTACAGCATTGCCATCCAGTTCTGGGAGGGCATATATGGATGTCCTCCCAGAACTCTGCCCTCTGCGGCGCACAACCGGTAAGCTCTGTGATCGCTGTGTTCTTTGGACACAGCTGATCACAGATTGGGGTACAGAGTCAATTACAGCAGCCCTTTACCACATGATTAGTTGTGTCCAATCACAGCTTATTATGAAGTAAACACACTTGCCGGTTATCGGCATTCCTTTCCTCACACTGTGACCCTGTGAGAGGAGGGACGGTAACCAGTAAGTGTTAAAGGGGGCATCTACACTGATAATCAGGGCACTGATCATCAGTGTCCTGGTGATCAGTGCAGCCAGAACAGTGCCCATCAGTGCCAATTAATGCCAATCAGTGCCCATCAGTGCTGCTTATTAGTGCCCATCAGTGCTGCCTATCACTGTCCTTCAGTTCTGCCTATTAGTGTCCATCAGTGCTGCCTATCAGTGCTCATCAGTGCAGCATATCAGAGCAGCCTCATCAGTGCCTCCTCATGAGTGCCCATCATGTAGCCTTATCAGCGCAAATCAGTGAAGGAGAAAATTACCTGTTTGCAAAGTCTTATAACAGAAACAAAGAAAACAATATTTTTTTCAACATTTATAGTCTTTATTACTCATTTGTTAAGTAAAAAATAAATAAAAAAAAACCCAGTGGTGATTAAATACTACAAGAAAGCTTGATTTGTATGAAAAAAGTGATAAAAATGTACAGTTCTGCATGGCCGCACCATTGTCATTCAAAGTGCGACAGCGATGAAAGCTGAGAATTGGCCTGGGCAGGAAGGGGTAAAAGTGCACAGTAGGCAAGTGGTTATAGTTGATCTCAAGGTTTCATCTAACTGTAAATAGTTTTTTTGGACCAAACTGGTCCAAATGAACTATTTACTTCACTAGGATATGCTCACACTGATGCTGTGCGAGTTGAGTCAGTTTTGCAGTGTGATTTGATCAGTACAAGTTGATGCAGTTAAGAGGCAATTCTAAAGCGCTTTTCATGTGATTTGGATACAGCTGTGATTTCAGGTCTCTCTCTCTCTTTCTCTCTCTCTCTCTACTGGAATTGTGTTACTTTAAGACAGTTACCACTCAAGTCTAAGGCTGCATTCACACCTGAGCGTAGCTTTTCAGGCAGAAAATCGCGCGATTTGCGGATTTTTTTACCGCGTTTCGCAGCGTTTTTTACCGCGTTTTGCCGCAAATTTTGTGCAGAGCAAAAGGCCAAATCTGCCCGATTCGCGCGACAAAAAAGGGTCCGGAACTTGTTTGAGCTTCAGGCGTAGGGCTTCAGGCGTTTTGGAGTGGAGATGTGAACCATCTCCATAGAGAATAATGTATTTTTTCCCCTCTAGCATTTTGTAGCTTCAGGCTTCAAGCTACAAAACGCTAAGGTGTGAATGCAGCCTAAGGCGGTAAAATCACACCTCTCTAAACTCACACAGGACCCTTGCACTTCATATATGTGAACGGTCTCTGTAGAAAGTCATGTCAATTGTCATGCAATTCCATTCATTCTGGAATGCATCAGTGTGAACCTTGGCTTACAGTTACAACAGCTGTGAGCGCTATATAGATGGTACGCAGCTACATATAGTGCACAGCGCTGTGTTCCGACAGAGGGATGAGACTTTTCTCTCCTGCTCCCGGAACGAAAGCAAGACAGGCCAAGCAGAGGAAGCTTTGTATTCCATAAATTAATACAATGCTTACTTGATTGGCTGAAGCAGAGAGGTGGGCTAATAATGTCATGAAGTCTGCCCCAGCCAATTTTTCTCAGAACAGGTTTTATAACAAACGAAATTCCACTAAAACAAAAAAAATTTAGTTTAATTCCAGTTTAATATTTGCTAGAAAATAAATGTGTTTTCCAAGCAGCTGGCAATAAATTGTTAGAGGGGAAGGTCACCAATCTGAGCCAATCAGGAATGCCTGTTACTGTTGCAAACATGTGTAGCGGGTATCTCACTCTATAACCCTCAATCCCGCTAAGCTGTCCGGAACGATATACACAGGCTTTCTAGCTTGAGTTAGGGAGAATTGCCTGTTTGCTAGTTGTTTAGGGGAAATTTTTTTACACCCCCCCCTTCACTGACTGAGTTAAAGTATTATCAGCTGACACACACAGAGCTCTTATTCAGTGGCCTCTCTTGTGCCCCTATTGGCCCGGAAGAGGAAACCCAATTAAGAGCACAGTTTCTGTAGACAACAAGTGAACTCTCCACCCTGAAGTCTTCAAGTGAGTCCTGTCCCTGAGAGTCTTCCTGGAAGTAGACTTGTTTGCCTCCCCGTGCAACTTCAGACTAGAGAGATACTACACAAGGTCTCGTTGTCCCCACGCTTTCAGTGTAGATGCTCTGATAGACCATTGCCTATTCCACAGGACCTATGCCTTTCCCCCGGTTCCTGTCATTCTCCGATTTCTGTCAAGGCTCAGGATGGAAGAAGCAGAGATAGTGGCAATAGTACCGTACTGGCCAAACAGGCCATGGTTTCCCCTGCTGATGCAACTCAGCTTCCAGGACCCAGTTCCTCTGCCCTCCAGACCAGATCTCCTATCACAAGGGGCAACTCTACATCCATGCCTGGCCCATCTACATCTGATGGTCTGGTTTTTGAGAGGGGAAGGCTGGAGTCCCTAGGCTGTCCAAGTGGGGCCATCTCCATGTCATTGAATGCCAGAAGAGCAGGTACCAACAGGCTCTACCAGAGGATTTGGAAACAATTTGCAGACTACACGTCTTCCACCGCAGGGTCTTGCAATAATCCAAAGATACATGATATCCTGGGCTTCCTACAATCGGGCTTGGATCTCTCCTTGTCAGTCAGCTCACTGCAGGTTCAAGTCTCTGCAATTTCTGCCTTTACGGACGTTTCCTGGGCTAGACACCCACTTTTTGGCAGTTTTTCAGAGGAGCAATAAGGCTCAGACCTCAGAAAAAGCCAACATTTTCTAAGTGGGATCTTCCCCTTGTCCTGGATTTCTTCTCAAGAAGAGAATTGGAACATACAGATCTGTCCTCTATTAAGGAACTTTCTCTAAAAGTTGCCTTCCTGGTGACTATAACATTGGCCAAGAGGGTCTCTGAAATTAGCTATCTGGGATGCAAGGAGCCATTTCTAACCTTTTTTCCCGATTGGGTAATTTTGATTCCTATGTTGGGTTCAAACCTCAAAGTTTCATCTGTGTTTCACGACAATCAGGAGATTGCTCTTCCAATGTTTATATCTACCAGAGAGCCCAGTGTTCATCCCCTAGATGTCAGCAAATCTCTGAGTAAGTATCTAGAAGCTACAGCTCCATTCTGTCAGTCTGACCACCTGTTTGTTCTTTTTTATGGAAATAATAAGGAAATGTGTGTCTCTTCCAGATCTAACGCAGCATGGATTGTTCAGTTGATTCAGTAAGCCTACAAAGCTAAAGGCTTGGCGCCTCCAGAAGCGGTGACCACTCACTCAACCAGAAGCATGTCTACATCATGGGCGGTTTCACGTCACGTGGCTCCAGAAGTTATTTGCAAAGCAGCCTCGTGGTCTTCAATTAACACGTTCATGGCGCACTACTGCGTAGAGCCAGCCTCGTTATCTTCTGTTAAATTTGGTTTACGTATCTTGTCTGTTGATGTTGCCAATTAAAACTTTTTTCTTTTGTCCAGCACTTTGCCCACCCGGGTGTGTATGGCTAGTTATTTTCCACACGTAGGCTGCCATGGAGTCTGTCAAGAAAATGGAAAATTTCTATCAAATACTTACCGTAATTTTCCTTTCCTGATGGACTCCATGGCAGCAGGAGTTCCCTCCCAGTGGCTAGAGTAGGCTAAATTATGGAACATGGCCTCTGGCCCGGAACAACGATTTATGGGAGAAGGTTCCTATGAGGTATGATGGGGCGGGATTAACCCACACATAGGGCTGCCATGGAGTCCATCAGGAAAGGAAAATTTCGGTAAGTATTTAATAGAAATGTTCTGTTTTCTTTTGGTGCTATTTAATCACCATAATTTTTCATTTTTTTGCTAAATGAACAAAAAAAGGGCAAAAGTTTAAAAAAAAAAAAAAAAAAATGATTTTTTTCTTAGTTTCTGTTATAATTTCTGTGCTGCATGACCACGCAATTGTCATTCAACAGCACTGAAAGTTGAAAATTGGCCTGGGTAGGATGGGGGTAAAAGTGCCCTGTATTAAAGTGGTTAAATACTACCAAAAGAAAGCTCTATTAGTGTAAAAAAAAAATTACATAAATGTAATTTGTGTACAGTGTTGTATAACCGAACAATTACCAGTTAAAGTAGTGCAGTGCTGAATAGCAAAAAATGCAGTGGTCGTTAAGGGGGTAAAACTTTTTGGTGGTTAAGTTGTTCAGTCATTGTGTAAGCTTGTTTAAACTGTATTATTTCATATGCACCTGAATTAAAAAAAATAAACAAATATTTATATACATTTTACTTTTTATTATTTAAATTACCACGATCACATTACTATGACTAAGAAAAGCTTCCCTTAAATAATATGTAACATTGATTCATAAACACTATAATAAAAATGTAAAATAAAATTGTTTAAAACAGGTTATATCTCAAAAGAGCTAATGTTAGCAGTTCCTCCTAATTGTCTCTGGAGCTCTCTCTGGAGGTAATGGGTTTGCTGATTCCTGTTTTGTTTTTGGTGATTTTACTTTTAGCAAACATCCTTTTTCATTATTATTGTGCAGTGGCACCTTGAAAAAGGTCACAGGATTGTTTAAGAAACCCTTTTTATCTTCTAATTATTTCTGGACAACATAAAGGCAGTTGCTGCTTTTATCAAGGGAAGAGGCAGGATAAAATGTTCCCAAAAGACATATAAGCAGCTATTTTGTAGAGTAAATGGCCTTATCTTGTTCTTTAGTACTTTTGTTTCACCAGTCGACATATACTTAGGAACAAAAAAGATGTACTGGTGACACACTACCTGTCTTATCGCAAATAACGAATCGGATTGTGCATTTTTGAAAGTATTTTGAGGGCATCAGTGCTTTAGTCTCATGCTTAGTCTCATGCTTTTATCTTTTACCTTATCTTTTTACAATTAACAACCTCTAAAGTGCATTTTATATCTAAGTAGATTTTAGTTAAGGGGGTATGAGGACTATTCATATATGTAAAGCCAGCAATGAAGGTCAGTCAGAATGTAGCTCAAGTTCTCAAGGTGAATTTCATCACTACAGTTGGGATAGTTTCCTAACAAATGGAATATTAATGTTTCTATTTACTTTTCAATCAGTTTTTATTGAATTTCATAACATACAGTAAAGATGCAAATTACACATTGTATGTCGTTAAAATAAATTAACTCAGAATAGCACTTAAATAATGTCAACTCAATTATCAATGAAGTGTTACAGAACAAGAATTACTGTTATTAAAATGCTACAAAACGCAATACATTCAATATAGAAATATAAGATCAATATAGTAACATAAGATCAAATAGAAGTATATGTCCTCTAGACACCCCCATGGGGACTACACTGTGTCTAAGAGGAGAACGTTGCCACAATAATAGAACTTATCCAGGAACCTGTGACCATACTCTAGAACCCAGAGGCAAAAGTGTATATCAATCTGTTAGATATGAGTGTTACAAAAAGTTAGTAATAGTCGACCATTGTTCCCATGATGCCCACTTGTTTTTTTCCTTGGGTAATTTACCCTCACTGGATGCCATCATTAATTCATAACTATAATGTAGGTTTACGGTATCTAAGAGGTGAGTGATAGAGGGAGTTGTATCTGACTTCCATAATCTGGTTATAGTTAACCTAGCTGCCAATAGGATATGTGTCGTCACATGACGAAATGAAAAGGGTATGTCTTCAATGGATAAATTCAGGATAGCTAGACCCGGAGACATTGGTATATCTATCTGGGATATATCTTTTAAGAGAAGAAAAACGGTTTTCCAGTATTCCTGTATGGGGGTACATTCCCAAAATATGTGGAATATGCTTCCTATGTTGGAATTACATCTCCAGCACTTATTAGATAATGTGGGATAGAATGTTGCCAAGCGAGAAGGCGTCAAATACCATCTAAGGGACAATTTTTGTGTGAGTTCCCACAACGCAGAGCTTTTCGTGGATTTGTATACACTTCGTGAAGCTTGTTCCCATTGTGATTCTGTATAAGTCGTTGCTAGATCATTTTCCCAGTGTGTATGTGGTGTGGATTTAGTAAATACACGCTTTTGGTTCAGGGTGTTGTATACAAGTGAAATACCCTTCTGTTTAGGAAATTCAAAGTGCAGGTATTTCCATATTACTGAAGAAACTGTATATAAGAGAGGTTTGATTTTGTTAAGGCATTTCAGAAGTTTGGAATATGCAATAAAGTCTGATTCAGGCAAGTGAAATTCATTTTGGAGGGTTGAAAAGGATTTTGGGTTTGAGTCATGAAATAGTTGATTTATGAATGAGATTTTTCGGTTAGACCAATGGGATGTAGATAATTCAGGTGAGATGTGGTTTAAGACTTCTATAGGTATCGGTATCTGTGTAGTAGTGGGTTCTTGATGGATAGTTTGGGTTAGAATTTTCCATGCTCTGACCGTGGCTATCATGGTAGGGGGAATTGCTTTTGGTATTTTAGCGTCTAATGGAGTGCTCAACAACCAATTTTTTAAACTAGGACGAAATAGTAAGGAAAGTTCTATATTGCACCAGTTTTTATTCGGATCTTGCTGAAACCACTCAGTTGCTTGAGCTATGATCGCTGCAGTGTGATAATCTGTAAAATCTATTGAACCTGATCCTCCCGCTAATTTGTGTATCCTAAGTATAGAATGAGCGCATCTAGGTTTTGTACCGTGCCAAATACATCGGTTGAGTATCGTTTGAAGTGACTTAAAGTAATATTTAGGAATAGGAATAGGAATGGTCCTAAACAGGTATAAAATTTGAGGTAAATGCATCATCTTGAACGCCGCTAATCTGCCAGACCATGACAGTTCCATTTTAGCTAATTTCTGAGATTCAGTACGTAATTTATCTAAGAGAGGCTTGAAGTTTGATGAAAAGAGGAGTTTAGTGGTTCTAGTGAGTTGAATACCTAGGTAAGAAATGCTGCGTTCAGACCATGTGAAGGGGTATTGGGCTTGTAATAGTAATTTAGTGGTGGAATTCAATTTGAGATCTAGTATTTGTGATTTGGTGACATTTAGTTTGTAAAATGATATTCGTCCAAACCAATCTAAAACGTCTCGGGCTGCTGCTAAGGAGGAGGTAGGATTTGATAATATTAAAATCACATCATCAGCAAAAAGACTAATCTTATGAGTAGTGTTGCCAACAGTTATGCCTGAGATGTTCGAGTTCGTGCGTATGTGCTCAGCTAAAGGTTCTATAGTTAGATCAAAAATTAAGGGCGACAATGGGCAACCCTGACGGGTACCGTTCGAAATTTGGAATGGATGAGATATCATATTAGCCGAAAAAACTTGAGCAGCTGGGCAAGTATATAGTGCCATGATAGCATTATAAATATTGTCTTTAAACCCAAATTTCATGAGAACTTTCTGTAGATAGGTCCAGTGCACCCGATCAAATGCCTTCTCTGCATCTAAAGAAAGAAGCAGAGAAGGTGTTCCACTGGAATTTACGCAATGGATTAAGTCAATCATGCGACGCGTCGCGTCTGATGCTTGCCTCCCTTTAATAAATCCTGTTTGGTCTTTGTGAATCAGGTCTGGCATAATCTTCATTAAGCGTCTAGCAATAGTTTTGGCGTATATTTTTAAATCAAGGTTAAGTAAGGAGATTGGCCGGAAGTTTTGTGGGGCAGTCGGATCTTTTTCAGGTTTTGGGAGAGTGATAATTAATGCGTTTAGCGATTCTACAGGGAATTTGGAAGAATATGCAGCTTGGTTAAGAAATTTCAGCAAGTGTGGAATCAAATAGGTAGAGAATTGTTTGAAGTATTCCCCTGTAAGGCCATCCGGGCCTGGTGTTTTGTTACAAGGCAGTGATGAGATGGTAGCTAGAAGTTCTGGTGCTGAAAAAGGAGCATTTAAATAAGACAATTGTGTTTCTGTCAGAGTCGGTAAATTTATCTTATGGAGAAAGTCATCAATTTCCTCTTGGGATGGTTGGTGGGTTGTAGGGTCATTCTTGAGATTATATAGGTCACTATAGTAATCGCTAAAAGCATTCGCAATGTCTTGTGGATTAGATAGCTTTACTTTCGAGTGTGGGTGGAATAAGAAGGGAATTTTAGATTTAACTCTAGCCCCTTTGATACGTTGTGCTAATCTTTTTCCTGCCTTATTGGATGTGGAATAAGAGATGGCTTTGAATTTGCGTTGCATATGTTCGTATGTATGGAGAAGAAGCAGCCTGAGTTCCTGTCTAAGCGACATTAATTGTGCTAGTGTAGTGGGACATGCAGATGACTTATGGTCTGCCTCCAAATGAGCAATTTGGGAAGTAAGGGAGTCTATTTGTTGTGTTCTTTTTTTTTTGTGAATGGAGCCCAGTTTTATAAGAACACCTCTCATTACCGCTTTATGCGCGTTCCACACCACGGCAGGATCCCCCACTGAATCAGCGTTTAATTCAAAATATTCTTTCAAATGAGTAGCAATTTCTTTGGAGTATGTAGCATGTTGTAATATGAAATTATTGGCTCTCCAGAGAAAAGAGTTCCGTTGAGGAGACGTATCATCAATAATTATCGAAATTGGGTTGTGGTCTGACCATGTCATGGTGTGGATAACAGAGGTAGTCACCTTTTGTAATAACAATTTATCAACAACAAACATGTCAATTCTGGAATACGACTTGTGTTGCGGGGAGAAATAAGTATAATCCCTCTCTGATCCATGGTGGCATCTCCAGACATCGTAAAGATCAGACGATGTCAGGATTTGCCCCAGGGGAGAGGGTCTTCTCTTATCCGCTGAAGTAGTGTCCATATAAATATCTGCAACCATATTAAAGTCTCCGCATACAAGGAGATATCCTTGTTGTAACTCTTTAATTTTGGTCAAAGTCTTTTTGACAAAATTTGCCTGTCTAGAATTGGGAGCATACAAGTTGAGTAAGGTATATTTAGTTCCATTAATCATACAGATTAAAATAAGAAAACGACCATTGGGGTCACCTATTTCTTTTATGAGGTGGAAGTCAGTGTCTTTCTTGATCGCTACAAGCACTCCTCTCTTCTTGGAAGAGAAATTAGAATAGAAAATAAGGGGAAATTTGTTACTGCGACATAAAGTGGCTGAAAGTGGGGTCAAGTGTGTCTCTTGGACACATAAGATATCGCTATCAAGCTTTTCAGCAGTATGCCACAAAGATTGTCTCTTTGCTGGGTGGTTGAGACCCTTGGCGTTCAAGGATACTATCGTGAATGGCATATTTCCTGTTGTGGCTAAGTGATGGATCGTGGGAGACTATAACACTTACAGTTTGCAGATATTTCTTGGTGTATACAGTAAATTCAGTTCCTTTCGGCTTATCAGGATACCTGGGTTCCGTAACTAGATGTATTTCTATAAAACCTGGAATGAAATTACAATTATATATAACAGCTATTTAAAAATATAGCAAAAGATATGAAAACAGGATGCGGCAGATTTGTGTCAAGCACAAAAAAAAAAGCAAAGAGTCAGCTTTTAATGCTGCAGTGTGGAACAGTTAATACCAAAGGCAAGTGAGATCAAACAAAATTCCTGGAGGGGACGCTATAAACGTAGTTAGCGGACCGCTCAGGAGCCAGATACTTCCATAGGTTGATGATTCCGGGATCTTTGATTGTAGTGATATGTTGAAGGACGTTTTGGAAGAAGCGAAGTTTCATCTTTGTGGTATTCCGGGATTATTCCCCATTCTTTCAAAAGTTTCAAACCCTTGTGTAGGTCATTTATTATATGAGTGGATCCGTTTTTGGAGACAATTAGTGTGGCCGGGTAGCGCCATTTGTATAGAATCTTATGGTTTTGCATTCCTTTAGTTATGGGGTTCAAATCTCTACGTAGTTGAAGCGTATATCTTGATAAATCAGGAAATATTTGAACACCCTCAAACGGACGTGGTAGAGGGCCTTTCAATCTGGCTTCTGACATCATTTTTTCTTTAATATGGAAAAAATGGATCCTCATAAGTATATCTCTAGGCACTGATGCAGCCAGGTGTGAAGGTTTTGCAATTCTGTGTATTCTGTCAATTATAATGTCACGTGGCGTAACTTCAGGTAGAATAGTGCGTATAAGTTCTTTGGCGTATTTGGGTAATTCTGGAGTTGTTATATTTTCGGGGACCCCCCTTAACTTGACATTGTTTCGTCTAGAGCGGTCTTCCAAATTTGCTAATTTGCCCCTTATCCACTCTTGTTCATCTTTTACCTCATCAATAGAATCAATGATGTCATTCACTGTGGAGAAGCATTTCATCATACCTTTCTCAATAGTGGATACTCTGTTATCTATTAGACTGACATCTGTAGTGAGTTTAGTAAATAGAGTGGATAAATCAGTCACAAGAGAGGAATGCAGTGATATTAACATCTCTTTCAGTGTAGTGTCAATAACAGGCTGACCGCAGGTTGGGAAGGATGCCATTGAGGAATGTAAGGCCTGGTTAGATTGTAGTGGAATAAAAGCCTGGGGCTCAATTTCTGAGTGAGGTGGCCGCTGTGCTAGAGCATCCATTCTCATTTTTGCCTTAGCTGGGCTGTTCATTAAGGGATCCCCCTCTGTGTCATTGTCATGGGAGCTAGACATCTCCCTGTTTGGTGAGTCACCAGAAATGTTATTAGGGATTTCTGTATGTTTAGTCTGAGGCGCTGCTATGCCTTCAGCTCCATTTTGATTCTGACTGACCAGCGCTTCAGGAGGGTACAGGAGTGTGGTGAGCTTTTGGGGCTTGTGGTCCCCAGTTCTCTTACGGGACATTGTTGTGGGTCACTACTGGACTAATGTGGGGAAGTTTTTGTACAAAAATACCGGCTCCAGCGGTCCCTAATCGTTCCGGTTCGTCTCCCTCACAGCAGAGCTCAGCACTAAGCGTCCATCTCTCTTGCCGGCTGGCCACGCCCCCTCCAATGTTTCTATTTAGTACACAGGGAGGGTTAGTGTCTGACTAAATTAAATAAGAACTACACCACAGGACATAACTACGGTATATTGCAGTTTAGGGGAAAAAAAATACTTTTCACTTACGCTGCCCCAAATAAACACATCCTGGACCATCATGGCAGACTCACCTGCCTATTTGCCGTTCTCCAACACTGACAAATCAGACATGTCCCTTTTTTCTCTGTCTGCTACCACCATCATCCCTTCCTCGTCTTCCTATTGGTTCCTGACAATCCTTTTTGAACACCGGGCATCCACTCTTGCTGTTCCCTCCATACGAAGGATTTACATCATCATTGGCTGGCCAATAACTAAACAGAAGCATTGAGAGCCTGGAAGAACATTGGGAGAAGGAGTTACATTGTTGCAGCACTTGGCTCCATTCTTGGGATTCTCCAGTTGCTAGTGTAGCGGGGTCGTACCCCTTTTAGGGGAGAAGACTACATTCCCCATAATTCCCCAGGCTCCCGGGCTGTTTGTTTCCGCCCGAGAGGCTTCTGGGGGAGGTGATAAAAGGGAAGAGGAGAGACCGCCTCTTTCTCTTCTGACTGGGCTGGTGACGCAGAGACTTGCAAGTGAGGAGACACCTGTGCGGACCGGGACTGCTGAAGGCCTGAAGCCTGGGCCTTGCAGCAGGTGGAGAGAGACTCTCACCCCTCAGAGTCAGCAGCAGCGGAGCGGAGACTTTTCCCTACAGGCGGTCGGTCGGAGAGAGGACCGGAACGCAGGGGCTGTGACGGAGGAGACCGGACGCCGCCATTGGAGGGACCGGAGCTGAGGACGGTACCCCAGGATTGGTGAGCGAGCTGAAAGGCTCATCCTACATTGCTACACACACTTTCATGCCTATTGAACTGCCAAGGCACAATTTACCTCAGAGCAGCAAATGTTTCTTTCTGTGGATTACAAATACACCATTTAAAGCTACATGTGCACCACCTCTACAGTTCTCTTGCCGGTGAAGAATACTGTACTTATTCAAGGACTGAGCTCTATTGCTAGGGATCAGGCCTGGTCCGTTAGGTAGGCGCAGATAGATTATTGCACCTCAGGGGTGCATAGCAGACGGTCGCTACACTTGGCGCTCCGTTTCCCCTTTGCTATCCTGATACATATATGTGTACATGTTTAAGTGCATATTGCAGGGACCTGCTAATGTGTTGTAAGTCAAATGTTTAAATGCATGTTACTATTTCTTTTCCTTACTGCCAAAGTAAAGCCAGTTATTCTTATCTCAGCAGTCTGCTTGTGAGTTTGAGTCCATTACACTTAGAGTATAAGTGATATTTATATGTGCATAGATACATACCCCTTTACTAACTGTGCCAGAGCGGGTAGAGCAAATTGCCGGGGGTTGGTGGAGCTGTACTCAGGGACCCAAAACAAACCAGCGGCCCTCTTAACTGGGGGTATCGCTACACGTGGGGGCTCGTAATCCGGGATCCTGAGTCAGCGGGAAAAGCCGCCAGAAGGTACCGGCATGGACTCGATAGAAGTGGGACGGTGGTCCGCAATATGGGGCACTGATCCAGCCGAAATAGCAGCCATTGAACTGCCAGGGATATGGCAGAGAGAGGCAGTCAAGCAGCTCATAATGTCCCTATCCCCATGCAACAAAGCATGGATAATGGACATAAGAAATGATGCCGGGTATACATACGCCCTAATAGAATGGCAGGAAGAGACTCCAGAGCAGTTCAGGAGCCAAAGCATACGAGCATTGGACGGTCAGACCTATCAATTGCTGCATGCGCTGCCGCGCAAGGGAGACTGTTCTCCTATGAAAACTATGCTATCCCCAAAGAAGGAAGAGCAGAAGGGCGCGGAAAGTCCCGCACCCGCACAAACTACTCTTAGTGCAGAACTGTGTGCTGTCCTAGGGGAGATTGTGACTCAGTGCAGAAGAGACCCCGGGGATTACCCGATGTCGGGATACAGGAAACTCTGCATGTTTTCAGGGAGAAAACCTGTACCCTTGGGAGAAGAGGGATTTGAAGAGTGGTTAGATGGTGCCACGCAGGCCCTAGAAGAATGGGAGGTCCCAGAAGGTAGAAAGAAGCAAAGGATTGTTGAGAGCCTAAAAGGGCCTGCCTTAGAGGCCATACGCAATCTGAAGACAAGCAAAAAGGATTGCACTGCCCAGGATTACATAGACATCCTGGAAAGTGTGTTTGGTGGGACAGAGAAAATCACAGAACTTACCTATCAACTGGAACACTGTTACCAGAAGACAGGGGAGAAGCTGTCGGAGTATATGGGACGTATAGACAAGATCCTGCATAGGATTATCCTGAAGAAGGGGATAGATCCAGGGAAGGTAGATGAAGCCCGTGCCCAGCAGGTGGTCAGGGGAGCCCAACCCCTGGACCCTGTCGCACTAATACTACGCACCCGGCAGGATGGGAAAAGCCTGGACTACCCCGATCTCATTCGAATGGTCAGAGAAGAAGAGGCCATGTTGGAGGAGAAACGGGAAAAGCAAGTGATGGGGTCTACAAAACTTCCAGTGGCCACGGTCAGGTCGGCCTTAACCCCTGAAAGAGAGACAGAAGTAGATGCCCTGAAGTTGCAGATGTCCCAGATGATGGAGATACTGACATCTCTAGTGGCGAAAGAGACGCCCAGTCCCAAGAAAGAAGCAAGCAGGAGGGAATTGTTTCCAACTGTTTCAGCACCAGCATCCCCACCTGACTACGGAGAGATGATCTGTTTTAATTGTGGGGGAATTGGCCATATTGCAGCTGTATGTGCCAGTCCCAAGAAGAAGAAGACAGATAGCCGCCAGCCGGCGGGAAACGCCAAAGGGCCCCGGTGAAGGAGTCAACCGGGTGCCCATCGCCTTCAGTGAGCTCCAAGAAGTATAACGGGAAAAGAAAGCGAGGAGATCAAACCCCTCGGAAGGAACCCAGGGATCCTCAACCAAGGTACACTCCAGAGAAAGGGGGCAAGACCCCTCCGAAGAAACACAGTACTCCTAAACGAGAACCCTTAAAAGTGAGAGATAACAATGTCCCTCAACGGGTTCACACTCCCACTAAGAGGGGGAAAATTAATGCATACCAGGCTCAAGAAAGGATCAAGTGCAGATCAAGTGAGAAGGAATATACACAAAGGCCCTCCTAGACACTGGAGCCCAAGTGACCCTATTGTACAGGGACTTCTATGACAGATACCTGAGTCATCTGCCCATACAGAAGATAGAGGAGTTGGAGATAAGGGGACTGGGAACTCAGAGTTTCCCCTATGATGGATACCTGCCCATACGGTTGACCTTTGACCCATCCGTAGCTGGGAAGACTGAAGTGTTTGACACCTTAGCAGTGGTGTGTCCCCGCCCACCAGGAACCAGCAAGACTTCCCTGATTATAGGGACGAACACGGACCTAGTCAGAAGGCTTCTGACCCCCCTAGTGAAGAAAGAGAATCTTTCAGCTCCCAAGATCCATCCCATGCTGAAGGCAGCCTACCAGCGGTTGGTCCTAGAGCAGAAGACCCCAAGTGAGGGGATAGGAAGGGTATGGAGGCTTGGAAAAGAAGGAGCGGTGTTACAGCCTGGAGAGGTGACCTGCATGAGAGCCACGATGAAACTTAATTGGGAGCAGCCTGGCCCCTTTGTAATGTTGGAACCCGACCCAATGGAGGGTCACTCAGGTCTGGAGGTGATACCAGAAGTAATCTCATTGAAGGACCTGAAAAAGGCTAGAGGAAGAGTCCCTGTCAGTGTGAGGAACTCCACGGAGCGGCCCGTGGAGATCCCTGCCAGGATGCTTCTGGGACAGGTGAGTCCTGCTGTCCCAGTTGGCTGGTCAGAAGTGAAGGGGACGGGTAAAGGAGAAGATGTTTGGAAGAAACTCTCCATGGAAAACCCAAACCTACCTGGAGCTTGGAAAGAGAGAGCCAAGGCCCAGCTGACCAGATGGGAGAAGATTTTCTCTAAAGATGAGTTTGATGTGGGGTGTGCGAGGAGTGCCACCCATCGAATCCGCATGCAAGAGGACAAGCCATTCAGAGAGAGAGTCAGGCGAGTCCCGCTAGCAGATCTGGAGGATCTGAGGGAGCAGCTTGCGGAACTGAAGAAGACGGGAGTGATTAGGGAGTCCAGAAGCCCCTATGCCTCCCCAATAGTGGTAGTCAGGAAGAAGAATGGGTCATTGAGGCTCTGCATTGACTACAGAACTCTCAACAGGAGGACCATTCCTGACCAGTACACCACGCCAAGGATAGAGGATGCCTTACAGAGTTTATCTGGAGCTAAGTGGTTCAGTGTGATGGACCTCAAGAGTGGGTATTACCAAATCCCCATGCATCCAGAAGATAGAGAAAAGACTGCCTTCATAACCCCAGTAGGGTTCTTTGAGTTCAACAGGATGCCTCAGGGCCTATCTGGAGCTCCTGCTACATTTCAACGCCTTATGGAAAGGACAGTTGGAAGAACATGAAGCCAGATTGGAGAAAGTATTGAAGAGGCTCAGTGAAGAGGGACTCAAACTTTCCCCCGAGAAGTGTCGGTTCTATCAGTCTTCTGTGAACTATCTGGGACACATAGTGTCTGAAAAAGGAGTGGCTACAGACCCTGAGAAGTTGGAGGCAGTTACTTCGTGGCCAAGACCCACAACAGTTACAGAACTTCGGTCTTTCTTGGGGTTCTGCTCCTACTACCGCAGGTTTGTGGATGGGTTTGCCCGCATTGCAAAACCCCTAAACGAACTGCTCAAGACAGAAGGAGAGGAAGATGGATTGGGGCTTAGGAGGCCCGGTGAGTCGGTCCAAGACCAATGGAACTCAAGGTGTGAAGAGGCTTTCAGAACCTTGAAGAGAAGTCTCACCACAGCCCCAGTCTTGGCCTATGCTGACCCCACTAGACCATATGAGCTACATGTTGATGCCAGCCATGAAGGTGGAGTACTCTACCAGGAGTATGAAGAGCAGCTACGACCAGTGGCCTATGTGAGCCGGAGCCTGACCCCCTCCGAGAAGAACTATCCCACCCACAAGTTGGAGTTCTTAGCCCTTAAATGGGCAGTAGTTGACAAATTGAAAGACTATTTGTATGGGGCAGAGTTTACTGTAAAGACAGATAACAACCCCTTGACCTATCTATTCACCACCGCCAAGCTGGATGCAACTGGACACAGATGGTTGGCGGCGTTGTCAGGATTCAATTTCAGCCTCAAGTACAGACCAGGGGCTGGAAATAGGGATGCAGATGCCCTGTCCCGAAGATCCCATGTCATGGTCGATGACTGGGAAGACTGGACCCAAGTGGCACCAGAAGGGGTGCGAGCCCTTTGTCAGGGGGCTGAACTCCAAGCCAGAGGAGGATCCAGAGCGGAAGAGATAGGAGTTACCACAGTAGGAGTCCCAAAGTGTTACTGTGGGGTAACTCAATTAGAAGAAGAGTGCCTACCGAAGCTGTCCAAGAAGGAGCTAAGGTGTGACCAATTGGAAGACCCCATGGGGAGATTGGTCTTGGAAGCCTTGGAAAACCAGAGTCCAGAGGGACTTCGCCTTCACCCTTCCAAAGAAGCTCGCCTACTGAGGAGAGAGTTGGACAAATTACAGGTGCATCAGGGAGTGGTCTACCGAAGGGGCCCCTCTGATAGCTCAGAAGATAAGTGGCAGTTGTTTCTCCCCGAAAAGCATCGAGAGACTGTGCTGATTGCCTTACATGACCAGCATGGTCACTTGGGAGCAGAGAGAACCTTCCAACTTGTCAGAGACCGGTTTTATTGGCCCTGCATGAGGGCCGAAGTGGAGGAGTATTGCCATTCCTGTGCAAGATGCATTCAGAGGAAGACTTTACCCCATCAAGCTGCCCCAATGGGCCATCTACAAAGTCAAGGCCCAATGGATCTGGTATGCATTGATTTTCTCTGCCTTGAACCCGATTTGAGTGGATTGGGAAATGTTCTGGTGGTAACCGACCATTTCACCCGTTATGCTCAGGCTTTCCCAACCAAGGACCAGAAGGCCTCTACAGTAGCCAAGGTACTTTTGGAGAAGTACTTTGTTCATTATGGACTACCACAGAGAATCCATTCAGACCAAGGAAGGGACTTTGAGAGTCGCCTGATCAGGAAGCTACTAGATTCTCTGGGAGTAGAGAAGACTAGAACCACACCATATCACCCTCAAGGTGATGCCCAGCCTGAAAGGTTCAACAGGACCCTATTGAACATGTCGGGAACTTTGGAAACAGAGAAGAAGCAACATTGGAGTCAACACATTTCAGCTCTAGTGCATGCTTACAACTGTACAACCAGTGATGTGACAGGTTTTTCCCCTTACCGGCTTATGTTTGGGAGAGAAGCGAGATTGCCAGTGGATCTGGCCTTTGGCATTTCCTTAGACCATGCCTCTGTTGCCTCCCACAAAGGATATGTGGACAGACTGAGGCACAGTCTGAAGATAGCTTATGAGAAAGCTCAAGCGGCCTCTGACCAGAGGGGGGCCCGAAATAAGAGGAACTTTGACTTGAAGGTTAGAGTACAGGACCTACAGCCTGGGGACCGTGTACTGTTACGCAATCTAGGGATCCCTGGAAAACACAAGATTGCTGATAGATGGAGATCAGAGCCATATATCATCTGTAGAAAACTTCCAGGATTGCCTGTCTACAAGTTGAAGCCAGAAGGGAGAGTGGGGCCTTTGAAGACCTGGCATAGGAATCACTTGCTCCCACTCACTGAAGCAGTCAGAATACCTCCAGCAAGAGACGTACCTGAATCTGTTTCCATTCTGGATACCCCCAGACCTAATACTCGGTCTCAAACATCCCAAGCTAGGGGTGGACAGGACCCCCAATCAGCAGAAGAAGAAAGAGGAGAACTTGAATGGCTATGGCCTTCCTCAACTTCAGGAAATTCCGCCATAGATCTTCCACCTACTGAAGATGTGGAAGATAGAACATTGAACCCAGAAGCTACAGAGTTTGTTCCATTCAGTGTTGTGCCGGAGTGCTGGGAAGATATCCCTGGTCTCTACTCAGAAGAAGAAGAAGTAGATGTTCCAGAACCAGAGATGTTGCCAGAATGTGTTCCTGAAGAAGTCCCAAGAGAACAGAGATCTCGCAGAGTTGTGAGGCCTCCCAAGAAGTTAACTTACCCCCAAATATGAAAAAGTTCAGAGGACTCGGTTACCACAGCAAGGAGAAGTGCTGAACGCCCTGACCCATCCACTGTTCATTTGGTGGAGGGCAACCCCAGCTCACTCTCTGGCACAGTTAAACAGGTCGCCCACACTGAAGTGACCTGTAGACAGGACAGCTCCCCATCTTATGCTAATTGGTGGGAAGCTCCTCTGTCTGAATTATGTGAACGTGTTGTCTCAAAGAAAGCTTGTAGATTGAACAATGTCTTTGGGGACCAAAGATTCAAAGTGGGGGGAGTGTGTAGCGGGGTCGTACCCCTTTTAGGGGAGAAGACTACATTCCCCATAATTCCCCAGGCTCCCGGGCTGTTTGTTTCCGCCCGAGAGGCTTCTGGGGGAGGTGATAAAAGGGAAGAGGAGAGACCGCCTCTTTCTCTTCTGACTGGGCTGGTGACGCAGAGACTTGCAAGTGAGGAGACACCTGTGCGGACCGGGACTGCTGAAGGCCTGAAGCCTGGGCCTTGCAGCAGGTGGAGAGAGACTCTCACCCCTCAGAGTCAGCAGCAGCGGAGCGGAGACTTTTCCCTACAGGTGGTCGGTCGGAGAGAGGACCGGAACGCAGGGGCTGTGACGGAGGAGACCGGACGCCGCCATTGGAGGGACCGGAGCTGAGGACGGTACCCCAGGATTGGTGAGCGAGCTGAAAGGCTCATCCTACATTGCTACACACACTTTCATGCCTATTGAACTGCCAAGGCACAATTTACCTCAGAGCAGCAAATGTTTCTTTCTGTGGATTACAAATACACCATTTAAAGCTACATGTGCACCACCTCTACAGTTCTCTTGCCGGTGAAGAATACTGTACTTATTCAAGGACTGAGCTCTAATGCTAGGGATCAGGCCTGGCCCGTTAGGTAGGCGCAGATAGATTATTGCACCTCAGGGGTGCATAGCAGACGGTCGCTACACTTGGCGCTCCGTTTCCCCTTTGCTATCCTGATACATATATGTGTACATGTTTAAGTGCATATTGCAGGGACCTGCTAATGTGTTGTAAGTCAAATGTTTAAATGCATGTTACTATTTCTTTTCCTTACTGCCAAAGTAAAGCCAGTTATTCTTATCTCAGCAGTCTGCTTGTGAGTTTGAGTCCATTACACTTAGAGTATAAGTGATATTTATATGTGCATAGATACATACCCCTTTACTAACTGTGCCAGAGCGGGTAGAGCAAATTGCCGGGGGTTGGTGGAGCTGTACTCAGGGACCCAAAACAAACCAGCGGCCCTCTTAACTGGGGGTATCGCTACACTAGGATGGACCACAAGGCACTCCGCAGACATCGCCAACTATTAAAATGCTAGGAGACAAGGCAAAGGGTTTTAGCAGAAGATACCCACAAATTCTCTTCTGCTAAAAAAAAAAAAAAAAAAAAAAAAAAAAACTAGCAATTTTCTTGTAACAAAACTTCAATTGAAATGCAGATTAAATTCAAGGCAAAGGACAAATAGGGGGCAATTTACTAAAACCAAGAGTGCAAGAGAGAGTGCACAATCTGGTTCATCTCTGTGTAGAAATCAATCAGCTTCCAGGTTTTTCGTCAAAGGTTAATTGCACAAGCTGAAGTTAGAAGCTGATTGGCTATTATGCACAGCAGAACCGGATTTTACACTTTTCAGTTTTAGTGAATCAACCCTATAGTGACTGCTTACACTTTTAAATCCAGAGACCATTGGAAGCCTGAGATGCAATTATTGCAATTATTGCAAGCAAGTTAAGTCTTAAGCCTCGTACACACGATCGGATTTTCTGCAGACAAAACCTCTGACTTTTGTCCAAGGGCATTGGTCAGGAACTTGTCTTGCATACAAACGGCAAAGAATTGTCGGCCAACAAGTTAGTAGAGGTTTGGTGAGTGTTGATTCGTGCTTTTCATTTCACGCTTTTCATTTTGTGCTTTTCATTTCGCGCTTTTCATTTCATGCTTTTAATTTCACGCTTTTCATTTCGTGCTTTTAATTTTGCGCTTTTCATTTTGTGCTTTTTATTTTCGCGCTTTTCGTTTAGTTTCTGAACGGCCGTTCGTCAACCAGCCATGTTGTTGAATCGGAGGCGATAATGTGTTATTTATTATTGGCCTTGGAGTTATTGCTTTGACCCAAGTCCAGTCCAGGAACAGGAGGAGGAGGATTTTTTGGACATAAAATTGGTTGCTTTATTAATCGTGACCAATTATGTCATATGCCATTGCTCCAGGAGAATAATCCAGATGTTTTTCGGAATTATCTTGGGATGACGGACCCCTGCTTTCACCAACTCTTGGCATTGTTGACCCCCATGAGTGTTGATTCGTGCTTTTCATTTCACGCTTTTCATTTTGTGCTTTTCATTTCGCGCTTTTCATTTCATGCTTTTAATTTCACGCTTTTCATTTCGTGCTTTTAATTTTGCGCTTTTCATTTTGTGCTTTTTATTTTCGCGCTTTTCGTTTAGTTTCTGAACAGCTCCCCGATGTGATCCCGCAGTCCGTGATGTCCACTTACTTCTCACGCTGGATCCAGTCTCCTTCTGGTGGCCACAGACGTGCTGGGCCGTGACACAGATAGGCGATAATGTGTTATTTATTATTGGCCTTGGAGTTATTGCTTTGACCCAAGTCCAGTCCAGGAACAGGAGGAGGAGGATTTTTTGGACATAAACCCCTGTCAAAGATTATCTTGGGATGACGGACCCCTGCTTTCACCAACTCTTGGCATTGTTGACCCCCATATTATTTTCTCCCCATCCGGCAGATACTAACACAGGAGACGGAAGAAGCAGGACACATGCATGAGACTTTTATAAAAAATTTTGGCTGAATAATGATTTGATTTGGTATTTTTTCTATATTTTTGGATGCATAGAATGCACTTTTTGGTTAAAGTGGAAGTAAACCCCCCTATCGTTTTCAGCCAAGGAAGCTGCCATCTTTGCCTCTGTTTAATCTTCAACTGCCACAGTGCTGCACATGTGATCCATTATGACACCAGCCATTGGATGGTTTGACTGTTTGGTTGAGAGCACAGCCAATGTGCAGTTAGCATTCACGGCATGCCTTTTTTTTTTAGACTGTTAAATCGATGGGTTTACTTCCGCTTTAAGTTCTATTGGCAGATAGCATGTCTAATTGTATTGGTTTTCTTTTTTTAATGCACAATAAAAAATGTGGAGAATAATACTTGGCTATGTGTTTTACTTCAAATGACAGTTTGGTAATAGGCAGTTACATTTTAAAAAATACAATGTAAAATTAACAAGGGATACCAACATAGTTGTATCTTTGATCTTAAACTACGGGATAATAGTGTTGTGGTAACTTGCACCAAAAAAAAAAAAAATAATAAGCATAATATTATTATTGATATCACTAGAATAAAAAATCCTTTGAAAATTAGTTTGCAATAACTCCATCAGTATCATTAGCAAACCAGCTTCATTATTATCCCATTAAAGAAGAGAATGTGCGCTGCATTTTCGAGATTTCATAATTTGCAGCGTCACAATCCGATCATGTGTACAAGGCTTTATTCCCATGCCCACCACCACCTCACTCTCAGCCCACCACTGCGAGCTTGGGGAGAATAGAATGAATGGGTGAGCCAAAATTACGACTTCTCTGCTAAAGTCAATATTTGATTATTAGACCACCCCGATTTAGGGACAAAGTATGAGAACCAGAGCCAGAGATTCAGGATTTTGAGCCTCATTTATTACATCCCAAATCTCAGGGCCCCACTGTGCCCATCAAATGCAGCCACTGTGTCCATCAAATGCAGCCACTGTGCTCATAAAATGCAGGAACTGTGCCCATCAAATGCAGCCACTGTGCCCATCAAATGCAGCCACTGTATTGTACCCATCATATGCAGCCACTGTGCTCATAAAATGCAGCAACTGTGCCCATCAAATGCAGCCACTGTGCCCATAAAATGCAACCACTGTGCCCATAAAATGCAGCCACTGTGCCCATAAAATGCAGCCTCTGTGCCCATAAAATGCAGCCTCTGTGCCCATCATATGCAGCCTCTGTGCCCATCATATGCAGCCTCTGTGCCCATAAAATGCAACCACTGTGCCCATAAAATGCAACCACTGTGCCCATAAAATGCAACCTTTGTGCCCATCATAAGCAGCCACAGTGCCCATCATATGCAGCCACAGTGCCCATCATATGCAGCCACTGTGCCGGTCATATGTAGCCACTGTGCTCATAAAATGCAGCCACTGTACCCATCCTATGCAGCCACTGTGCCCATCCAATGCAGCCACTGTGCCCATCATATGCAGCCACTGTCCCCATCATATGCAGACACTGTGCTCATAAAATGCAGCCACTATGCCCATCAAATGCAGCCACTGTACCCATAAAATTCAGCCACTGTACCCATCATATGCAGCCACTGTACCCATCATATGCAGCCACTGTGCCCATAAAATGCAGCCACTGTGCCCATAAAATGCAGCCTCACTCTGGTCAAAAATGCTGCATATGTATCAAAAAAAATGGTTTGTTCCTGTCAAGACTGGCCGGAACCAGAAGACAAAATGAGTGTCACAACGTGCAATGTGAAGATGAAATAGTAGTAAATTTATTAAGGAATAGAAAAATACAAACCACTATTATTTTTCTATTCCTTAATAAATTTACTACCATTTTATCTTCACATTGCACGTTGTGACACTCATTTGGTATTCTGGTTCCTGCCAGTCTTGACAGGAACAAACCAGTTTTTTTGATACATATGCAGCATTTTTGACCAGAGTGAGGCTGCATTTTTGATACACTGTGCAAATATGCAGCCACAGTGCCCATCATATGCAGCCACTGTGCCCATCAAATGCAGCCACTGTGCCCATAAAATGCAGCCACCGTACCCATCATATGCAGCCACTGTGCCCAAAAAATGTAACCACTGTGCCCATAAAATTCAGTCTCTGTTCCCCTTAATATGCAGCCTCTGTGCTCATCATATGCAGCCACTGTGCCCATAAAATGCAGCCTCTGTGCCCATCAAATGCAGCCTCTGTGGACATAATATGCAGCCTCTGTGCCCATAATATGCAGCCTCTGTGCCCATTATATGCAGCCTCTGTGCCCATTATATGCAGCCTCTGTGCCCATCATATGCAGCCACTGTGACCCTCCCACCTGCTCGCCCACTTGCTGTCTGACCGACACTTACCCCATCTTGGTGGCTGGTCAGGCAGCAGGTTATGGCGGCGAGCTGTGGGACATGCAGCGGGTCAGGCGATGGCTTCTGTGTCCTCCATGGTTCCTGTGCGTCTCTTCTTCAGTTCCGCTAGGCGTCCAATAGGGATGCCTGTGCCTTCAGCCAATCAGGTGACGGGTATTAGACCACCGCTTCCTGACCGGCGGAGAGGCGGTTAGAAAAACAAATATTAATTATTATTAATTATTAGATTACCTATTAGAGCCTATGGCTCTAATCAGGTACTTTAAAAAAACACCCCCTCCGCTGTATTTCAGGCGCCCGGCGTTAGGAAAAGGGGCCGGACCCCTGAATTGGGGGTGGCTACAGCGGCCATGGATAGATTCATGCTATGCATGTATCTATCCATTTTACATATAGGGGGTGGCGTGACAGAGGGGGCAGCTCCTGTGTGCCCTTAATGGATGCACCGCCACTGGTGTGTTATATCATTTCTGATGACAAGTTCTGCTTTTTTTATTGTTATTATTTTCAGGCACCTTTAAACCACTTGCTGACCGCCCACAGTAAATATATGTCAGTAATCTGACGTTAAATACCGTTGTTAAGGCAACAGCTAACTGTCATGATCCCAGTATCGTTATTTACTGTAGACGATTTTGCGTCTGATAAAAGTGGTGCCATGGGCGCATTTGCCGTGGGATCACTTTTATAGGCAGCGGGAGAGGTCAACCCTCCCACGGCTTTCCTGGTCTTTTGTTCCGAGCTTACCAGAGCCGTCGGTAAACCCAGAAGAAATCAGGTGTGGCCGATTGCTGGGCAGGAAGTCAAGTGAGGGCAAGATGGTCCGCACTCTTTCTTTTGCTTTTAGGGGAAAATGAGAGATCTGAGGTCTTTTTGACTCCAGACCTCTCAATAAAGAAGAGCTTTCATGCTTATTTCTATTACAAGGGATGTTTACATTTCTTATAATAGGAATAAAAGTGAACAAATACGTAAGTAGGGCCCGCATATGTAAACGGTGCTCAAACCACATATGTGAGGTATCGCCATGATCGTTAGATAACCTGTAACAAAAAAAAATGTAAGCGTAGCCTATGGAGATTTTTAAGTACCGTAGTTTGTTGCCATTCCACAAGCGTGAGCAATTTTAAAGCATGACATGTTAGGTATCTATTTACTTGGTGTAATATTATCTTTCACATTATATGAAAAAATTGGGGGAACTATTGTGGGTTTTTTTTAATTCATTAAAGTGTATTTTTTTAAAAAAAATTGCATTTGAAAGACCGCAAATACAGTGTGACATAAAATATTGCAATGATCACCATTTTATTCTCTAGGGTCTCTGCTGAAAAAAAATATATAATGTTTGGGGGTTCTAAGTGTAGCAGCCTAACCCCTGTGGGGCGGCCATGTATTTTTCTGGGCTTACCGATTACCTCCTCCTTGTAGCTCGTCGTTCGTTGTCTAGGGGTTCCCAGGGTTAGTACCCAGTAATTGCTGAGACTGACACTCAAAGTCCTTTTGAGGATTTTTATTTGCAAAAAACATTTTAAACATAACACAGTCTCTCGGTTGGGAATAGAGGGTATGGATGATAATCTCAGGCACTTCAGAACTGCTGACATCAAATAAATGTCTCTTTAGATGATCCAGAGAGTAGCCACTCGCAACTGGACTCACTGTTGGATAAACCCTTGTCTGTAGATCTAGCCGCCAACAAGTGATTCAGAATTAGCAAAGTCTCTGGCACAGACCATGTTGTAACCGAAGGATGGGTTAGGAACTTTTCCTATGGTACCTGTATCTTTCAGCCATTTCGGCGATACCGTAGGAAATGCGGATTCAATTAGTGTCCATACATCTCAGCTCCCAGGCTCTTACCGAGCAGCCAGCTTCTTGGCCCTCCTCTGAAGAGTCCTCCTCTGGTCGCTTGTACGAGTTGCTGTGCCTCTCCAATCCTGAGAGGACACCGGGACACTTCAGAATCCTCCTTCAGTTACTGCGCCTCTAACTAGCCAGTTCCGAGGCTCGGAAATGGATGGATCCCCACCCCAGACCATGAGGGCCTCTGGGGCTGGTCAGGATGACTAGCTTACGGGGGCAGCAAACACTCCTGGGCCCAGGACCCCTTGCGGGGTTGGTCCGGACCAGAACCAGGAATCAAAGAGCAAGCCGAACCCTGAACACGTGATTTCAGCATCTTAAATACCCCTTCCCGGAATACACAGCGGGACCAGAGGCGCCCACTGATTAGCTCCGGGAAAGATTGGTACCTAATGTGTCGACCAGACTGCGTTCTCAGCCTGTCACAGGTGCTCACCTCACCTATGACCAGGCAGAACTCCAGCACAGCTCAGCCAAACTGATGCCAAAGTAAAGACCTAGAACAATTAACCCCCAGAACTCAGTTACAGTTCTGGAAAAACGAAATTTACAGAATAGCGCACACTTAGAAAAAGTGTCGGCACTACATAAGTAATTTTCTAGAAAAAATACTGATTTAAACTTGCAAACAAAAGTTCCAGAAAAGGCCTGGTCAGCAATTAGTTAAAGTGGTTCTAAAGCCTAAACATTTTTTACCTTAATGCTTTCCTTGAATTATCAGTATTTGCCCCTATAGACACCTATAGACATCTTCCTGTGATCACGCTGCTCGCACGTCCCCTGCAAACTAAGCTAATCACAGAACAGGGTAAAGGGCAAGTGACAGCGGTCCTTTACCATGTGATCAGCTGTCAGCCAATGACAGCTGATCACGGAAGTAGATAGAAGCCTGTTATTGGCTTTTTTTTCTCCTCACGCTGAGAGCATGAGGAGAAAAGAAGAAATTAAAAAAATCCGGTAACCGGCTTCTGTTACAGGGACATCGGTCCCAACATTTACCACCAGTGCTGCTAAACAGTGCCACCTATCAGTGCTAATCAGTGCTGCCTATCAGTGCCACCTCTCAGTGCCCTTCAGTGTGGCCTATCAGAGCCCATCAGTGCCACCAATCAGTGCAGCCTCATCAGTGCCTCTTCATCAGTTCCCACCAGTGCCATCTCATCAGTGCCCATCAGTGCAGCCTCATCAGTGCCACCTATCAGTGTCCATCAGTGCCACCTCATTAGTGCCACCTCATCAGTGCCCATCAGTGCAGCCTCATTAGCACAGTGCACGTCAGTGAAGGAGAAAAATTAGCTGTTTGCAAAATTTTATAACAAACATTCTTTTTTTTCCCTGTCTTGTTTTGCTTCTTTAGCAAAAGAAAAAAAAACCTAGTGGTGATTAAATACGACCAAAAGAAAGCTCTATTTGTGTGAAAAAAATGATTTCATATGGGTACAGTGTTGCATGACAGCGCAATTGTCATTCAAAGTGCATCAGTATTGAAAGCTGAACAATGGCCTGGTCAGGAAGGGGGTATAAGTGCCCAGTAAGCAAGTGGTTAAAAAAAAAGTGAGGAAGAGAAATTATGAGAAATTATGTGAGCACTTATATACATATAAAGGAACAAAATACTCACATTATTTTCTTGTGTTAAAGGTGCCTGATAAAAAAATCCAGATCAGAAATTATAGCGCACACATACATTTTGCAAACTTACAGCTGATGAAGACACATTTCACTGTTTCTTGGCTACAAATGAAGCTTTACAAATTACTAATAAATTGTATTATCCAATGCTAATAAAAAAAAAAAGGAGGAAGATAAATTATATGAGCACTCATAAACATATAAATTCACACATTATCAGTTGTAAGATTGCAAAATATATAGTTTTTGTAATTCCTAGGCCAAGATTAGTGTAAATGTCATAATTGCCAAAAACTATGATACGAAAATCAGGGAAGAATTGGTCTGATGCTTGTTTTATTATCTTCTGAAATGAATATATTCAGAAAACAGGTATTTACTATTTCAATGTACATTGAACTGTCTTTCAAATAAACTTGCAGTGGGCAAATCAATTAAAATGTCACTATATGAAAGAATTAAACTAAGTGCTCCCATTTTTATTTGTTGACTTCATTGACCTACTACACAAAAAAAATAGTACCATAGATACTGTAACATTGATATTTAATTTTGCTTACTGACTGTATTTACTTGTTTGGCATAGGACATAAACCCAGGCTATAATGCACATTGGACAAAATCATACATCTATAAAGAAGCATCTCTATTGTTTATGTTCAGTAGGCCTTTAATAATGCCCCGGAGGATACAGATCTTAATCTCTGCAATAAATTTAAAAGTAAAGCATATTTATTTTGTATTAACATATGTTTTATTCATTGAAATAACAAGGTACATGATTAATGTTGACAATACACATACAATGTCTTCCAGCTATTATTTCAAACTAGAAGATCATTAAATAAGTAACCAAAACATTTATATACATCTAGGTCTTTTTAATTGATATTTCACTGAAAGAACAAAGCTTAATGGCTTTAATACCTTCAGGCAATAAGTTAACTACATTCTTTAAAAATTTGATTACTACTCCTCATTTAAAAAAAAAATTACATAAATTAGTTTTTCATTAAATCCAATTTTAACGGTTGCCTCAAGACTTGGTGAAAAGATCAACTGCGTATTTTGTGTGAAAACATGTAATAATAATAATGAAATGTTCAGAATAATAAAGCCATCTGTCCACTGTGGGTCTAATAAAAATGAACATAACACAAACACACACACACACACACACACATACATTGAAAGTACAATAACCTATAGCAACTAATCACAACTGATCTTTAATATATCTGACATCACGAAACTAATTGCCTAATTGTTGACTCTGTGGCTTAAATTTATCTGATTAAATCTAGAACAAGTATGCAGCCAGTGAAGATAAAGTAAAGTCAAAACTCATGCCTGTTTCGGGTAAAAATAATTAAAGGATTAAGTTTAGTAGGAAAGAATAACAGCAATGACAGCCTCCAGAATTTAATTAGAGAAGGTTTTCAATCTTAAAACCATGTACAAATATTCACTCAAAACCGGAAAATTTTATATCAAATACTTATAATTTTGCTTTCCTGATGGACTCCATAGTAGCCTACGTGTGGGTAAACCCCCGCCTCCTCTCCAATGCTATAGGACCCCATTCCCATAAGTTTGAGCTCACAGCCAGAGACTGCGTTTGGTAACTAGCCAACTCTTGATCAATGGGTGGGTACTCCGTCTGCCATGGAGTCCATCAGGAAAGCAGTTGCTCACAGGTGTTTGAGGCCTATATAAGTTTGTGTAGAGCTCATCATGAGCCTGCTCATCTTTGAGATTGGTTGAACTCTGTCCAAGTGGAACTATTCTAAGTGGTGAGTTAAAACCAGAGTTTAAAACAGGGGTTAAAACAGGAGTCTTCAAACCTGTGACAACTTAAACTTCCTACAAGCAATTATATTGTAACTGGGAAATGAGTGCTAGCAGGGTTGGAGGTTTTGCTCAGTGCACAGTGTGCCACATGTATGCAAAATTGGTGCAACTGCTCCAGGATGGATACCGCTGTGACAGATGTGAGCGGGTTGCCCTTCTGGAAGCTCGCATTAGAGATCTGGAGGAGCAAGTTGCAACACTGTGCGGAAAGGACAACCTTGAAAGGGAGGGGCAAGTCAGGATTATCAGATAGGAAGATGGGTTAATGTAGTTAGAGGGAGTGGAAGGGGCTCGCGGAAAAGGAAGGCCAGTCCTGTATTTGTGCATCAAAACAAATTTGCCAAGTTGGGTGAAGATGTGGAGGTGGCAAACACAGAGGTGGCAGCCCTAGATGTCACTGCTACCCCTAACAGCCAGGAGAGCAGACCATCTAGTAGAGGTGGTGAGGGGAGTGCAGGTAGGCCTAGACAGTTGGTGGTAATAGGGGATTCCATAATCAGAAGGACTGATAGATCAATTTGTCGCCAGGATTGCCTCAACCAAATGTTTTGCTGTCTCCCTGGTGCTAGGGTTCGGCATGTGGTGGACCGGGTGGATAAATTACTGGGAGGGGCTGGGCATGACCCAGCTGTCTTGGTCCACGTTGGAACCAATGACAGTATACATGGAAGGTGGAGGCTCCTTAAGAATCAATTTAAAGAACTAGGCTGCAAGTTGAAGGGAAGGACCTCCAAGGTGATATTCTCTGAAAATATTGCCTGTGCCATGCGCAACACAGGAAAGACAGGGGGTGATTAGAGAGCTGAATGCATGGCTAAAGACCTGGTGTAGGGAGGAGGGATTTGGGTTTCTAGAGCACTCGGCTGACTTTTCATTGGGATGCAACCTATATGCCAATGACGGTTTGCACTTGAATTGAAGGGGGTCTGCTGTGCTGGGGAAGAGGTTTATGGGAAGGCTGGAGGAGTATTAACTTCCCGACCGCCCACTGCATATATACATCAGCAGAATGGCACGGGCAGGCAAAAGCACGTACCTGTACGTGATCGTGCATTAGCCTGCCTGTGGGTCGCGCGTGCGCCGCCAGCGGCGCGCTCGCGACCTGGTCGGGAGCTCCGTGACCCCGGCCGCGGGACCAGCGGACCCGATCGCCGCTGGTGTCCCGCGATCGGGTTACGGAGCTGAAGAACGGGGAGAGGTATGTGTAAACAAACCTCTCCCCGCGCTTCCTACTCTGCCTGTCATTGATTGGCTGTTCCCGGTCATCGGGAAAGCCGATCAATGACGTCAGACGTCAGCCCCGCCCCCTAATGTAAAAAAAAAACACACACGTCACAGCCCATAACCCCTCTCCTCCCCCTAGTGGCTAACCCCTTCACTACAACTGTCATTTATACAGGAAACAATGCATTTAAATAGCATTGATTGCTGTATAAATGACAATGGTCCCAAAAATGTGTCAAAAATGTCCGATGTGTCCTCCATAATGTCGCAGTCACAATAAAAATCGCTGATCGCCGCCATTACTAGTAAAAAAAAAAAATATTAATAAAAATGCTATAAAACTATCCCCTATTTTGTAAACGCTATAACTTTTGCGCAAACCAATCAATAATCGCTAATTGCGATTTTTTTTACCAAAAATATGTAGAAGTATACGTATCGGCCTAAACTGAGGGAAAAAAAAAACATTTTTATATATTTTTTGGGGATATTTATTATAGCAAAAAGCAAATAATATTGCATTGTTTTCAAAATTGTCGCTCTATTTTTGTTTATAGCGCAAAAAATAAAAACCGCAGGGGCGATCAAATATCACCAAAAGATAAAGATGCAGGTTCTATGCAATAGGGTGACATGAAAGTATTAACCGCTTGCCGACCGCCTCACACAGATATACTGCGGCAGAAGGGCACGTACCGGCAGAATCACGTACCTGTACGTTGCCCTTTAAGAGGCGGCCTGCGGGCGCGTGCGCGCCACTGCCGGCGCGTGCCCATGGCAAGCTTCGTGAGTCGGGTCGCGGTCCCGCGGACTCAATCGCCGCGGGGACACCCGCGATCGTCTCACGGGGAGGAAGAACAGGGAGATGCTAATGTAAACAAGCATCTCCCCATTCTGCCTAGTGACAGTGTCACTGATCTCTGCTCCCTGTGATCGGAGCAGAGATCAGTGACGTGTCACACACAGCCTTGCCCCCCATAGTTAGAAACACACCCCTAGGACACACGTAACCCCTACACTATCACCTAGTGGTTAACCCCTTCACTGCCAGTGTAATTTACAAAGGAATCAGTGCATTTGTATAGCACTGATTGCAGTATAAATGACAATGGTCCCAAAAATGTGTCAAAAATATCAGATGTGTCCGCCATAATGTCGCAGTCACGATAAAAATCGCCGCCATTACTAGTAAAAAAAATTATTAATAAAAATGTCATAAAACGATCCCCTATTTTGTAAACGCTATAACTTTTGCACAAACCAATCAATAATCGCGTATTGCGATTTTTTTTTACCAAAAATATGTCGAAGAATACGTATCGGCCTAAACTGAGGAAAGAAATAGTTTTTTTTATATATTTTTGGGGGATATTTATTATATAAACATGTAAAATATAATGTGTTTTTTTCAAAATTGTCGCTCTTTTTTTTTTATAGCGCAAAAAATTAAAACCGCAGAGGTGATCAAATACCACCAAAAGAAAGCTTGTCAATTTTGTTTGGGAGCCACGTCGTACGACCGTGTAATTGTCAGTTAAAACGACGCAGTGCCGAATCGCAAAAAGTGCTCTGGTCAGAAAGGGGGTAAATTCTTCTGGGGCTGAAGTAGTTAATGGAGGCCCACGAGGCCGCTTTGCAGATGACATCTGGAGCCACATGTCTGGCGGCCGCCCATGAAGTCGCCATGCCCCTGGTTGAGTGTGGACGATCCCCTGGCCTTATAAGCCTGCTGGATGGTTTGGATGATTCAGGCCGCAATTGTTTTGGTCGAAGCCCGTTTCCCCTTGTTACTTCCAGAGTGTAGGAAAAACAGATGCTCTGAGCAGCTAAAGGAGGAAGTAGCTTGCAGGTATTCCTTCAGTATTTCTCCCACATCCAGTGGTTGAGTCTCTTCGGCCCCTGGAGCCGTGAATGTAGGTAGGACAATTTCTTGGTTCTCATGAAACACTGATGTGACCTTCGGATTTGAGCCGAGCATAGGGATGAGGACCACCCAGCCTGGTAAGAAAGTCAGGAATGGTTCTTTATGACCTAAGGCCCCGATCTCTGAGACCCTCTTGGCCGATGTGATGGCCACAAGGAAAGCAACTTTTGCAGAAAGATCTTTGATAGAAACCGAAACAGGTCCCGTGATACTAAGTCCAGCCAGTGAGTCGAGAACAAGGGGGAGATCCCACTTGGGGAATCTTGGCCTCCTTTGGGGCCTGAGCCTTGCTGCTCCTCGGAAGAACTGTTGGATTAGAGAATGAATGGCCTATGATGTTATAGAGAAGGCCAGCAGGTCTGAGACTTGGACCCTGGACCCTGAGGGAGCTGATGGACAGAGACAGATCTAGACCAGATTGTAGAAATTTCAGGATGTCTTGGATTCCCAGATCTCTGAATGATGAATGAACTCAACGAACTTGACCCATATTCTTGCGTAGACCTTATTTGTGCTTGCCTTTCTCAAGCTCATGAGAGTGGAAATGACACCTGATGCACATCTGAGGGTTTCCATCCTCTCCCTCTCAAGAGCCAGACCATCAGTCTCAGCAGCACCAGGCAAGGGTGCAGGACTGCCCCCTGAGAAAGAAGGTCCGGTCTGAAGGGAAGAGGAACCGGGTCTCCAAAACTGAGCTGGGTCAGGAGGGGAAACCATGACCTGTTTGCCAGTAAGGAGCTATCACCACCATCTCGATTGCCTCCGCTCCAAGTCTCTGCAGGAATTTGAGGATGCCCGGGAACGGGGGAAAGGCATATTTCCTGCTGAAGGTCCACCAATCTGTCAGAGCATCTACACCGAAGGCCTGGCTGCACCGGCTCTGAGTGTAATACTTCCTGATCTTGAAGTTGCAGCGGGATGTAAATAGGTCTACTTCGGGATCGACTCACAAGGACAGGATCCACCTGAACGTCTCCTGCTTGAAGGGACCATTCGTTGTTTTCTAGTTGCACGTGGGACAGGAAGTCCGCCTGGATGTTCCGAGCTCCGAGAATGAAGACCGCCAAGATATTGGCCAGGTTTTTCTGGGCCCATGACATGATAGGCTTGACTTCTTGGATCAAGGTGGAGCTCTGAGTCCCCCATTGTCTCTTCACATAGAAGACTGCTGTGGTGTTGTCTATTCTCAATAAAACCGATTCCACTTGTAGGAGATGACTGAAGGCCTGAAGGGCACACCAGGCTGCCCGCAGTTCCAGGACACTCGAGCCTGGGTTGTGTATACGTGCATCCCACCTGCCCTGTGCCATCTCTGACCTGCAAAGGGCTTCCCATCCAGCAATGCTGGTATTGGTCGTGACCGTGACCCATGAGGCGGGGCGATGGAGTGGCACGTGAGCAAGTTCCTGCTATGTAGCCAACATCACTGTTGTTATGTGAATTAATTGTTTGCAGTCTTTTGAGTTCCATTGCTGGTGAAATCCTGTCTGGAAAGGGCGTAGCCTCCACAGAGATCATTTGACCATGGGGGTCGTAGAGACCATTGTGCCAATGATTTTTAGGCACTGTGAGGCCCTCAGACATGAGGAGGTTAGAGCCCATGACACTCTTTCCCATATGACCGGGATCTTCTCCACTGCCTTTTGTTCTGATGAGGGCCACCACGGCCAGAAGAACTTTAGAGAAAACTCGAGGTGAGGTTGTAGCCGGAAAGGGAGGCAGGTGAACTGTCGATGTTCTTGCCTTACCACAAACCGGAGGTATTTGCGAAATTCTTCCGCTACAGCCACGTGGAAATAGGCATCTTTTATATCAATTGAGACTAGCCAGTTGTCTGGCTGCACGGCCTGCTAGATGGTAGACAGAGTCTCCATTTTGAATCTTTTGTGTTTTATAAACTTGTTTAGGTATGTTATTTCTATCACGGGGTGCCATGACCCATTTTTCTTTAACACTAAGAAGAGAGGGGAGTACACCCTTTGGAATTTTCACCCTTCAGGACAGGCATCATGGCTCCCTGTGCCATCAGCGAATCCGCATAGGACAGCAGCACCTGCTTCTTTCCTTCTGGCCGCGATAGCAGGGTAGGAAGAAACTTGAGGGGAGGAGTACTGGTGAAGGACCATGTGTGGCCTACGGAGACCACCCTGATGGTCCAGTAGTCCGAGATTGAGGCCACCCAGATGTGCCGGAAGAGAAGCAGACGTGCCGCCACCCGACCCTCCTGAATGGGCCCAATCTCAAAATGACAGCCGGCTCACGTCCGCTGGATGCCTTGCTTTTGGCGGGCTTCTGCTCCAATTCCTTCTGAAATCCCTGCCGGGCCTGTAGGAGCGTGCTTCCCTTGGATGCTCAGTACTGCGTCTTCCCTGCTAAGGCCTCTTCTGGCCGAACAGATGCCTATCCTGGGGTAAGAAGCCCGACTTCCTGCCCGTGGCCTGGGCTATAGCACTATTCAGCCTATTGCCAAACAACGAGGGCCCTTCAAAGGGTATCCTATACCAGGCTTGTTTAGATGCTGGATCAGCAAGCCAATGGCATAACCATAAGGCCTGCTTAGCCGTGACCGAGGATAGCGTGGTCCGAGCCAGCAGGCAGATCAGGAAGATGGAAGATTCCCTGAGGAAGGCTACTGCCAGCTTTAATTCTTGGACAGCCGAGCCCCTGGCCAGTTCTTCTGAAACACCCTTGAGCACGGAATCCACATTTTCTGTCCAAGCTTCCATTGCCTTGGATATGGCCACGAGGGCCAAGGCGGGTTTGCAGGCCATACCGGCTGGCCCGTATATATCCTCTTGTGGCCCTGATCTATTCTCCTCTCGAGCCCATCCTTGAAGGATACAGAATCCTCTAGAGGAAGAGTGACATGCTTAGCCAGTCGCATCAGTGCTGCATCTACCAAGGGAACGTTTTACAGATGCTTCACTTTCTCTGCCTTGAAGGGGTATAATCTTGAGGTTTTACTTGACAAAGAGGTCTTCCTGTCCACTTTATTCCATTCCACGTCAATGATGTCTTTCAACTCTGAGAGGAGTGGGAAATTAAAGTGCTCCTTTCCCAAGTGCTTAAAGAATTTTCTTTGCTTAGCCGGCTTTAAATTAGTGGTGAGACTAGGGTGAAGTTGAAGCCTCCAATAAACCGTCCACTTCGCTGTCTGAAGACCCGGGAGATGCATCATAAGGCTGGGAGAGGCCTGGATCCCCTTGGGCCTCATTAGCCAGGGAGCCTGATAAGGTGGTGATGTGGCTCCATGTGCGGATCGTACCCCCATTCCTTTAGGAACTGCTGCACCACACGCTTAACTAGAGACTCCTTTTGTTGGTTTTCAGTCTCTTTTTCCCCAACCGCCCATGCATAGCATGGATAGCATAAAGATTTGCCCTCCGGGACTCGTGTCCCACATCCCCAGCAGGGTCTGTGATCAGATCGGCTGTCGCAGCAGTGGGTGTCTGGAGGAGGAATGAGAGCGTCTGGTGGTGGGTCCTATACAGGGAGTCACGTCTGGACCTAGATGAAGAATGCTGATGTTGCGGCCTGGCAAGGTCTCTGTCATCACAAACCATATTTTGGCAGTCTAACCTGGAAGGGCTAAAAAAAAAAAAAGGGGGTAGGGAGAAAGCAGAGAGGCTGGCGTTAGGACATATTGTCCAAACATGAGCTATACCAGCCCCTTCCCCTCACCCCCATGTACCTTATGCATGGGGGCAGTGATCTGTCCATGGTACCTTGGAGGAAGGTCATTCGAGGAAATTGCAGCTTACAGGTAGCACCCAGTAACCTAAGACACAGCCAGGGAAGAGACAAGCAGACAATGATACTCAGAAGTGAGAAATAAAAGTTGGTACTTCCCCTTTAAAAAGGATCACTCATCCATGACCACAGTCCCAGACTGGAGGCTTATCTAGGGCTGGAAGTCCGGAGCTTAGGGAATCTGCCACACACAGACAGGGGCTGGCCAGCTTTAAAAAATTAATGAGGCCATTCCACTAGAGCCAGGGAATAAGGAGGAAAAAAAACCCTGTAAAAGACAACACAAACAACAAAAAAAACATAAGTTGCTGCCATGGGAAGAATACTTGTTAGTTCCAGACCTTGCAGCCAACTGCACCTGATAGACGTCCCATTTTTGGGAATGGGGTCCTATAGCATTGGAGAGGAAGCGGGGTTAACCCACAAGTAGGCTGCCATGGAGTCTGTCAGGAAAGCTGCTTTTACAGGTATTTGAGCTTTTATTTCCGCTTGAAGAAGCTTGTGCTTTTTTGTGCTCTTGTTTTAATTTTGATTGATTTTCATTTTAATTTTAATTAATTTTAATTGTTTTCATTTTAATTGTTTTAATTGAGATTCTTCAAGCTCCTTTGAGCTCCTTTGAGATTCTTTGAGCATAAGTGCCTTTTTTTCACAAACCCTCCTAGATAGTATATTCTTAACCACTGTATAAACAAAATAAAAAGCTGGAACAAATGTTTTTGTATGTTTTCAAGCTTTTATGAGCTCTTTGGGGCACTAGTTCCTCTCAAACACTCAAGTTTGGTGGGGGCTCCTTTCTGCCTGTAGGAGCATATGCCTGAAAATGTCTGAAAAAGCCATAGGGGCTGATTTACATGTTGGCGCATACTTAAACAAATAGAAACCAACTGGTGATTTGCGCCGGATGCGTGGAATCGTTGTGCGCATTGGCGCAGGCACATTCTTAAATACAGAACAGACATCGGGCACTTGCTCATTGTAATGCTGATCATGTTAATGAGCTTTTCTTTATCACATGGGGAATATTGCTTTCAGTTTTATTCCCTTCAAGGATTTCTTTTTGAAACAACTCAATATTCATTCTAGAGATCTTCCTCCAATCAACAACTGTATTTGTAATTGTGCATTTTATGGTGATAGTCTATAATCATTGGTGGAGCCGAAAATTTCATGAAAACATCTTCTTAATACATGTCTGTGTATTGTGCATTCTGGACAATTCATTTCCCCATACAATGTGCGATCTGATTGTAGGGGGTTGAAATCCACTCATTTGTCTGAGCAATTCATTTCCCAATACACTGTGCAATCTGATTGGATGAGGTTGATGGGTTTACTTCCTCTTTAATGGGATAATAATGAAGATGCTTTGCTGGTGATACTGATGGAGTTATTGCAAATTAATTTTCAAAGGCTTATTTTTCTAGTGATAAAGAATAATATTATTATGCTTGTTGTTTTTTTTTGTTTTTTTTGGTGCACGTTACCACAACACCATTATACTGTAGTTTTTTATATCAACGATACAACTATGTTGGTGTCCCTTGTTAATTTAACATTGTATTTTTTTAAATGTAACTGCCGACTCCCAAACTGTCATTTGAAGTAAAACACATAGCCAAGTATTATTCTACACAATTTTGTTATTGTGCATTAAAAAAGAAAACAAATAAAATTTGTCATTCTATATGCCAATAGAACTTAGAACCAAAAAGTGCATTCTATGCATCCAAAAATATAGAAAATATACCAAATGAAATCATTATTCAACCAAAAAATAAAATAAAAGCCCCATGCATGTGTCCTGCTTCTTAAAGTGGTTGTAAACCTTTACAAACCACTTTGACCTACAGGTAAGCCTAGATTAAGGCTTACCTGTAGGTCCAAGAAATAGCGGTGAAGATGAAGACGGAGGACCGCTTCGGGGGCTTCGTTCTTAGGTAAGTTATTCATAATAAGCTAGTATGCTATGCATACTAGCTTATTATGCCTTTGCCTTGCAGGGTGCATTTTTTTTTTAATTGCCTCTACTCCCTCTTTAATATAGGGGGGCCAACAATGCCAAGAGTTGGTAGCAATAACTGCAAAGCCAATAATCAAGTTATCTCCTCCGATTCCGCAACAACAAACTGAAAAGCGCAAAATGAAAAGCACGAAATGAAAAGTACGAAATGAAAAGCACAAAATGAAAAGCACGAAATAAAAAGCACGAAATGAAAAGCGCAAAATGAAAAGCGCAAAATGAAAAGCACGAATCAACACTCACCAAACTTCTGCTAACACAAAATTAGCAGAAGGAGCCCAAAGGGTGGCACTAAAGAGCTGAAAAAACACGTAGTACGTCACTACGTTCATGTTTGTTGGCCGACAATTCCTTGCTGTTTGTATTTAAGACAAAATGCAGGCACATGCCTTCAGACAAAAGTCTGTGGTTTTGTCTACGGAAAATCTGATCGTGTGTACAAGGCTTTACTGGCTGGTGGACCAGATGAAAACAGAAGAAAGAAAGCCCAAAAGAGGAAAACTAATGCAGCTATCGCATCAATGATTTGGTAAGCTGCAATATAATAAATGTTTGCTTTCTGGTTTAATAATGCTTTAAGGAGACTTTAAAAACACCTACCATAGTGGAGTACAAATACTTTTCCCTATGAGTGAGAGCTCCTTGGAAAGTTAATGGTCCCAACACCAGCATACCCTTATCTGTACTTTCATTGAGCAGTGGTTTAGTTAGGGCCTTAAACTGTACATGGGTCATACTGTTGATTGTCTTCTCTAGAATTCATTTTAGAGCCACTTGTTTTAGTGTATTGCTGTCTATTTTGTATTGATATTGCTTGAGCCAGTGTATAGTGTCAGACTTAACACTGTTATTGCTGCCATTTATGAACTAAACTCTCAATATAGGGCTTTCTTCCTCTTTAAATTAAAGCCAACAACTAAGAAACAACAGAAGAACCCAGCTATCCAGCTGCTCCCTAAACAGCCCTTTTCAACCAGATGCCTTGAGGTTTCTTCAGCGGTGCCTTGTCACAAATACCTTAAAATTGCCCAAAAATTTTATACAAGCCAGCGCAATCAGATTGCTGGCCAACATAGCGTCAGACTTTTGTCAAAAGGGCGTGTGCCTGGATCTTGTCTTGCATACCAACGGCACACAATTGTGGGCAAACAAACACGAACGTAGTGACGTACTACGTGGAATTTCAGCTCTTGAGCGCCATCCTTTGGGCACCTTCTCCTAATGTCGTGTTTGGTGAGCATTGATTCTGAGCATACGTGTTTGTACTTTTGACTTTTGTGTGACGGACTTGTGTACAGACGATACGAAAATCTGACAACAGACCATTGTCCGCCGAAAATCCAACATTTGTTGGCTGAAAATTGGACAACAATTGTCTGTACTAACGGTCGCATTTTAGGCCAACAGTCTGATTCCCTGCCAACAATCAGATCGTGTGTATGAGGCTTAAAGAGGAAGTTTATTTGTCAAGCGCCACCCTTTGGGCCCCTTATGCTAATTTCATGTTAGTAGAAGTTTGAGCGTCGATTCGCAATTTTTAGATAGTACAAAACAAATGCCTTTTAAAATACGTTTGGCATTACTACATGCAAAGCAGCTTCATTATTATGCCATTAAAGAAGATGAGAATTTTGACATTTCATCATTGGCCGTGTCACGAATGTTAATTCTAGATTACGAACGGTAGTTTACAAGACTGAACACTTCCCAGTCGTTCCTTGATGGTTGTCAAATGACAATTTGCGAATTGTTAGTATGCAAGACAAGATCCTGCACACGCCCTTTTGACAAAAATCAGAAGCTCGGTCGTCCAACAATCAGGCTTAAGGCCTCGTACACAAAGTACGAAAATCAGGGAAAATTTGTAAGACGAGCTGTCTGCAGATTTTCTGATTATTAGTACGGTGCTTTTTGACAGACGATTTGACTTTTACATCAGACAAAAGCTGGATGTGCAGGCTATAAAATTTTTGTTGAATGTGAACTCAACATCTGAGTTTCGGATGGTCAGTACAGAAATCGTCACACAAAAGTCGAAAGTACAAACACGCATGCTTGGAGTCAAGGAATGACTGGGAAGAGTTTGGTCTTGTAATCTAGAATTAACATTCGCGACGCTGCAATTGATAAAATGTCGAAATGCAGCGCACTTTCTCATCTTCTTTAACTGCTTTGCGACCGCCGGCTGTCAATTGACGGCCAGGCGGCGCAGCTCTCGTGGCGGGGGGGCGTCATATGACGTCCACCCCTTTCCGGCCCACCAGTGGGCGTGCCGGGGACACCGTGCGCATGCCCGGCGGCCGCAATGTCCGCCGGGCACCCGCGATTGCCCGGTAAATTAGCGGGACCGTGGATCTGTGTATGTACAGAGAAACACAGATCGGTCACCTCCCCTTGTGAATCCCCTCCCCCTACAGTTAGAATCACTCCCAGGGAACATATTAACCCCTGCAGCGCCCCCTAGTGTTAACCCCTTCCTTGCCAGTCACATTTATACAGTAATCAATGCATTTTTATAGCACGGATCGCTGTATAAATGTGAATGGTCCCAAAAATTTGTCAAAAGTGTCCGATGTGTTCGCCGCAATATCGCAGTCACGATAAAAATCGCAGATCACCGCCATTACTAGTAAAAAAAAGATAATGATAAAAATGCTATAAATATATCCCCTATTTTGTAGACGCTATAACTTTTGCGCAAACCAATAAATATACGCTTATTGCGATTTTTATTTTTTTACCAAAAATATGTAGAAGAATACGTATCGGCCTAATCTGAGTAAAAAATGTGTTTTAAAAAAAAAAAAATTGGATATTTATTATAGCAAAAAGTAAAAAATATTGTTTTTTTTCAAACTTGTCCCTCTTCTTTTGTTTATAGCGCAAATACCACCAAAAGAAAGCTCTATTTGTGGGGGAAAAAATATAACATTTTCAGTTGGGTACACTGTTGTATGACCGCGCAATTGTCATTCAAAATGTGACAATGAGAAAAATGGCTTGGGCAGGAAGGGGGTGAAAATGCACTGTATTGAGGTGGTTAATGGGATAATAATGAAGATGCTTTGATGGTGATACTGATGGAGTTATGCCAAACGTATTTTAAAAGGCATTTGTTTTGTACGATCTGAAAATCACAAATCAATGCTCAACAAACTTCTACTAGCATGAAATTAGCAAAAGGGGCCCAAAGGGTGGCGCTTGAGAAATTAACCTCCTCTTTATACTCTCATAGTAGGTCCCTACGTTCGTGTTTGTCAAACGACAATTTGTGGATAGTTAGTATGCTAGACAAAATCCTGCACACACGCTTTTGACAAAAATCTGATGCTCAGTCATCCAACTTTCAAACCTAAAGCCTCATACACACGATCGGATTGTTGGCCAACAGAGCGTCAGACTTTTGTCCGAAGGGCGTGTGCCAGGAACTGTTCTTGCATACTAACGGCACACAATTGTCGGCCAACAAACAAGAACGAAGTGACGTACTACGTGGAATTTCAGCTCTTGAGCGCCACCCTTTGGGCACCTTCTGCTAATGTCGTATTTGGTGAGCATTGATTCCGAGCATGCGTGTTTGTACCTTGGACTTTGGTGTGATGGACTTGTGTATACACGATATGAAAATCTGACAACAGACTGCTGTCCGCCAAAAATTTACTAGCCTGCCAACCAAAAGTTGGACAACAATTGTCTGAAGGAGCATACTAATGTTCGGATTATAGGCAAACAGTCTGTCATCACACAATTCCCTGCCGAAAATCCAATCGTGTGTACAAGGCCTTAAGGTTTGACCTCATATTACATGGTTTTGGTAAATCTGAAGACACAAATCTGCAGAAAATCGAATAGTGTGTATGGGGCTTTAGTCCCAGGTTATCATTGTGCACCATTACATCCTTCTAGCTGCTAACGACCAATGGTGTCATCAGTTGATAAGGAGGATGTCAGTCGCCTGTATAGCATCCTTGTTTGACCCTCCTCTGCCCCTCTCCATCAGTGGTGGGGGTCACATTAGCTAAGTGATGGAGAAACATTGGAATACAAGTCAGTACCAGTTTGCAAGAGTGTATTTGCTTTGGAAGAAAAAAGCACCTTTAAGGTTGGGTGTCCTATTTGGACTTGTGGATGGTGCTCCATTATTTAAAACAATTAGAATCGTTTTTACATTTTAGAATGGGTGCCTCGAGACTCCATCATTTTTAAAGGGTGCCTTGAGATTGTCCATCATTTTTAAAGGTTAAAAAAAACTGCCCTAGAGAGGCAGAGATACATTTTCATTTAACAAATTATTACAGTATATAAAGCCGACCATACATGGTCTAAAATTTATAAAATTTACTGACAGAAACTAAGAAAAACATATTTTTTTCAAAATTTTCGCCCTTTTTTATTTTTTTAGTAAAAAATAAAAAAACAGCAGTGATTAAATACCACCAAAAGAAAACTCTATTTGTGTGAAGAAAATAATAAAAAATTCATTTGGGTACAGTGTTGCCTGACCGTGCAATAGTCATTCAGAATGTGACATCGCTGAAAGCTGAAAAATGGTCTGGGCAGGAAGGGGGTGAAAGTGCACTGTATTGAAGTGATTAATCTTACGTTTGGTAAGGTATATAGAGTGAATGATGCTCATATATTTGCACAGCGGGCCTGACACTGGGTTCTAAAGGGATACACACACACATATAAACACACGTTTGTGGGTAATATGGTTTTTGAATTGGGGGATCAAGCTGTGTGGCAATATTCGCATCTATGCATGTTGCTTTTGAGCATTTTTGCAGTACTTTTTGCTGTGCTTTCTGCATTTTTGTAACCACGTTTTTACATCGATTTTGCCGCGATTTGCATTTTGCAATTTGTGTCTTTTTTTGGGGGTCGTGGCCATCCAATGAAGTCACCTGGAGAGCCCACCCTTGTGATGTCACAAGGGGGTGGGCTTTCAGGGTGGCGTCATTGGATGGCCACGCCCCATGGCTACATAAGAGATGTCAGACAGCTGGGGACGTCACAACGGAGGAAGACGGCATCAGGACACAAGCAAACTTTTTTGTTTTTAGCGGGTAAACGGTGGCGAGGAAAAGGCATCGCCGGCGAGGAAGAGGATATCGGCACAGAAGAACAGAGCTTTGGGAGAAGACTGCAGCGAGAGAGATGGGGTGGAGAAGACAGCTCTGGGAGAAGGCGGCACCGGTAGAGACGACGATGGAGAAGACAGCTCGGATAGAAGACAAGGCAATTTTTTTAATAAAGGCTTTGTCAAGAAACGGCTCGTTTTTTTTTTTTTATTTCATTGCTTTTTTGGTGAACGAGTAGGGGGTACGATATATCTCCCTACCCATTCCCATGGGGGGGCGGGATCTGGGGGCCCCCTTATTAAAGGTGGCTTCCAGATTCCGATAAGCCCCCGCCTGCACACCCCGACAACCACCGGCCAGGGTTGTCGGGAAGAGGCCCTTGTCCCCACCCCCATGTTGATGGCATGTGGTCTGGTATGGTTCAGGAAGGGGGGGGCGCTCGCTTGTCCCCTCCCTTTCCTGACCTGCTGGGCTGCATGCTCAGATAAGGGTCTGGTATGGAATTTGGGGGGGGGCCACAACGTTTTCTTTTTAAAAATTGCTGTGGGGGTGTCCCCTCCAAATTCATACCAGACCAAAGGGCCCGGTATGGACTGGGGGGGTGACCTCACGCCATTTCTTTTGTGAATTATTTTAGCTGGCATTTTTTTTTTTTACATTTAGCTGTGATGACTTCATTTCTAAGGACGCGGCAGCCGGCTTCCAAACCCACTCCTTAGCAACCAGCTAAACACAGTGAATGTAAAAAAAAGACATAAATCGCAAAACGCAAATCGCTGCAAAATCACGGTAAAAACGCAGTACTTGCGTTTTGTATGCTGGTCCATTGAAGTCTATTACATGCAAAATGCTGCATTTTGCAGGAAAAAAAGTCCCTGACCCTGTCCAAAAACACAAAGGCACAAAAATGCATGGATGTTAACATGTTCCATAGGAACCCATGTTAAAAAAATTCCCTGCATTTCTGAAAAATGCAAAAAGCATCAAAAACGCATTAGTGTGAATCAAGCCTTACACTATGTAAGTTTATTTCATTTTTCGGAGCTTCCAAATATCGAATTGATGAGAGGGGAGGAGGAATCCTTCTGGAGTTGAGATTGAGATACAGAGTGACAGCCACATGGGAATATTATGGAAGGCTCTATTTGAGATATATAAGGGTACACACGAGCGGAATTTCCGTCGGAAAAATCTTGGATGGTTTTTCCGTCGGAATTCCGCTCAAGCTTGTCTTGCATACACACGGTCACACAATTGCCTGGTCTACATTGGACTTGGAAAAGTTTGAGAAAAAAATTCTTTGTAACAACATTTTTTGACTTTAATGCTCTGTATACACGACCAGTTTTGCCGTCGGAATAAACTCTGAGGGTTTTTCCAACGGAATAACGCTCAAGCTGTCTTGCATACACGGTCACACCAAATTCCGACCGTCAAGAACGCGGTGACGTACAACACGTACGACGGGACAACGCGTACGACGTCTCGTACTTGCTTCAGAGCATGCGTCATTTTTGGTACGTCGGAACAGCATACAGACAAGCGGTTTTCCCGATAGGAATTTGTTCCGTCAGAAAAATATAGAACATGTTCTCTATCTAAGTCTGTCTGAATTTTCAACGTAAAAAGTCTGATGGGGCATACAAACGGTCGGAATATACGATGAAAAGCTCCCATCTGACTTTTTCTGTTGGAAATTCTGACCGTGGGCATAAGAGTATATTAAGTTTGATCAGTGCCGATCCGATTCCTGACCTCCCTGGGGCCCTAAGCAAAATTCTGCTAAGGGGCCCTCTACTTGACCCGTGATGCCGTGAGCTATGTAAACTATTTGCCATTGCCACACAGTCACACCTGACACTTCAGTGCTCCCAAAACAATCCTCCCTCCTTTAAACAAAACAGTCAAAGAATAAGTACAACAATATAGAACAGAATGAGGTCCTCAGAGGGGCTCCCTTACATCAGGGTCCTCAGAGAGCCCCCCTTACATCAGGGTCCTCAGAGAGCCCCTTCTTACACCAGGGTCTCCAGAAAGCCCCTCCTTACACAAGGGTCCCCAGACAGCCCCCCTTAAATCAGTGTCCCCAGAGAGCCTCCCCCTACATCAGGGTCCCCAGAGAGCCTCCCCCTACATTAGGGTCCCCAGACAGGCTCCCCTACATTAGGGTCCCCAGAGAGCCCCCCCCCCCTACATCAGGGTCCCCAGAGAGCCTCCCCCTACATTAGGGTCCCCAGAGAGCCTCCCCCTACATTAGGGTCCCCAGAGAGCCTCCCCCTTACATCAGGGTCCCCAGAGAGCCTCCCCCTACATTAGGGTCCCCAGAGAGCCTCCCCCTACATTAGGGTCCCCAGAGAGCCTCCCCCTTACATCAGGGTCCCCAGAGATCCCCCTTACATCAGAGTCCCCATAGAGCCCCCCCCCTTACATCAGGGTCCCCAGAGAGCCCCCCTTACATCAGGGTCCCCAGAGAGCCCCTACTTACATCAGGGTCCCCAGAGAGCCCCCCCCTTACATCAGGGTCCCCAGAGAGCCTCCCCCTACATTGGGTTTCCCAGAGAGCCTCCCCTTACATCAGGGTCCTCAGAGAGCCCCCCTTACATCAGGGTCCTCAGAGAGCCCCCCTTACATCAGGGTCCTCAGAGAGCCCCTCCTTACACAAGAGTCCCCAGACAGCCCCCCTTAAATCAGTGTCCTCAGAGTCTCTCCCTACATCAAGGTCCCCAGAGAGCCTCCCCCTACATCTGGGTCCCCAGAGAGCCTCCCCCTACATCAGGGTCCCCAGAGAGCCTCCCCCTACATTAGGGTCCCCAGAGAGCCTCCCCCTACATCAGGGTCCCCAGAGAGCCTCCCCCTACATTAGGGTCCCCAGAGAGCCTTCCCCTACATTAGGGTCCCCAGAGAGCCCCCCTTACATCAGGGTCCCCAGAGAGCCCCCCTTACATCAGGGTCCCCAGAGAGCCCCCCCCTTACATCAGGGTCCCCAGAGAGCCCCCCCTTACATCAGGGTCCCCAGAGAGCCCCCCTTACATCAGGGTTCCCAGAGAGCCTCCCCCTACATTAGGTTTCCCAGAGAGCCTCCTCTTACATCAGAGTCCCCAGAGAGCCTCCCCTTACATCAGAGTCCCCAGAAAGCCCCTCCTTACATCAGGGTCCCCAGAGAGCCTCCCCTTACATCAGGGTCCTCAGAGAGCCTCCCTTACATTAGGGTCCTCAGAGAGCCCCCCCCCCTTACATCAGGGTCCTCAGAGAGCCCCCCTTACACCAAGGTCCCCAGAGAGCCCCTCCTTACACAAGGGTCCCCAGACAGCCCCCTTAAATCAGTGTCCTCAGAGTCTCCCCCTACATCAGGGTCCCCAGAGAGCCTCCCCCTACATCAGGGTCCCCAGAGAGCCGCCCCCTACATTAGGGTCCCTAGAGATCCCCCCCTACATCAGGGTCCCCAGAGAGCCTCCCCCTACATTAGGGTCCCCAGAGAGCCCCCCCTTACATCAGGGTCCCCAGAGAGCCCCCTTACATCAGGGTCCCCAGAGAGCCCCCCCTTACATTAGGGTCCCCAGAGAGCCTCCCCCTACATTAGGTTTCCCAGAGAGCCTCCCCTTACATCAGAGTCCCCAGAGAGCCTCCCCTTACATCAGGGTCCCCAGAAAGCCCCTCCTTACATCAGGGTCCCAAGAGAGCCTCCCCTTACATTAGTGTCCCAAGAGAGTCTTCCCTCTTAAATTAGTGTCCCCAGAGAGCCCCTCCTTACACAGGGTCCCCAGAGAGCCCCTCCTTACACAGGGTCCCCAGAGAGCCCCCCTCTGACATTAGTGTCCCCAGAGGGCCCCGTCTTTACATCAGTGTCTCCAGAGGGCCCCGTCTTTACATCAGTGTCCCCAGAGGGCCCCATCTTTACATCAGTGTCCCCAGAGGGCCCCCTCCTTACATCAGTGTCCCCAGAGGGCCTCCCCTTACATCAGGGTCCCCAGAAAGCCCCGTCCTTACATCAGTGTCCCCAGAGGGCCTCCCCTTACATCAGGGTCCCCAGAGAGCCCCTCCTTACACAGGGTCCCCAGAGAGCCCCCCTCTGACATTAGTGTCCCCAGAGGCCCCCGTCTTTACATCAGTGTCCCCAGAGGGCCCCGTCTTTACATCAGTGTCTCCAGAGGGCCCCATCTTTACATCAGTGTCCCCAGAGGGCCCCATCTTTACATCAGTGTCCCCAGAGAGCCTCCCCTTACATCAGAGTCCCCAGAGAGCCTCCCCTTACATCAGGGTCCCCAGAAAGCCCCTCCTTACATCAGGGTCCCAAGAGAGCCTCCCCTTACATTAGTGTCCCAAGAGAGCCTTCCCTCTTAAATTAGTGTCCCCAGAGAGCCCCTCCTTACACAGGGTCCCCAGAGAGCCCCTCCTTACACAGGGTCCCCAGAGAGCCCCCCTCTGACATTAGTGTCCCCAGAGGGCCCCGTCTTTACATCAGTGTCCCCAGAGGGCCCCGTCTTTACATCAGTGTCCCCAGAGGGCCCCGTCTTTACATCAGTGTCCCCAGAGGGCCCCATCTTTACATCAGTGTCCCCAGAGGGCCCCGTCCATACATCAGTGTCCCCAGAGGGCCCCGTCCTTACATTAGTGTCCCCAGAGAGCCCCATCTCTTACATTAGTGTCCCCAGAGGCCCCCTTCCTTACATTAGTGTCCCCAGAAAGCCCCCCTCTTACATTTGGCCCCCAAACAGCTGACTCCCCCCCCCCTTGCAGAGGTTCCCCTGTACCTGGCTGGTGGAGGTGGGAGGCGGCGATCGGCAGCTATATGGTGTCTACAGGCAGGGGGATCTCCCTGGGGCTAGTAGTTCTATCTCCGAATGTATACAGCGGAGAGGGGAGGGGCCTCTGACCCGTGCATCAGCAACAGTGTTCAAGCAGAGTGAAAGTGAAACTGATACCTGCCCGGGTCAGAGGCCCCTCCCTTCTCTTCTCCACTGTATACACTGAGAATACTACAAACCCCAGGGAGATCCCGCCGCCCACTCAGGCACCATAGAGCTGCCGATCGCCGCCTTCCACCTCCTCCCACCTCTCTTCACTGCACTCTAAACGGCCAGCCAGAGGTGCAGGGGGGATGCTGGGTCTTGGGCCCCCCCCCCACAGCGGCGGGGGCCCTAAGCAGCTTGCATAGTGTGCCTATAGGGCCGATCGGCTCTGAGTTTGATAATAGTGAGCGCTGATGTTTATTTATATACTATTAGCAGCTTAACAGTGCAAAAATATATAAACTTTAGAAAAAAAAAATATAGAAATAACCCAAATCCATGATAGTTTCCCCCATTAAGTAGGACAGCCTTGGAACTTGCACCTTGAAGAATGAATTAACAACTGTAGTTTCTATCCACTATTTCTTTCCGGACAGGTGCCTTTTAAGTGATGACTATGTCTAAAAGTAAAGTGTTAATTTGTCTTTTAATTATAATAGTGCAGTCATTGATGACTCTACAAATACTTTCATTAAAATGTGTGACCACACACCTTTATTATCCAGACATCTGAAGAAAATCATGAGGCTACACAGAACAAGGCTGTGATGAGTGCCATGAGGTTACAGTGCTGGGATTAGAGTCAGCTTAATGCTCAGCAGAAATTGTAAGCTCATTAGCAGGTACCGAGTCATAATGCCTGCAGAACACAGAGAAGTCAAGAGGTAGGAACTCAGACAGAATTTTCTATATCCCCACTGTCCGCAATATTGTGTTTCAGACAAATGTCAGTGGATTAGAGGTAAAGAAATTTAATTGGTCAGATCTGGCTCAATCCAGATTACTTATGTTTGTATCTAGATCTCAACAAATACCAATGATCCAAAGTCTGAATAATTCATATCCAATAACCACTCATTTTAAAATTCCCCTTGCCTGGCAAAACCATGCTTCTTCCCCTCAGGCCCTATAATGTAAAGTCATATGAAGGATTATTGCAGTACTTGCCTGCCAACCCAACTGTATAACCAGGGCCCCCCTCCCACTTACCCAACCAGTTTGGACCAATGTAGCTATGAATGTGCCATACCGGGCTGGTCCCCATATAAGGTGGAAGTCACTGTAGTAAGCACCACTACTATAGTGATTGCTGCTAGCTTCTGGGCTCTGTGCTGAGCATCTGCCCTGCTACCTAGTGAGCACAGGAGGTTGCTTGCTTGGCACAGGCACCATTCACTTTTCTCAATGAATACAAATCATTCTTTGATTGGGGCGAGGTAGAGATCGTGATGTCACTGCCCTGCTTCTCCAATTTAAACTTCATTGAGAAAGTGCAAAGTGTTTGTAGCACCCTCCTAGTTTGGAGTAAGCTGCTAGCTAGGAACATTTAGTTTGGCTCGTCTGTAAACAGTGGAGCATGGGTGGATTGTGCAGGGCTGCTCAGTGTTTCATAGGCTGCTGTTCTGCTACTCCCCAATCTTCTACAGGCTTCTGGAAGCGTAGTAGGAGGGAAAGCAGGACAGGCAGCCTGAATATTTATGGGGCTCCAACCAATCCCTGGGTGGTGTGCCCAGAAGGTGGAGGGAGAACCCATAAGTTGTCTGAGGCCTGGGCAGCATGGTGCAGTGTTCCTAGGTAAAGTTTTGCAAGAGGAGACCCCTGTGCAGAGAGCTAGAGGAGCCAGAGTGAAGACATCAAGGTCCCATCTAGGCTTAACTGGGGGGCCTACCGAAGATCCTTAGTCCATTAATCGAGCTGGGTCAGGAGGAGGCTAACTGGAGAGAGCCAGGAGGAAGTTGGTGGGAAGAAGTCCAACTGTCCTGCGGTGGTGTGAGTCTACATCTCCCTCACTAGGAAGTGCTTGACATAAATGGGAGCTGGTTTCGTATTACTGTCCATCCAGTTCTGAGAGTTAAACAGCTCTTCCACAAAATGCAGCCCTGTCTAGCAAGGCAGAAGATCTGAGTTTTCTCTGTTGTAATTAAAGAGGAGCTCCAGTTGCGTTTCAAAAAATTAAAAGTCAGCAGGTCCAAAAACTGTAACTGTTGATTTTTAATAAACAGACACTCACCTGTCCCAGGATCCAGCACTGTGCTCACCTGTGGGGGCACCAGGGACCGGAGAGCGTCCTATTAACTGCGGGGAACTGGATGTGACATCTTGTGGGTTCACAGTTGGGTAGCTAGGGAGGAGGAGCCTAGTGACAGTTCCAAGTGAGGAGAAGCAGGGTGCGCAGCCCACGAGAGTCTGACTGTTTGAAAAGAGGCTACCGCATTAGAAAGTAAGTGAGTGAGTAATTAGAAGCCCACACTCACCCCACATTTTACACACGGCGCTGCGCAATGGTATGCTTTTTTCTGTCTTTTTTCATTTATGTGAACTGGAGATCTGATTGGAGGCAAAGTTACTAGCCAAACAGAAGGGTTACAGCGAACACAAGGAAAAAGGGAAGTTATCTTTTTGTTCTATTTGTCATAAGGAATATTTAAAAAGTTGAATTTAAAGGCTGAATATATCACCTGCAGAAAATCTTTCACTGCATACATGTTTACTAGTGGATTGCATCAGGATAAGATCAAGGTTTGCTATTGTACCTAATTTTGAACACCTGACCAATTGATATAGGGAGATTGGCTGGTGTATATGGACTGAGCAATACGGCAATAGATTATCAGTGCATTTATTTATAAAACTTATTTATGTGGTTTTATCACTGATTTATATTTATTTATATATTTTGGATATTACAAACACAGTTTTGGATTTATTTATTTATTCACGTACATTTTTTCACTGCACAAGCAAAGTTTTATAATTTATAGGAACAAAATATGTTCCAGGCAACACATTGCACTTTATCGTTTTAATTATTTTAAATAATTGAATATTCACACAGGAATTCATTATAAGGTCTACTATTTATATTTTAAGGTTGATTAAGCGCACTAATTGTCTACAGATTGTATACTATATTTCACAGCTGGGTACCCGCTGCACATGCGTGAGCCGTGCTGTGCATTGTAAATGGTCCCACAGTCTTCTAGGACCTGTGATATGTCCAGGGAGGAATGGGGAAGGAGACCTTCTGCTGCGATAGCCTAGGCAATGCCAGCGGAAGTGGGATCGTGTACCTGTCTTAACCAAGCACCGGCTTCCCCCCCCCCCCCCCCAATGACAAAGAAGAGCGGAGGAGGAGGCCTTAAAGCGTAACTTTCGCTTTTGAGTGAAGTTCTCCCCGGTTTCTCTGCCAATACTTGTCTTCACTCCAGCAATGTAATGTCCAGGTTTAGAGAGCATGTAGAAATTTTTTTTGTAATTTTTTTTTTTTTTAAACTGCCTTGCCTCTTGCTAAATATCTTGGACTGTTGGGTTTCCAAAAAGGGGTAATATGGGGGGGAGGGGGGGAGTATGTGTATTATTCTGGCATTTTAGGGCCAGCTCTACAACCCCAATGTAAGTGCAGAAGGGACCGGGGGTGGGGAGGAGGTCCAGGATTAGTTCACCTTTGCATTTTTTCTGTAAAGATGAACTAACCCTTTAAGGTCTCATGAGCTGCAAAAAATGCAAAAAGTCACCAAAAATTTCTGCGTCTAAATGCTTGCATACGGACCGCATTTTAGGCTGTATGCCTGTAAATGTTTGTGGTAGCATGTACACGCATACAGCGTAAATGTGCTGTATTGGACGCTAGCAGAAATAACTACAAATGCTTGCTAGAAATGAAAGATGCTAAGTGCCTTAAAAAGCCACCTGTATCTCATCAACAAAAAGAAAAGGGCAAAAAGAAAACAAATGGAAAAAAAAAATACAATAAAAAAAACTGAACGTCATCCTCCCTAATCTGCTTCTCATTTCTCTCCTCCTCCCTCATCTGCTTATCTCCTCTTCTCTTATCTGATCCTCTTATTTCGAATCCTCTTCTATCTCCTCCTCTTCTCTTTCCTCCTCTCTTATCTGCTCCTCTACTCTCTCATATCTGCTCCTCTGTTCTCTCATCCTTTCCTTGTTCTTCTCATCCTTCTATATCTGCTCCTCTTTACCCTCCTCTTCTCTTATCTGCTCCTCTTCTTTCTTTTCCTCTATCTGAGCATCTGCTCTCTCCTATCTGCTTCTCTTCTCTCTCCTCCTCTCCTATCTGCTTCTCTTCTCTCTCCTCCTCTCCTATCTGCTTCTCTTCTCTCTCCGCCTCTCCTATCTGCTTCTCTTTTCTCTTCTCCTTTTTTTTCTCCTCTTCTTCTATTTTCTCCTTTTTTCTCTCCTATTCTCCTATGTGGTCCACTTTTCTCTCTTCCTCTTCTAGCTGCTCCTCGTCTCTCTCCTCCCCACTTATCTGCTCATCTTCTCACTCTTCTTCTCTTTTTCTTTAGCCTAATATTGCCTCCAAAGTCTTACAATTCTCATTTTTTTGCAAAGAGGACCCTTGCTCTTTGTGTGGAAGCAGTTGTCTCTCTGCCAAGGTCATGTATACCCTCTAATGAATCAGAGTTTAGCTAATTATAGATCTATAGAACAGGCTATAGGATGGGACAGGCTTTATTACTCAGGCTGTGGCTAATTTCTAAGGAAAGCAAACTGTAATACTTTACACAGCTTATGTCTTGATGATCCTGAAATGTATTTATCTGATTTACGTAAGTATGCACGTGTTATAAAAGATGAGATTTTGTCAAGTAAATAGATACCAAACACATGAAGCTTTAAAATTGGCAAGCCCTTGAAATGGCAATAAACTTTGCTCCCAAAATTGTCCATAGTTGATGCTTTAAAGTGGAAGTAAACCCTCCTATCGTTTTTAACCAAGGAAGCTGCCATCTTGGCCTCCGTTTAATCTGTAACTGCCATGAAGCTGCACATGTGATCAGTTATGACACCAGCCATTGGATGGTTTGACAGTTTGGTTGAGACCACAACCAATGTGACAGTTAGAATTTCCGGCATGCCGGGAATGTAACTGTTTTTTCAAACTGTTAGATCCAGTGCCGATCCTGACCTCCCTGGGGCCCTAAGCAAAATTCTGCTAAGGGGCCCTCTACTTGACCCGTGATGCCGTGAGCTATGTAAACCATTTGCCATTGCCACACAGTCACACCTGACACTTCAGTGCTCCCAAAACAATCCTCTTACATCAGTGTCCCCAGAGGGCCCCGTCTTTACATCAGTGTCCCCAGAGGGCCCCGTCTTTACATCAGTGTCCCCAGAGGGCCCCGTCCTTACATTAGTGTCCCCATAGAGCCCCCCTCTTACATTAGTGTCCCCAGAGGCCCCCTTCCTTACATTAGTGTCCCCAGAAACCCCCCCCCCTCTTACATTTGGGCCCCCAAACAGCTGACTCCCTCCCTTGCAGAGGTTCCTCTGTACCTGGCTGGTGGAGGTGGGAGGCGGCGATCGGCAGCTATATGGTGTTCACAGGCAGGGGGATCTCCCTGGGCTAGTAGTTCTATCTCCAAATGTATACAGCGGAGAGGGGAGGGGCCTCTGACCCGGGCATCAGCAACAGTGTTCAAGCAGAGTGAAAGTGAAACTGATACCTGCCTGGGTCAGAGGCCCCTCCCTTCTCTTCTCCACTGTATACACTGAGAATACTACAAACCCCAGGGAGATCCCACCACCCACTCAGGCACCATAGAGCTGCCGATCGCCGCCTTCCACCTCCTCCCACCTCTCCTCACTGCACTCTAAACGGCCAGCCAGAGGTGCAGGGGGGATGCTGGGTCTTGGGGGCCCCCCCACAGCGGCGGGGGCCCTAAGCAGCATGCATAGTGTGCCTATAGGGCCGATCGGCTCTGGTTAGATCGATGGGTTTACTTCTTTAAAAGCCTTTACAGGTCTTCAATTTAGAGTTATAAGTGAATGTTGGCCCTGGATTTTACTCCAGTCTGCACGATGAAACCTAATATGTGTAATGCAACTGCCATTTTCATATGTGGGCGCATCTGACGCTCATTTCTATGCGCTTGTGCGTGGGGGAGGGATTTTATGTAATAGCATTATTGAAATGACAGGTCCTCTTCAAAGAGACATTTAAACAACTTTGAATTAAAGGAATTGTCACCTCCTGGGGTGGGTGGATGTGTACTGCCTTCCTCAGCTCTGGGATTTATAGTCCCCCCAAAAAATTCATAGTTTCCATGCTTGATCTTAGCACTAATGGGCATTGCCAGTGATGTATAGAGAGTGGAGGTAGAAGGTCCCAATCACACCGCTTTGTTTTACTAACGCACATATTATCTCAGGCTACATTCACACCTTTGCGATGCGTCGCAGGTTTTTTTGCGTAGTTTTTTTTTGGTGCGTTTGTCAAGTAACAGCTCCAGGCAGCCCATATATAGTATTTTGCGATTGGCTCTGCATCTTTAGCTTTAAAAAAACATTATAGATCTGGAAAGGCTGTTACCCAAGTCCATTCCCAGTTGTACTGAGTCACTAGATGTTATTCTATAACAAGATTTTATGTGAGGACAAATCAATCCAGGTTAGATATTTATTTATAGCGTCGCTCTGTAAACTGATCTTGGTTTGGGGTCTGGTCTATTTATGAGTCATTAAAAGCCTTTAAAGTGAATGAATGTTCACTTTTGTTGATCAATTTTGACTTCAAGGGGTACATTTTAAAATGCTGGATTCTTTGGCATGTTGTAAAAATGTGGGCACTAACGATTTGTTTCTAAAGTCTACTTTTTATATGGTATTAAGAAGTAAAATCTTTGAGCCAGCATTATAGAGTCTTTCTGTGGATAGATCTTACCAATTACAATGATTGATTCTTTGCTTTGAAGTGAGTTACCAAAGTACCTTAACCACTTGCCTACAGGTCACTTACACCCCCTTCCTGCCCAGGCCATTTCCCAGCTTTCAGCGCTGTCGCACTTTGAATGACAATTGCGTGGTCATGCTACACTGTACCTAGATACATTTTTTATAATTTTCTTCACACAAATAGAGCTTTCTTTTGGTGGTATTTAATCACTGCTGGGTTTTTATTTTTTACACAAAAAATAAAATAAAAGACCAAAAATTGTGAAATATAATTTTTTACTTAGTTTCTCTCAGTAAGTTTTGTAACTAAGTAATTTTTCTCCTTCACTGATGTGTGCTGATGAGGCAGCACTGGTGGGCACTGATAGGCTGAACTGGTGGGCATTGATGAGGTGGCACTGATGAGGCGGCACTGATTAGGTGGCACTGAGGAGGCACTAATATGCTGCACTTATGGGCACCGATAGGTGGCACTGATGTGAGGCACTGATGGGCACTGTTAGGTGGCACTGATGGGTGGCACTGATGGGCATTAATGGACAGCAGTGATGGGCATTGATGGGCAGCACTTATAGGCGGCACTGATAGCCAGCACTGACTGGCATCGCTAATGGGCACTGATTGGTGGCACTTGTGGGCAGTAGTGGGCACTGATTGCTGGCACTGGTGGGCACTGATTGCTGGCACTGGTGGGAAATGGTGGGCACTGATTGGTGACACTGTTGGTGCTATATTGTAATCATTACATATGTAGATGTCCCTCTGAGAGGAGATGCCGCTGATCGGCTCCGATTACCGGCATCTCCGTGTATACATGTGATTGGACACAGCCGATGACATGGTTAAAGAGCCACGGACGCGGCTCTTTACAGAGATCAGGGTCGCGCCGTGTCCTAGCCACATGGCACGGCTGTGATTGCCATGCTGCGCACCTGTTTTGGGATGCAGTCATATGTCGTCCCAGAACGAGAGCCTGCTGTCATTTGATGGTGGGCAGGCGGCAACTGGTTAAAATCAACAGTAAAGGCAAGAACAGACTGAAGCACAGTAGAGCCCACAGCAATAGGTACTAGGTCAGTCTCATTTAGAATTCTTAAATGACCAAAGAACACATAATCAATCAAGAAAAAAATATATAAATCTGTCTACATGATGCTTTGAAGAGAATCGGTCACAATTGGGTTAATGCACGAAACTGAATGTTCAGTCTACATTTATTAGACCTGTGTAGGCCTACCTATAAAAGCTTTTTAGTTGATCTCCTACCAGGCTTTTAATAACATTGCCTGAGCCTGACTCTTTTGTATGTTATATGTAGCCACAAGAAACCTGGTGTTAACCATGCAGTTTTTTTTTTTCTTTTGGCACTACAAGCCAACCGGAATTTCTGTGTTAACACCTATGGTTCCCTATCCCAAACACTTGTCAGAAGTCACCCGACCATTTCCTAATACTGAAGGTGTCCCTCCCACTAACTTTAAAAGAGAAGTTCAGCATTTTTTTTTTGAAGAATCATACTTGCCTAGGTGGATGCTGCTTCTGTCCCTCCTAAGACTGAGAACCGAGCGATCAAATGCCGCTGATTGCTCACTTCGCAGAGCTCTGTGAGCAGAGAACTGGTGACTGAGTGCTGGGCTTTGGAGGGGGGCGGGAGTGAGTGACTGACTCAGCCTCTCAGTGGCTAGGTGGCGGATCCTAACCATATTGTCGCGATCTTGCACCAGCCTGGATTGGCTCTGTGGCATCAGCCAACAGCGGACTTACTGCTGAAAACGGGTCACAGGAGTTCAGAACGAACTGCACTCTTGTGATCCACAGGAGAAGTACAGCCAAACAAGCTTTGGCTGTACTTCTCCTTTAATCTACCATCTAAAATTAACCTTCCCCCTAACGCTGAAAATTACCTCTTTACCTAATTCTAAAAACGAACCCTCTACACTAATTCTACCTTAACAGTTAACCCTGAACCTAACTCTGATGCCCCATACACACGGTCGGATTTTCCGATGGATTCTGTCCTATCGGACAATGTTGTCGGAAATTCCGACCGTGTGTAGGCACCATCGGACAGTTTCCATCGGATTGTCCGACGGACAAAGTTCTATCTCCTGCTCTATAAATATTCCGACAACAAAGTCCGATCATACCAATTCCGATCGTGTGTAGCGAATTCCGACGGACAAAGTGCCACGCATGCTCAGATCACATTACAAGACCAAAGCTATTGGCTACTAGCCTCTACGTAGTCCCGTTGTAGGCAACAAACGTCACCACGTTCAGAATGATCGGATTTTCCGACAACTTTGTCCGACCATGAGTATGCAACACCAGTGTCGGACTAAATCTGTCGGACCAAATCCGATGGATTTGGTGGTCGGATTTTCCGACCGTGTGTATGGGGCTTAAGACCCCTTTCTCACTGAGGCGTTTTAAAAAAAAAAACGCCTCTCCTGCAGCCCCAGTATTAGAGCCGGCTTGCTTTCACACTGGAGCGGTGCGCTTGCAGGATGTTAGAAAAAGTCCTGCAAGCAGCATTTTTGGGGCGGTGGAGGAGCACAGCCGCCCACCCATTGAAATGAATGGGCACTGCTTTGCAGGCGCATTGGCGCTTTTTGGGCGATATTAACCCTTTCCTCGGCCGCTAGCGGTGGTTAAATGCGCCCGCTAGCGGCTGAAATGCGCAGCTAAAACGATAGTAAATCGCCACTAAAACTAGCAGCGCTTTACCCCTAACAGGGGGTCTTAAAGCAACCAGTAAGCTAATTCTGATAAATTAACCTATAACACCTAATTTTGTCCTTATCCTTACAAATAAAACACCTAGATACAAATATTAAAAAAGTGCGCTACTCTCTTCAAATCTGCATGTGCTGTATATATCCAAACCAGAAAACGAATTAAGTAATAAAAATGTTTAAATAAAATGTTAAAAATACAAATATTCTCAAAAATTATCATTTAAGTAATTAATGTTTGGATATATCCAGCACATGCAGGTTTAAAGAGAGTAGCGTAGAGCTCCACGATTTTAGCTAAAATGAGAATCACTATTTTTTTGCTTAGAATAAAGATCATGATTCTCCCGGCGTAACATCCTCTTTCACATTGTCCAAAAAAATTGGGCTAACTTTACTGTTTATTTATTTTTTAATTAATTGAAGAGAATTTTTTCCCAAAAAATTGCATTTGAAAGACCGCTGCGCAAATACAGTGTGACATAAAATATTGCAACAATCGCCATTTTATTCCCAAGGGCAGAGGTAGGCAACATTTTGAGCACAGTGTGATGAAAAATGTTTTAACAAAAAAATGTCAACTTCACACTCTCAATCACGAAAAGGATTTTTTATAAAGTAAATGCTGTAAACTACTTGAGTAGTGAAAAATTAACATCCTGCACTCTCACGCCTCAGATCAGCCCTAATTCATGCAACTACACACTTCAGATCACTGTCGCCCCTGCACATCTGCCTCACCACTGTAACCCCCTGCGCATCTGCCCCACCACTGTACCCCCTGCGCATCTGCCCCACCACTGTACCCCCTGCGCATCTGCCCCACCACTGTACCCCCTGCGCATCTGCCCCACCATTGTAACCCCCTGCTCATCTGTCCCACCACTGTAACCCCCTGCTCATCTGCCCCACTACTGTACCCCCTACTAATCTGCCCCACCTCTGTACATCTGCCCCACCACTGTACCCCCTACTCATCTGCCTCACCTCTGTACCCCCTGCACATTTTCCCCACACCCCACCACTGTACTACCCTGCATATCTGCCTCACCTCTGTACCCCCTGCACATCTGCCCCACCACTGTACTACCCTGCACATCTACCCCACCACTGTACCCCCCTGCTCCTCTGCCCCACCTCTGTACCCCTTGCTCTTCTGCCCCAGCACTGTAACCCCCTGCTCATGTGTTCCACCGATGTACCTCCTTTCTCCTTTGCACATCTGCCCCACCTCTGTACCCCCTGCTCTTCTGCCCAACCACTGTAATCCCCTGCTCATCTGTCCCACCAATGCACCTCCTTTCACATCTGCCCCACCGCTGTACCTCCCTGCTCTTCTGTCCCACCGCTGAGCCCCCCTCTCATCTGCCTCAACGCTGAACCCCCCCTGCTCATCTTTCTCACCACTGTACCCCCCTGCATTTCTGTCCCACCATTGAACCCACTTCTCATCCCTCCCACCACTGTACCTCCTGCACATCTGTCCCACCACTGTACACCCTTGCTCTTCTGTCCCACCACTGTATCCTCCTGCTCATCTGCCCCACCACTGTAACCTGCTTTCTGATCAGCCCCACCAATGTACCTCCTGCACATCTGTCTCACCTCTGTACCCGCCTGCTCATCTGCCCCACCACTGTACACCCTTGCTCTTCTGTCCCACCACTCTATCCCCCCTGCTCATCTGCCCCATCAATGTACCCCTTTTTTCTTCTGCCCCACCACTGTACCTCAATGCATATCTGCTCCACCGCCGTATCCCCATGCTCTTCTGTCTCACTACTGAATCACCTTCTCATCTGTCCTAACACTGAACCCATCTTCTCATCTGCCCCACCACTGTAACCCTCTTTCTCATCTGACCAACCAATGTACCTCCTGCACATCTGTCTCACCTCTGTACCCCCCTGCTCTCCTGCCCCACCTCTGTAACCCCCTGCTCATCTGTCCCACCAATACACCTCCTCTCACATCTGCCCCACTGCCCTACCACCCTGCTTTTCTGCCCAAACACTGAACCCCCCTGCTCTTCTGTCCCACTGCTGAACCCCCTTCTCATCTCTTCCCCCACTGTACCTCCCTGCACATCTGCCCCACTTCTGTACCCTCTTCTCATCTATGATATGCGTGATATGCAGAGTGGTAAAAGGAAGCAGAGATGAGACACATCTACCTGTCCTGGCACACTCATCCTGCTGATCCACCTCTCACATCCAGCCCACGTGCTTGTATGTGATGTATGTGATGTCAAATACAAGCATCTTAAATTGATGCGCAATGATGAGCTCAGGTCAGGGGTATTTTCTGAAAGCAGTGGGCCTTTGTGCAGGATCATAAGTTGGACCCCCGCAGCTGAGGAAAAGTGTGGTGCTCTGCCCCGCAGCAAAAGTTGGGTGTGATTAAGGATGAGCTCAGGCGTGTTAGAATGGCCCACGTGCAGAGCCCGCCAGGAAGTCGGCGCAGCGATGCGCTAATCACAGGCAGTGAGACATTGCCCTGATGTGCGGCTGCAGAGATCGTGCAATGTCTCACTGCCTGTGATTAGCACATCGCTGCGCCGACTTCCTGGCGGGCTCTGCACGTGGGCCATTCGAACACGCCTGAGCTCATCCTTAGGTGTGATTTTCATTAGGCTGAATACTGGCTGTGGCTTAAAGGGACACAGGGCGCTGGGGTTCAGTAGTAAGTGACTCAAAGGTTCAGGAATAATTTCAACAAAGTCCCCAGAAGCTCAACAGTAATTCCACAAACTGTCACCTGATTGTGGTTTTCTCAATCACAGTGAAATCCCTTCTTCCTGAGATTTGTAGTGGCAACCAATCCAGTCATCTTCCTCTAGATGATGGGTGGGACTAGCAGGACTTTGATTGGCTTTAGCGGTGGCCGGCAACAGTTCTACTCCTCCTGGAAACAGGGACCGCCCCACTCCCCAGCAGAACTGCACCCAATCTCTTCCCCATCACAAAAGCTGACGATCGCAGCTACAGCAAAGTTAGAGAACCAAACAATGTTTCCCATCTTTTACAATGTGTGGGGCACAGTGCCTCCCCCTCAGTGCAGGGGCGGTGTGGGGAAATCTGAAATTGGAATGCATTAGTGTCTCACTGACACTTTCCTGCGATGCTCTGCTGATGAAGAGGGGGTCAAGTTCCGGCCAAAGGGGCTTTGCGTGCCGGGGGTTGCCTACCCCTGCCCTAGGGTCTCTGCTAAAAATATATATAATGTTTGGGGGTTCAAAGTAATTTTCTAGCAAAAAATACTGATTTTAACTTTAAGACTTTTTTAACTGTAAGAAACAAATGTCAGAAAAAGGTTTAGGCCCCTTTCACACTTCAAAGTCGCGCGATCTTGCCGTGATTTTGCCGCGGTTCGCGGATGCCATTTTTGCAGCGATTTTGCTGCATTTTCAAGGAATGCCTGTGTAAGTGGCATCAAAATCTGACCAAAGTAGTGCAGGGACTACTTTGAAGTCGGAACGACTTGAAGTTGTACAATATGAATGGCTGTCATTGGAAATCATGGGGAACGACTTGTTGTGCTACTTTACAGTCCCAAATCGTGGGACAAGTCGTATAAGTGTGAAAGGGCCCTAAGTCTTTAATTGGTTAAACTTCCCTTATTTACACACAGAAGTTAATCCCTTAGATCTAAGAATGGAAAGTTACAATGTTTCTAGTTATCTACCAGTAGGACAATGCTGTCCATTTTTTTCTCTTGACTGTTGAGTGAGCAGAGAACTCTCTACATTTGTTACATGAATAAATCAGGAAATTCTGCATAGAGATTGTAAGGGGGGTTGAATAGCGATTTTTTTTTTTTTTTTTTTAACGATTAATCATGCAGCTCTAGAGTAGCGCAAGTTTTTATTATGTATATCTTATAGTTAATGTGTTTGCCCTGAGAGAGTGAAGCTGCCTTGTGATTGGTATTAATTAACATTGTGCACGTGTTACAAAACTAGCTTTAATTTAAAAAAAAACTATCCTTAGCCCTGCCTTACAATAAATCCTTTTCCATATATGGTACCTCCAATGTTATATGAATGCTTTAAAGTGGTTGTAAACCTATGAAAAAGAAAGAAAAAAAAAAACTGCAAGACAAAAGCATAATGAGCTAATATGCATAGCATACTAGCTCATTATGAAATACTTACCTTAGATCGACGCACCCGCATCGGTCCCAGCACGCCGCTGTGGCCGGCGACGTGTCTCCCAGAGTTATTTCCGGGTATTGCGGGCTCCGGCGCTGTAATTGGCCGGAACCGCAATGACTTCACTTCCGCGCATGCACGCGGGAGCCGCCGGTAATGGCACAGCAGTTGAATTAACGGCACGAGCGAGCCGTTTCTTCAGTGTGCATGTGCCGATGACGTTCAATTTAGATATAAGTGAATGTTGGCCCTGGATTTTACGCCAGTCTGCATGGCGAAACCTAATATGTGTAACGCAAGCGCAAGGGAGAGATTTTATGGAATAGCATTATTGAAATGACAGGTGCTTTATAAAGAGACACATATAAGACGCTGAATGAAAGGAATCATCACCTCCTAGGGTTGGTGGATGTGTACTCCCCTCCCCCACTCTTGGATTTAGATTTCCCCCCAAAAAATCATAGTTTCCAAGTTTGATCTTAGCACTAATGGGCGTCGCCAGTGATGTATAGAGAAGCCAGAAGAAATCATTCACAACGGTTTGTTTTACTAAGGCTGGCCATACATGATACCGTTATCTCTGTGAGTAACACATGCAGATTTAAAGAGAGTAGCACACTTTTTTATTATTTGTATCCTATAGTCAATAAGTTTGCATTGAGAGAGTGCAGCTGCCTTGTGTTCTGGTATTAATTAACATTGAGCACATGTTATAATACTAGCTTTAAATAAATACTAGCTTTAACTAAAACACCTAACCTTATCCTTACAATAAATCCTTTTCCTCATATGGTACCTCCCATGTTATATGAATAACATTCGATCTGAAGAGAAAATAGCCCCATTCACACAGAATGAATTTACATGCAGGTTTCAATGGATGAACAGCTATGTAATTTTTGTTTTCATAAATACTAGACATGTGCGCCATCAATAAATTGGTTTTGTTTCATTCCGTTCCATTTCGTATTAGCCGTTAATTCGTAATTCGTGTCCGAAATTCAATTTGGATTCGTATGAATTACCGTATTTTACTTTTCGTAACAATTACAAACGTTCGTTATGATGAATTTATCATTATGAGGGGCTCCCACCATCCCTGTTCTGTGCTGACTTCCTGGGTTTTTAACTTCAACATAACGAATAATCGTAATTAACGAACATTCTTATTTTGTCCGATTCTGAATCTCCCATCGACTACCAGTACCAATCTCCCACTCCCATATTAAAAAAGGTAATTTTCCCAACCCTCACTCAGCAGCAGAAGAAAACCTCTGATTGGTCAACAAAACACCAGTCATGTTTCCGTTGTAACGGAATTTGGATCCGTAATTCATAAACGAAATTTCGTATTTCGTACAAAATTCGGAAGCATAGCAATTCATATTTCGGATCCTCCTGAATGTACGAATTTACGGAAATTCGTACGAGTTTTCGATTCGTAGGAATCTAATCGCACATGTCTAATAAATACACCCCCGACTGTTGTGTTTCTAGTGGCAGATTGCATCCTATACATCATTTTTAATTTTGCCCATAATTCCAATGTAACCCTTTGTCCTTTATTAATGACATTAATGAATTGCAAATAAGACAACTGCCTGCATGGGATTGATCTCAAGCAACTAAGCATTTGCAGATTTCACCTGTGGTTGAGCCCTAGAGAGCAAAGTGTGGACAGCTTTCTGAGTGATCGGAGCTCTGTGCATCACAGAGGAATGAGAAGTCCTTGAAGTATGACATTGTAAAACAGGTGGATATGGTGGGTGCTAGTTGAGAATTATACATGCAGAAGAGATTGCCCCAAAATTCTTTCAGTCAGATTAGTTGACTTTGTCTTTCCCAGTGATGGTAAACCAAGCAGAAAATTGAGAGTACTGCAGATAAACAGGGTTATAGAGAAAAATTGTTTGAAAACCACTAAGCTATGACAAGAGATTTTCTTTTTTTTTCTTTTTTGCAGCAGGATGAAAGAAGTGACTGTGCTCAGCAAACAAACACAGGTGAGACTTGTTTAGGAATTTGTTTAATAAATCCGCAGAATAGCCTCATCTTGATTTTCATAAGCTCTGATAGCACAACGGGTAGATGGAATATGTAATGAGCAACACTGGAGGAATATATTAACAGGGAGCCACACAGCATATGTTAGCAAGTAATAATTTATAAGACTGGAACTTCTGCATGGACTAGACCAACTTTGTTGCTTTGATTCAGGCATGATTTTGGTATTTTGTACGTATGTATAAGACCTTATACCAGTGATGGCAAACCTTGGCACCCCAGATGTTTTGGAACTACATTTCCCATAGCATCATGGGAAATGTAGTTCCAAAACATCTGGGGTGCCAAGGTTCGCCATCACTGCCTTATAGAGTTATGAAAGTGCACACTATAACAATTTGGATTTGATCTGACAGATTAGGAAAAATGATTGGCAGCTGTGTTTATTAACCACTTGCCACCCGCCTTATAGCAGAATGACGGCGGCAAAGTGGTTTCAATATCCTGACCGGACGTCATATGAAGTGGTTTCAATTTCCTGGCCAGGCGTCATATGACGTGATCAGCCGTGTTCAATCACGGCAGTTGATCGGCTTTTCCTCACTCGCGTCTGTCAGACACGAGTAGAGGAGAGCCGATCGACTGCTCCTCTGACAGGGGGGTCTGTGCTGATCGATTATCAGTGCAGCCCCCCCCCCCCGAGGATGCCCACACTGGACCACCAGGGATGCCACCAGACCACCAGGGATGCCCAGCACCAGGTATGCCACCCTAGACCACCAGGGATGCCAGTCAGTGCCCACAATGGATGCCAATCAGTTCCCACAATGGATGCCAATCAGTGCCCACAATGGGCATCACTGATTGGCATGCTTTATTGTTTGGCACTGATTGTCATCCATCAGTACAATACATTACACTACAATGCGCCTATCAGTGCCCATCTGTGCCGCCTATCAGTGCCCATCCATGCCGCCTATCAGTGCCCATCCATGCCGCCTATCAGTGCTCATCCGTGTCGCTCATCAGTGCCCATCAATGCCACCTCAACAGTGCCACTTCATTGGTGCCACCTCATCGGTGCCCATCAGTGCCGCCTTATCAGTGCCAGTCAGTGCAGCCCCATCAGTGCCCATCAGTGAAGGAGAAAACTTACTTATTTACAAAGTTTTGAAACTGAAACAAAAAAAACATATTTTTTTTTCAAAATTGTCGGTCTTTTTTTATTTGTTTAGCAGAAAATAAAAATCCCAGAGGTGATCAAATACCACCAAAAGAAAGCTCTATTTGTGGGAACAAAATGATAAAAATGTTGTTTGGGTAAAGGGTAGTATGACCGCGCAATTGTCATTCAAAGTGTGACAGCACTGAAAGATGAAAATTTGTCTGGGCAGGAAGGTGTTTAAGTGCCCAGTATTGAAGTGGTTAAGGACATTTTTACAATGCAAAAAAAAAAAGCTTATTACTTCATATACAAAAGACACTTTCCTATGCACGTGTAAAAAATGTAACTATGAAAAAGTAAAAATTACTATACCTGAAGCCATTTTTTTGCTTTGTCTTGGTGTTTATTGTTAAATGTCTCTCCCTTGGTTTTGGAAGTTACTTCCTGGTTGATAGAGCCAGGTGGCCTAAGTTGGAAGTTACAAGTTGACCCAGCAGAGTGTTGATTCATGCCCCCTGGCAGGGGAGTAAAGCCTGGCTCCAGGACACCTGGTGTGATAAAGATTGAAGTGCTTGATTAGCACGTCTGCAAACAAAGCTTCAAAGAGAGCCACTGCTGCCAAGATGACTGATGGGTTAAGCTACAGAAGATCAAGGCCAAGATGTCTATGAAGATTTGACTCAGGTCGGACAGTGGCAATTCATGAACAAATGCTGCCCCCTTGTGGATAATACAGCATACTTCCTGGAGAATGGGCAGATATTTGAAGGACTACCTCTTGGCAATATATCAACAGTAACGTGGTCAGAGTTTTAATAGACAAGCTAATTATAGGGATAGACAAATTAATATATAGGTACAATAAGATCTCATGCTTTCCAGCCTGGAGGAGAGATGTGGGGTCTTATTGACGTGAAGTTGCAATGACTGCCATTGTATTCGCTAGGGTGTCTGCTAAAAAAACATATATAATTTCTTGTTAAAAAAAAACATATATAATGTTTGGGGGTTCTGAGCAATTTTCTAGCAAATAAATTATGATTTTTACATGTAGACAGAAGTGCCAGAATAGGCCCGGTATTGAAGCGGTTTAATTTCTGTCAGAAAATTTTGTGAATAAGTGATTTTTATCCTTCACTGATGTGCGCTGATGAGGCTGCACTGATAAGCACCTATAGGCTGCACTAATGGGCACTGATGAGGTGGCACTGATGGGGTGGCACTGATGAGGAGGCACTAATATGCAGCACTGATGGTCACTAATAGGTGGCACTGATATGCAGCACTGATGGGCACTGACAGGTGGCACTGATGGGCACTGATAGGAGGCACTGAATGGTGGAACTGATGAGGAGGCACTAATATGCAGCACTGATAGGTTGCACGGATATGCAACACTATGAGCACTGCCAGATCCTCAGCCCTAGTCATCTCAGTTATAGCTTGGCAGTAGGATAGTGCGCCTAAGGCTAAGCTCTGCGGGATTCTCACGGAGGGCTTGTATTGGTTAGGTCCTGGTCTGGAAACCGTTTAGATCGGACGGCTGATAGGTGCGAGTCCTTTCCTGTCTGGTATAGTATGGGGAAGCAAGTAAGGAATAAGTTGCCCTCAGAGAGAATTCAGGGTCCCAAAGGCTGATGTTCCAAAGAGGTCTTGGGATCAGAAAGGTAGGGCTAAATAGGGGGTTTGTCCTCCCGAACGGTGCGAAGGAAGATTGGGGGCCTTCCTCCCATAGCAGGTAATTGTCTCCTCCAATTATTTCTTCTGGGGATGGGGATGGAAGGAGGGGTCACCAGCTTGAATTTGCAAGCCCACTCTTCCGACCGCTCATCACCAGTTTGCCAAGCTGCACGGAAAAGCGTCAGCCTTACTACCCTCCCTGAAAAATCCTAAACATTGTATCAACAGTGGCTTAGTGGCTGGCCCTCCGGACTAGCAGCACTCAAACCATAGGTTCAGTCTTGGACAGGGTATCGCCAGCTTGGAGCTTTAATAGGGGCTTGATAGTTAACAGAAGAGTATCCTCAAAATAGGCAAGGGCCTAGTTACCAATGCCACATCAGTATGTTGTTTTAAAAGGGTGTTGCCGGTCTTGGAAGCTCGGGTGGAAGCCATCAAAGGATGGCAAGACCGGGTGAGGAAATCCTTCTTTGTAAGTGGAGGTAGAGGAGCCAGTTAGCGCTTCTTCAGGCTCCCAGGTGGTGGTAGAGGGGTTGGACGGTGAGTCTTTTAGACCCTCTCGCTACAAGCCTTCCCTGAAGGAGGTGGAGGATCTCTTGGGAGCCATCCGTGCCGCCCTGAGAATCCAGGAGTAGAAGCTGTTATCACTCCATTAGCAGAGGGATCAAAGTGGCAGAACAGTGGATAATGGGTTAGCATTTCTGCCTACCAGCACTGAGTTTCTGGGTTTGCACCCCAAACATGCCACTTCATATAGAAAAGGTCTGTTCTTCTTCTGTTAAACATAACTCCTGACTCAGGGACTTCCTTAAATTCAGGGCCTGGGGAACAGAATAACTTACAGAAGGCTCCGTATAGACTCAGCACCCCCCACCCAAACTGCTTAATGGAAATCACAGACCTGAGGGACACTTATCGGCACATTCCCATGGTGTAGAGCTGTCAAAAGTTTCTCAGTCTGATGGTAGAATCAGGGAAGGCGTACGACTCATGGGCATTTCAATAATCACCTATCTGGATGACCTGCTCCTATTTATCTTCAAACCAAGGTTATGTCTCCTATTCTCATTGCACTGCATTGGCCCAGGAGGCGTTGGTTTCTAAGCCAGTATGATCTGGCGTAGAACCTTCATGGATGCTGCCAATCTGGGAGGACCTTCATCTCAGGGTCCATTCTGCTGTCCCCAGGTGGAGCGGTGGATTTTCCCTGCATGGCTTCCGAGGAAGAATTGCTAAAGGCAAGAGCTTCTTGGATGGGGTTGTGGCCCTGCTAAGTAGTAGGAAAGCTGGTACGCAGAGGGCATTTCCAATTAGGGGCCCCCTTTTCTACCAATATTTCCGTACCAGGTGTTTTTTTAAGAGGGTGACATTGAAGTTTCACAGAGGCTAAGAAATTATTTTGCCAACTATCTGTTCGAATCCTGTGGGTGAACATAAGTTGGAAGTTAAAAGGTCATAGCACCTTTGTCAAATACTACAGGTTGGACCTGTGGATCGGCCCTTTGGGGAAAGAGGGGTCCTACAAGCAGTCATCCCACCCTAGGGTTAAGTTCTCGAAGGTCTTCAAAGGTGGCTGTCCTGAAAGACGTTAAGGGAAAATCAGTTACTTACCATTAACGTCGTTTTCCAGGAATCTGACAGTGGGAGGAAATCGTGCAAGTTCACACAATTTCCTCCCTCTCAGTGTGAACCAGGGCTCAAACTGGGCCTTTTGTCTTTTGTAATTCACTTGCTGCAATCCCAGGGACACCATTTCTTATCAAACTCCCTTAAAGAGGAAGTAAAGCCCAATTAAAAAAAAAAAAAAAAAATAGACCTTGCAAGGCAAAGGCATAATGAGCTAGTATGCCTAGCATACTGGCTCATTATGAATAACTTACCTGAGATTGAAGCCCCCGAAGCGACCCTCGTTGTTGCTCTCCAATGAGTGACTTCTGGGTATCGCGGCTTCAGCACTGTGACTGGCCGGAGCCGCAATGACGTCATGCGGGAGCCACCACTAACGGCATGCTCAGTGAGCCTGTGCGCCGCTGTCTACAGCCTGTCTTTTGCAAATATCTCCTAAACCTTGTCGGTTTAGGAGATTTTTCTTGCACCTACAGGTAAGCCTTAATCTAGGCTTACCTGTAGGTAAAAGTGGTCTGTAAGGGTTTACAATCACTTTAAGTTTGCCTTCAAATATCGTTCTATGTAGAAATACAGATTTGCATATCTGCAAATAAACTAAAATAAAACATTCTAATCGTGGTTGCGATCAAATATTCGCAGCACGATCAAAAGAGCGTGGTTTCACCTTATGACCCAGAAATGATTCATTGTAATCACCTGGAAGTTCCTGTGCTGGTTAGGATCTCCATCTGAGTGGACATGGCTAGGTTCCTCTTTAGCAAAGATGAGGTGCTGCTCATTTGCTGGGTAAGGCTAAGATATGTAATTTTACTGACTCAATGTGGGGGTGGATGTGGTGGTTATATTTGGTGTGGGTGGGGTTCATTGATTTGTTTATTTGGCATCACCACACATTTGCTTCTGGCCCATGTGAACACATCACTTCCTGCATTTGTTCTGCTGATGTAAATCAGTAATGACTATGGAGGCGATTCAGTTCGCATTTGCAGCACTATACAAATCATTCATTCAAATATAAATGAGAGCTCCATATATATATATATATATATATATATGTGTGTGTATATATATATATGTATATATATATATATATATATAATGGCTAGAGCATCTCATCTCTGATTACAGAACCCGGGGGAAAGCACAGCCACACCATCTACTAATGATTTACAATAGAGAAATATGATGGGGGTGATATTGGGGCAGTATAATGAGGGCAATATAATGAGGGCAATATTCATTGGGGCAATTTTGATAGTGGTAATATGATGAAAGCAATATGATGGGGGCAATATTGATTGTGTAAATATTGATTGAGGCAATTTTGATGGGGAAATATTGATGGGGTCATTTTGGTGGGGGCATAATGATGGGGTTCAACTTTGATGGAGCAATATGATGGGGTAATATTGATGGGGCAATTTAGATGGGGGAAATATTGATGGAGCAATATCAATGGGGCAATTTTAATGGGGGCAATATTGATGGTGTCAATATTGATGGGGCAATATTTATGGGAGCAATATTTATGGGGCAATTTTGATAGGGGGAAATGTTGATGGGGAAATTTTGATAGGGGCAATATGATGGGGCAATTTTGATGGGGTAAAATTGATGGGGGCAATATTGATGGGGCAATTTTGATGAGGGCAATATTGATGGGCAATTTTGATGGTGTCAATATGATGGGGAAAAATTAATGGGGGAAATTTTGTTGGTGGCAATATTGATGGGGCCATTTTGATGATGGGGCAATATAATGAGGGCAATATTGATTGGGGCAATTTTGATAGTGGTAATATGATGGAAGCAATATGATGGGGGCAATATTGATGGTGTAAATATTGATTGGGGCAATTTTGATGGGGCAATACGAAGGTGGCAATTTTGATGGTTGCAATATTGATGGTTGCAACTTTGATGGGGGAAATTTTGATGGGGGCATAATGATGGGGGCAATATTGATGTGGGTAATATTGATGGAGGGGATATGATGGGGCAATATTGATGAGAGCAATATTGATGAGGGCAATTTTGATAGGGGCAATTTTGATGGTGTCAAAATAATGGGGGCAATTTTGATATGGGCAATATGATTAAGGCAATTTTGATGGGGCAATATTTATGGGGGCAATTTTGATGGGGGCAATTTTGATGGGGGCAATTTTGATGGTGGCAATAAGATGGGGGCAATATTGATGGGGCAATATGATGGGGGCTATTTTGATGGGTGCAATATGACGGGGGCAATTTTTTTGGTGGCAATATTGATTAGGCAATTTTGATGAGGGCAATATTGATGGAGGCAATTTTGATGGAGGAAATTTTGATGGTGTTAATATGATGGGGGCAATATTGATAGGGGCAATTTTGATGGGGAAATATGATGGGGCAATTTAGATGGAGGCAATATGAAGGGGGCAATTTTGATGCAAATATGGGGGCTATTTTGATGTTAACAATATGATGGGGGCAATTTTAAACGGGCAATATTGATGGGGCAATATTGAAGGGGGAAATATGATGGGGGAATTTTGAAGGGGGGGATTTTGATGGGAAAATATCAATGTGGGGCAATATCAAAGTTGTTGTTAATATTTATTTTTGGCACTTAAATCTGCATAAAACATTTAACAGTGTAATTTCATCAGATTATTTACAAGGGCGTGTTTGGGGGTGGACTTAGGGGCAGGGTTAGGGTTGGGTGGGCCAACTGGTGGTGAGCAACTCTTAAGACCTGGCTAGTAGCTCAGGACTTGAAATTTTGAGCCCTGTATATATGTGTATGTGTATATATATATATATATATATTGTGAGGGGTTAGCTCGGCAGCGGGTGTGTGTGACCCCCTGGATGGGTTCACAACACAAAATCAGGCACAGCAGACAGCATTGTAGGTGAAAAAACAAAGGTGCGGTTTATTTATGCTACATGCAGTGAAAAATATAGCAGCCAAACAAAAAGAAACATGAAAAGAAATCCTGGTCAGCTTGACCTCTTACTACACATGTAGATCCCCTGTCTATCAACTGAATGAAGCCTTGTGCTGCACCAGTCCCTATCTCTGTTGTAGAGGTTTGCCACACAGGCATTAACTCACCACACAGAACAGAAGTCACACTCCCCAGTCTATACAAACACAAAACTGGTTCCAGGATGGAGCATCTCCCTAAGCATGTAGAGGTCTTAATGAGCCCACTTACTTCAGCTGGGCTCATTAACTCTTCCCCTATAGGACTCCCAGCACTCCCCTCTAGTGATATAAGTCAGTATAAAGCCTGAATCTAGGGCATACATGTTTTCCATCCTGAATACAACCAGGTGATTTTACCTGCCTGCTGTCACAATATATTATATATATATAAACACAGGAAAAAAACAGGAAGTTTTTCACCTTTTACAAGGATTATAAATCAAGAATCACAAAAAGCTCAGACAAAATACTTAAAAAAAAAACACTAATTGTAAATGATATCCCTTGTTTCTGTGCATATATATATATATATATATATATATATATATATATATATATATATATATATATATATATATATATATATATATATATATATATATATAGATTCATATACACTCTCGGATGTACATCGGTGGGCGGAAGTGATCTCTGGAGGTGAGCGGAAGCTGTGCTGTGAGACAACGGCGGTACACGCTGGCCAATGAACAGGCTCCCTTCTCCCCTATACTGTGAGGACAAGGTGATCACACCGAATTGATGGCTCTAGGCGGCTTAGGACGGCCCGGGAATCGGGAGAGTGGTGAGTTGTATCTTTGCTGTTTACACCCGGCTGGGAACTGACAAAGATTATATGCATACTCACCTTTCCCATTGACACCAATTACTGTTCCTTCTGTTCCTGCGGTATTTGCATTGCATGCTACACTAGTCGTCATTGCCCCAATTAATCATCAGGACCGCCCACCATCTCCCCATTGGGAATCCATTGGTGTTCTTTCATCACCATACCGGGACTGTATACTAACCGGATAACACTTTCATATATTTTACACTGAACTAATCTGTAGAGTTGCTATCCTCTTCCATGGGAACATTTTTTTTTAACCACTTGCCTACCGGGCACTTACACCCCCTTCCTGCCCAAGCCATTTTTCAGCTTTCAGCGCTGTCGCACTTTGAATGACAATTGCGCAGTCATTCTACTCTGTACCCAAACACATTTTTTATAATTTTCTTCACACAAATTGAGATTTGTTTTGGTGGTATTTAATCACTGCTGGGTTTTAAATTTTTTACAAAAAAAAAGACCAAAAATTTGGAAAAATAAATGTTTTTTACTTTATTTCTGTGAGTAAATTTTGTAACTAAGTAATTTTTCGCCTTCGCTGATGTGCGCTGATTAGGCGGCACTGATGGGCGCGGATAGGCTGAACTGGTGGGCACTGATGAGGTGGCACTTATGGGCACTGATGAGGTAGCACTGATGAGGAGGCACCAATATGCACTGATAGGTGGCGCTGATATGTTGCACTGACGAGCACTGATAGGCGGCACTGATGGGCACTGTTAGGTAACACATATGGGCACTAATAGGCGCCACTGGTGGGCACTAATAGACATGGGATCCGTCAAAAAATACGTTTCGTTTCGTTCCGTTTTATTTCGTATCCGAAAAAATTCGTAATTTGTGTTTCGTATACGGAATTTAATTCGGATTCGTACGAAATACGGATTTCGTACGAATCGTTAATTTGGTTAACGAATAGCGACACTCTACGAATAATATCCGAAAACGGATTAAGGTTGCATAACAACAGTCTATTGTGTGTGTGTACTGTGTAGACAATAGCTCTGCCTATGCCTAACGTGCTTCTAATGGATTCGTAAATTCGTTACTTTTTTTGGTTTGTTGATTGGTCATTTTACATGTCTCTCTTTCTCTTACAATGGCGCTGTCTAACGTGCTTCGAATGTATTCGTACATTCGTAACTTTTTTTTTTGTTTGTTGATTCATAATTTTCCGTGTCTCTTAAAATGGCGCTGCTTATGCTTAACGTGCTTCGAATGGATTCTTAAATTCGTTACTTTTTATTGTTTGTTGATTTGTCATTTTACGTGTCTCTCTCACAATGGCCCTGTCTAACGTGCCTCGAATGGATTCGTACATTCGTAACTTTTTTTTGTTTTTGTTTGTTGAGTCGTCATTTTTCGTGTCTCTTACAATGGTGCTGCATAACGTGCTTCGAATGGATTCTTAAATTCGTTACTTTTCTTTGTTTGTTGATCTGTCATTTTACGTGTCTCTCTCTCACAATTGCGCTGTGACTGTCTAACGTGCTTCGAATGGATTCGTAACTTTTTTTATTTGTTTGTTGATTCGTCATTTTACGTGTCTCTCTGACTCTCTCACAATGGCGCTGCCTAACGTGCTTCGAATGGATTCTCAAATTCGTTACTTTTTTTTGTTTGTTGATTTGTCATTTTACGCGTCTCTCTCTCACAATAGCGATGTCTAACGTGCTTCGAATGGATTCGTAACTTTTTTTTTTGGGTTTACTGATTCGTCATTTTACGTGTCTCTCACTCTCTCACAATGGCGCTGTCTAACGCGCTTCGAATGGATTCGTACATTCGTAACTTTTTTCTTTTTGGTCGTTGATTCGTAAATTTACATGTCTGACACAGTGGCGCTGCGGCGCTGCATGCTTCGAATGGATTCGTACTTTTCTAATACATCGCTGTTATTCGTAACTATTCGAAATCTCGTTTATTCTTTACTTTCGTTTTTGACATGTGCCTATAGTCTCCGCCCCTGGATGTAGTTTTGAGAGGCCGGCCCCTGGATGTAATTTAGAGAGACCGTGTGACTCCGTGTGACTGTAGTGTAGTGAGGGAGGAACAGAGAGAGAGCAGAGCAGAGAGCAGAGCAGAGACTGAGAGCAGAGAGAGTGGTATTGTTGGAGTTGTGGTTGTTGTTTTTGTGTGGACTGAATTTGTGATTTGTGTGGAATTAGAATGTCTGGGAGTGAGAATGTATGTGTGAGTGAGAGTGTTGGTTTGAAAGTTGTTGTTGTGAGTGAGAGTGGAGAGGACTCAGGGGATCGGATGAGTGGAGGGGAGCGCCGGATGAGTGGAGGGGATCGGATGAGTGGAGGGGAGCACCGGATGAGTGGAGGGGATCGGATGAGTGGAGGGGAGCGCCGGATGAGTGGAGGGGAGAAGAGTGGAGGAGAGAGTAGTGGAGGGTCAGGGGGTGGAGTATGGAATTCCACACCATAATATTATTGAATACTTAAATACCATTGCATGCATTTCAAGAGTTAATATAAGAGAATTAGCCAAACTAGTTAATTGGCATTCGCCTATTTTCAGCATATGCTGCTTTGGCTAATTGCATATGCTGCTTTGGCTAATTGGCTAATAGTCATTAACCATTTTTTCACCAATGCAAGGTTTTAGTATGGAATTTGAATCCATGAGTCCTTCAAGGCCTGAGTTTTTCAAGGTAGAAGCGCTTCTCCCCGAGCCCTCTCTCCTGCCGCCGCTGTCTTCTCCCGCTGCTGTGTTCTTCCAAGCAGCCGGTTACTGGCTAATAAAAAAAAGCTGTGGCGGTCTTCCGTGGCCATCCGATGATGTCCCCTGGAGAGCCCACCCTATGTAAGAGATGCCACACAGCGGGTAACAACACAGTGGAGGAAGACTGCCACAGAAAAAGAGCGGCTTCTTTTTTATTAGCAGGTAACTGGTGGCACGGAAGAACACAGCAGATGAAGAAGACGGTGGCAGCAGCAGAGACGGCTCGGGGAGAAGACAGCTCGGGGAGAAGATGGAGGTGGGAGAGACAGTGGCAGGAGAAGACGGCTCAGGGAAGAAGACGGCTCAGAGCTATTTTACAATAAAGGACAATAAAGGTTTTTTTTTTTACATCTCACTGCATTTTTTGGTGAACGGGTAGGGGTATGATGTACCCTATACCCATTCACGTAGGGGGCAGGATCTGGGGGCCCTCCTTGTTAAAGGGGACTTCCAGATTCTGATAAGCCACCCTGCCCACAGACCCTGACAACCACCAGCCAAGGTTGTCGGGAAGAGGCCCTTGTAGGGGTATATACTACATAGCTGAGCACAAACCTACATAGAAAATACATTTACTAATGTTTGATTATATACAATATTTTTTGCATTTCAGGCATTAATATAGTAACAACCATGCTCATGCTGATGTGGCATTGCCTAATAGGTATTCAGCTCTTTTCAGCATATGCTGCTGAGTGCAATGCAAGCTTTCAGTAGGTGATACCATCTGTGTGATTTTCAGACATTTGAGCACATTTATATTGAGAACATATGTTTACTAGTGTTTGATGGTGGGACTGCTTTATATTCTAGATATAATAGTACTCAGCACAGTGACTTAGTCCCCTTTCACACTTGTGCAACCTGAAAGTCATGTGATGTTGCAGCGCTTTTTTGATGTGACTTTAAGCAATGCCTGTGTAATCTTGAGATCTATGGACGCAGGAAAAGTCGCGCAATTTAGCTTTTTTTGATTTTTTTTTTATTTTCCCCCGATTTTGCGGCGGCAATTTTGTCTTTTATTAAATTAATTAAAGACAGATTGGTAAAGTGATAGGCCAAAGGTCATAAAGATACAACAACTTCACTATAATGGGCAAAGGAATTTACTACAATTAATGATGCATCACACATACATGTAAACAAAAGACACTACATATAACAATTAAAAAGACGCGTCCGGACGCCGCATGGCAACAGAGCGGTTAAGGTGTCAAATGAAATACATCATTATTATCATTAAAGAAAAAATTGCTTAAATAAAGTGACAGCTTAACCTGTGTGTGGCTCCAGGAAAAAATGGATAGGGAAAGGAAAGGGAAGAGGAGGCTGACTGATGGTAAGAGAACTATAAAGGCGAGAGAAGTGCCCTAAGGTGCATAATTTTAGGAGACACAGGATATTGTCTTTCCATCCGGGGGAAGGTATCTTAAATAGTCTTTAACCATATATTGATCAAAATATATCAAGCAGATCTTGTGTATATAAGGCGATCTTTTCGGAAACTCCCGGTAACTCTGCTGTAGGGGGCGACAAATTAGTTCTTAAGTAGGTTCGTATTGAGTCTGGGTGTTAGATACACCTATGGTAGGTATTTAGACTTTTAGTCCCATCCTGGTATTGCCAATCGTGTGATTGTGGTGAATTGGGGGATGTGAGGCTTCATGTATACAGGTGCTGTATTTTAAGTCACCTTTTATGGTTTAAGTATTTTCGCCCAGTATTAGAGGTACTTTACCACTCTTGCAGTGTGAATACTGTTGGCCTCCGTCCTCAGTAATCCCCTCTGTAAGTCTTTCACTGATCTGCAGGCACTGATGTGCCATCACGATTGGATGCTTCCACATGTAGTCAGCAGCCTCAACGCTGGGAGCTTGGTGAGGTGGCGTCACATGACAGAATGGTGATGACTTCAACGTGTTTCGCTATAGTACACAACGTAGCTTCATCTGGACGTTGCTTGGACCGCAGTCCGCACTCCCTTATATCATGATTTTCTTTGTGTTGAGTGCCGCCCATCTATAACGATTTAAAGGGACAAGTGTCCTGTTTACAATGCAGTGATTGATGAACTTCAAAAAGAGGCCAATAAGCACAGAGAGTTCACTGACAGCTAAGGTCATAAGTATGTTTAGCGCCATTAATGTAAACTAGCAGCCTTTTCGAGGGCATTAATTAGAAAAAGGAAAAAGAGAAAAAGAAAAGTAGGAAAAACGTAGGAAGAAGGAAGAAAAATGGAATTGTTGACAGGGGATGTGCAAATTTACAAAAATAGAAAATTACGCTATCATGCTCATACATGTGTATATCAAAACATATACACATATATGTTTGAGAAGGGAGAAAAATGTTTTTTTTTTTTTTAAATTGAATTTTTGTACTCAGCGTAAAATCCTTTTCTCTGAAGTTCATTGACGGACACAGTTCCTTTCATTCTTGACCTTAGGGTTATCACGCCACTTCAGGAGAGGACTAGGCAGAACATGTAACACATGTAAAAACAGCAAGACTGCACAGCACCGCCCAGGGGGTGGTCCATCTGGCAATAACCCCTCCCCCTGCTTCCTGCAGCTCAGTTCGTCAAAAAGCAGTACAAACAAAATTAGGAGGGGTGGGTGCTGTGTCCGTTAATGAACTTCAGAGAAAAGGATTTTACGGTGAGTACAAAAATCCCATTTTCTCTTTTGTTCATTGACGACACAGCTCCTTTAATTCTTGACCTTAGGGACGTCCCCAAGCAGTGTCAAAAAACGAGGGGTGGAAACAGCAAAACATAACTTCACCCACAACAAAAGGAACACCTTGACAGAGGAGTCGTCATCTTAAACAGCCACCATCAAAACCAGTGGCCAAGTTATGCATCAAAGGATGCATTTACAACAAAACTTGTAACTTAAAGAAAATGTAAATTGCAACCTCACACAGCTTTTTTTATGTGTTTGTGAACTTAGTGTGGATGATGGTGCCTTGTGTCCTTTTTTCTTTATATTGGCAGCTTGCGTATTCTAGTACTTACGTTGAGGAGAAATGGGGCGTTGCTTCCTGGCAGAAGGAGCTGATGCTGGAGGGTCTGGGATATGGCAGCTCAGGCTTTCTGTTAAAGATAGAATAAAGAGTTATGGTAACCACTTCTGGACCAAGCCTATTTATGACAGTTATTGTTTACAATTTAAAATCAAAACTTTTTTCTAGAAAATTACTGAGAACCACAAACATTATATATATATATATATATATATGTGCACTGTGTGTGTATTTGCACAGCGGCCTTTCAAAAGCAATTTTAGGTGAGAAATTAACTGAATTTAAAGCGGTTCTGCACCCATTTCATTTAGTAAATCTCTTTGCCTTCCAAATCAGGCAAAGAGTACTAAATGAAATGTTTTTTTTTTTACTTACCTTGTAATTGATGACTTCCGGTCTTCTCTCTCTTCGGCGGCGGGCGGGGTCTCGTCACGCCGCACTGTCTCCTGGGATCTGGTGTCATTGATCCCAGGAGTCAGTGCGGGCATCTTCCGAAATCTCGCGAGATTTCGGCCACATCTTCCGAAATCTCACGAGATTTCGGCCACATCTGCCGAAATCTCGTGAGATGTCGGCAGATGTGCCGTTACTGCGCACGCGCGAATAACGGCGGTGCATGCTGGGCCATCTACAGTGCCTGTGGGGTTTCACATGCCCACAGGCAAGATGGACCCCAGCAGACAAGAAGAAGACAAGAAGAAGATGAAGATGAAAACCGGCGGCGATCGAGATGGAAGATGGAACAGGTAAGTCCCCCAATTGAGCTATATGCCCTTGGCATATAGCCCAAAAAAAAAAAAGAGTGCAGAACCGCTTTAAAAAAAAAATTTTACAGTAAATGTATTTAGCCCAATTTTTGGGGATATTGCGATAGTCGATGTTACTCCAAGTAAAATAGATAGATATCGAACATGTTATGGTTTAAAATTGCAAACGCTCTTGGAATCGCGATAAACTACGGTACTTAACTACTTCCCACCCGGCCACTGTACATAGACGGCCGGGTGGGAGCCATCTACTTCTGATCTGACGTTCTGGAACGTCCTTCTGAAGTAGAGGGATCGCGCGCGTGCCAGCGCAGTGGCGCGATCCCGATGCGGCCGTGTCACCCGGACACGGCGCATCTCGGATCGGCAGGAGGGGTCGGTGATTGGCCCTCCTGATCACATGACGGCCGTGTCGAATCACAGCCGTCATGTGATGTAAACAAACAGCCGTTTGCTAGGCAATCGGCTCTCCTCTCCTCACACGGAAGTCGTTGGTGAGGAGAGGAGAGCGGATCGCTCCAGCCGGCTGGTGATCAGTGAGTATTAGCTGTTTTTTACAGCTTTTTACTCACTGATCACCAGTGTAGTGTCCCCACAGTGTAAACACACATGTCCCCACACATGTCCCCAAAACACACATGTCCCCAAAACACACATGTCCCCTAATAAAAACACATGTCCCAAAATAATAAAAACACATGTCCCTCACATATGTCCCAGTAAAATAACATGTGTCAATGATTATCTGCACACATATGTCCGTGATCACCTGCACACAGTCATCTGTACATGATCATTTGCGTACATATGTCCGTGATCACGCGAACCAATTATTATACACTTAACGTAATTTTTTTGACCAAAAATATGTAGAAGAATACGTATCGGCCTAAACTGAGGGAAAAAAATATTTATTTTTATATTTTTTGGGGATCATTTTTATGACAAACAAAGTAAAAAATATTGATTTTTTTTTAAAAATTGTTGCTCTTTTTTTGTTTATAGCACAAAAAATAAAAACCGCAAAGGATACCACCAAATACCACCCTATTTGTGTGAAAAAAAATACGCCAATTTTGTTTGGGAGCCACGTCGCACGACCGCGCAATTGTCACTTAAAGCGACGCAGTGCCAAATCGCAAAAAGTGCTCTGGTAAGGAAGGGGGGAAAATCATCGGGGGCTGAAGTGGTTAAATAGATGTTTGTTATTATGTTTGCTTTGTGTTGGTTAGGTAGGTAGTAGGTACTCACCACTGCCAGAATATTGAGGGGGGCATGAAGCAGAAGCAGCTGTTCCTGTTCCCTCCACCACTGATGATGACATTGATCGATCTGGAAAACATGAATGTAAAGCAAAACGTAAGTCTCACATGCCGTAGTCATAAAAAATATAGGGAGCTGCAAACAACAACCATATAACTGCAATATATAATGATATATTTTATTTTACTCACCAGCTCTCAGTCTCTGGTGCTTGGCGGCGGATCTGGCACTGGCAGTGCTCACTCCAGGGGGCGGGGCATCTTCGTGAAGTAGGAGGCCATCCTTAAGCTCTGCCTCCCACTGTCTAAATAAGACAGTCTTGCCTCCTCCAGTGGCCTGCTTCTCAATTTTTTTATGCACAGAGGCCCGACAATCATAAAATCTGCAAATGAAAATAGTATATTTAGTAAATATACACACGTTAATATTATTTTTATTTTACATGTTACTTTTCTGTGTCTGTCTGTGTCAAATAAATATATTAAATATATTTGTGTTACGTTCAAATCAGATTATTACTCAAAGCCTACTGTGTGTGTTTTTTCACAAATATGGGGCGTGTTCTAAGAGTGATATCAAATTTGAATAATTATTACCTGTGCCTGACACCAGCGGTGGTCCTGCGAACCTTGGACAGGGCATTCACAGAGTCCCGGACTCGATCCCAGGCTGCTGTCTTCTGGGCAGTAGGGACGTTGAGGCTGAACAATGTGGCCTTGTCCCTCCTAACAGCAGCCACCAGAGCAGCGTTTTCCTGGGGGGTAAAGACTGGCCCCCTTGTTGATGAAGTCGTCGCCTTCTGCTGCTGCTTGCGTTTGGTTCGCTGGTGGTTGCCGGTGTCAGACATTTCATCTTCTGATGTGGGGGGGGGCATACGCCTCTTTTTTTGGCCATGCTCCCGCTCCCGCTCCACTCCACTTCCATGGCCATGCTCCCTTCCACTCTTCATCTCCTCTTCACGCCTCCTCTCCCCTCCGCGCTTCCTCTCCCTGTCCCCTCCGCGCTTCCTCTCCCTGTCCCCTCCGCGCTTCCTCTCCCTGTCCCCTCTACTACGCTTCCTCTCCCTGTCCTCTCTACTACGCTTCCTCTTCTCTACTCTTCCCTCCTCTCTCCTCAACCCCCCACTGATCCTCCTCTCACCCCCACTCCAGTCCCCTCCACTCCTGTGCTCCCCTCCACTCCTGTGCAACATTTCTTTGTTTGTTTTAATTCGCTTGTGCACTGAAATAAATACAGCTGGTGGATGGTAGGTTGGCTGGGATTTGAACTCATACCTTGAGTGCTGTGGAGACATCTGAGCAGATCACCAAACCATTGTGCTATGTACACTGAGACCTGCATAATAGTGTAGTATGATTAAAGAATGAAAAGAAAAGAATTGCGCTAGGTGTACAAAAAGTGTGAATAAAACATTAATTAAAAATTAAACCGTGAAGGATATCCTGCAGCTGTACACTATAACCCGATATAGGGCACAATGATAGATATGTAAAAAGAAAGTGCAGCACTGGATAGTAAATGAAGAGTAAAAAACTCCTAAATAAACAATATTAAACGTGATCATTCAATACCATAAACCCAAATAATCCCAACTGTAATAAAATTTACTATGTATCAATAAACGTGCTTAGTTGAACAGCCTTGGTGCTGTTGGATCTCCCAGGCTCCCTCTCCAAAGACCAGTCAGCCTCTAGGAAGGCCCCTTCCAAAGGTCACTTCTTGTGGTGGTCGATTGTTTTTTATTTTTTTGGAGGATTTACTGCTGGTTTAGACTAGAAGCTTCACAGACCCATTATCTGGATGTCCATACCTCTTCCGGGGAACGGAACACCTGGTTATAGCCCACCACAAGAAGTGACCTTTGGAAGGGGCCTTCCTAGAGGCTGACTGATCTTTGGAGAGGGAGCCTGGGAGATCCAACAGCACCAAGGCTGTTCAACTAAGCCTAGTTTGAACCCCCTGAATAAGGGCGGTCGCTGGCTTTTTGGTAAGCCTCCATTGTTTCACTATATGGTGACGGACAGCACGAGCGGTGAAAACGCATATCCATTTAATCGCACTCTGGATATCTTTTGGATGTCTTTAAACTTGAACTTTATTCATTTATGAATTGTTTGGACTTTAAATTTATGAACATTTTTTCATTAAGCACGTTTATTGATACATAGTAAATTTTATTACCCTTGGGATTATTTGGGTTTATGGTATTGAATGATCACGTTTAATATTGTTTATTTAGCAGTTTTTTACTCTTCATTTACTATCCAGCGCTGCACTTTCTTTTTACATATGATTAAAGAATGAACATAAATAATTACCGCTTTATACTGCGTTTCCCTGAAAATATGAAATCCCCCGATAATAAGACCTACCTAGATTTTTGGGAAGGGCTGCAATATAAGCCCTACCCCAAAATAAGCCCTAGTTTAAAGTGGTTGTAAACTGCTAGAATACTCACTATTGCGATGTTGTATAGTGTGGCAGTTGTGTGTTTTCTGTGGTCTGGTTTAATCAGGTGCCTTCTTATTGCGCCGCTATATGATCTCGTGGTGCTGCTCAGCTGATCTTCACTGCTCTCCCCTTCTCTTCTCCTGGCTGTCAGCGCGAGATCTCGGCCACCCTTTCTGTAGTGCTCGGTGCAAGGAAGACAGCTCACGCAAAAATAAGCCTTAAGCCCCATACACACGGTCGGATTTTCCGATGGATTCTGTCCTATCGGACAATGTTGCCGGAAATTCCGACCGTGTGTAGGCACCATCGGACATTTTCCATCGGATTGTCCGACGGACAAAGTTGTATCTCCTGCTCTAAAAATTTTCTGACAACAAAGTCCGATCACACCAATTCCGATCGTGTGTAGCGAATTCCGACGGACAAAGTGCCACGCATGCTCAGATCACATTACAAGACCAAAGCTATTGGCTACTAGCCTCTACGTAGTCCCGACGTAGGCAACAAACGTCACCACGTTCAGAATGATCGTATTTTCCGACAACTTTGTCCGACCGTGTGTATGCAACACCAGTGTCGGACTAAATCCGTCGGACAAAATCCGATGGATTTTGTGGTCGGATTTTCCGACCGTGTGTATGGGGCTTTACTGTGTTTTTGGAGGCCAAAATGAATATAAGACCTGGCTTATTTTCTGGGAAACACGGTAGTCACCTAAATAAAAAATAAATAAAAACATGAAAAAAACAACATAAAACAAATAGGTAACCTAAATGTTCAATACATGTAACTTTACAGAATAGCAGACATTACTCTGTAATAATCATTTATAACTGCATTCGTTCGTAAAAGAAGGAAAAAAACTAGGAATACTAATTGCAATATACATCAGTAGATGCACATGAGGCAGAGCACATCTCACATAAAAAAGTTTCTTTCACATACATGGATTGTGACTGCAGTGCAGTGCTATATAATAACTTAGTAGAAATTGGCATTTGCATATCCGCGGAATCGCTAATTAGCGCTGATTTCCAAACTTACTAACGTATGTTCACCGCTAGTAGCGCTCTTTTTCATTCGCACGTTTGCCTGTTGAAATCTTAATTGCCTAAAATAGGCGCTATTACATAATTATGTAATAGCGCCCAGTACTTCCTGGCGCTCTAGTAAATGACCCCCAGTGTATTACTGAATTTTTAAACAGTATAGGCACTTCTTTAGCTATACCTGCAAAAGGGGCCAGTCTGAAGGACTTAATATTTTGACTAAAGTTACACTTTAAAATGTTAAATCAATGAGTTTAGTTCCACTTTAAATTCATTGAATCAGAATGACAGTCAGGTAAATTACCTTTCATCTCTGCTCAAAAGCTTATTATTCTGGCTACTAGCATTTTAAAAAAATGTTTTATTTAATGTTCACAGCCTATGGTGCATGCACAGTGTACTGTACACCCCCAGAATAGATGTAATAAGCAGATATTAGAGGCAATTGCCAGGACTATGTAAAAATAGCACACTTTCGCAAGAGTTACATCATCAGTGGCTGCCCAATGATAAAACCTAAAGACCCTGGACCTGGAAGATGTCTGTAACAGCGGGGACAGAGAAAGGAAAGGGAGCAAAGATTTCATGTCACTGGACAAGGGCGCTTTAGGGTAAGTATGCCATAAAGTGCAAATATGCTGTGCAATTATGGCAAAAACCCATCTACCCCAAAAACAAAATGTGTTATCCAGTACTGATAGGAAACAGATGTGCTTTAAGGCTGGTTCCCATCTATGCATTTTTTAGTGTGTTTTTCGTTTTGCAGAACCACACTACAGTCCATCTAACATGGTTTCCTATGAGTCATGCTCACATCTGTGCATTTTATGGAAAGGGCCAGGGACTTTTTTCGGGTTTTTGGTTCTATAGACTTCAATGAATCAAAAACGTGTATTGAAAACTGCAAAATGCACCTGAATTTTCAAACTGCAACCTACATATATAAATTTCACTTTGTATGTGTTTTATGATCTATCTTAAGAATGTTAAACTATCAGCTTGCTAAGCTTTCCCTTATCTATTTAGGACACATAACATTTCCAGGACACTATCTCATTTATAATCAATATTTATGCACCTTCTGTTAACTGAGCTCCATTTACAAGTATGCCAACTTGTCTTTATGCTTTATCAGTATTTGCTTTGGCAGCAATTATGGGAATCTAATGCTGGCAGAACTGTGGCACGAGCTTTCTACTTGACAAAGAAAAATCATCCAGTCCATATATATATCAATTTTAAATGAAGGTGCCAAATGCAACCCTAGTGTTTTGTCGTATGGAAAAGCTTCTGTTGATGCTCATGGGCATGGCACAATTATCAGATGCCATCTGCTTTTCAAATCTGCAGTTGTAGTGCAGCCTGTGGACAAGTTTTTTGATAAATCTGCTGGTGATCTTTTATTATAAAGCCTTGATGCAATTATTAAGCAAGCCTGACATTGGCGGCTTTGTGGTTCACACTGTGGTCTTGCATCAATGAGCATTTGAGTGCATTTATGAACAGGAATTTTTGTGGCATAAAACTTTTATGTTCTCATCTACAATATGTGTGGGGTCTTCCTTCCACATTTAAAAAATGTGCTGAAAGGGTAAATGTCTTTTACCCAAACCTAGGGCTAATATCGGTGTTTGTGATGTAGTAGTGTTGTCACCGTTTCTGGTTAAAGGTAGAAGCAGTTGGTACAAACGGTTTTGAAAGAGATGTATGGGTTTTTTTTTTTTTTTTTTTTTTTTACAAGAATCGTACTTACCTAGGTGAATGCAGCATCGGTCCGATGCTGCATCTGTCACCTCTAACACTGAAAAGAAAGTGATCAAACACAGCCAATTGCTCGGTTTTTAGAGCTCCGTGAGTAGAGAGCTAGTGAATGTCAGTCCACTGGAGTGCTGGGCTGTGTAGGGGCAGAAGCGGCTGGCTCAGGCTCTCAGCGGCTCGCTGAGAGGCTGAGCCTGGTGCCTGTCCAGGCATGTGGGCAGATCCCGACTCCATTTTTACGATCTTGCCCGAGCCTGAATCGGCTCTTTGACATTAGCCAGCACTGACTGGCATCCATTGTGGGCACTGTGTCATCCCTGGTGGTCTAGGGTGGCATACCTTAGTGGTCTGGTGGCATCCCTGGTGGTCCAGTGTGGGAATCCTCGGGGGGGCTGCGCTGATCGATCAGCACAGACCCCCCCTGTCAGAGGAGCAGCCGATTGGCTCTCCTCTACTCGCGTGACAGACGCGAGTGAGGAAAAGCCAAATACCGGCTCTTCCTATTTACACTGTGATCAGCCGTGATTGGAAACGGCTGATCATGTGGTAAAGAGTCTCCGTCGGAGACTCTTTACCAAGATCGTAGTTGCGGGGTGTCAGACTGACCCCCGCAACAACGATCGCCGCAATGCGCGCCCCGGTGGTGCGCAGCGGCTCAAAATCCTGAGGATGTCATATGACATCCGGTCAGGATTTGACAACCACTTTGCCGACGTCTTTTCACCATGGGCGGGCGGCAAGTGGTTAAGTTAATATAAAAAGTTTATTTTATTGACTAAACTTTTCAAAGTTTCGGGCTTTTCGAATATTTGTTTGAAGCGCTCCTAACTTTAATCATAAAAGCAGAATATCTATTGAATGGTTCATTGACCATGATCAGAGAGCCAGCAGCCTAACAACTGTTACCTTTTACAGTGCTATCATTGTAGGTCAACCTCCTCAAAGAAACAGTGCCACCACACAGCTACTAAACTTTTTCTGGTTAAAGAATTCATCTTTATCATTTCTTTTCTATTATTAGCTTTGGCAAGATTAGTAATATACAGCCAGGTGTAAATTCTAGCTAAAAGAGGCATGTCAAAAGTCCGGCCCACGTTCCGGTTTCGAATGGCCTGCCTGGTAATTTAGACATGTATGTCTTTTGTGGCCCCCAACGAATCCCCGAGCGCTGGGGGCCACATAGGATATACATGCTGGCTGCCTTGGAGGGGACAGGGAGGGGGGCGGGACGAGTGCCGTGCATACAGGAGAATTTCCTGTTTACACATCAGCCATTGTAAAAGCAAGTCCTGTCCCCTGCACTGCCATTGGATGACTGTTCTGTCCATCAAAGGAGGTAGGACTTTGTATTAAAGAGGCCGCAGAGAAAACAGAAGTTTCTCCTGTATGTAATGTGTTGCCGCTTGTCCCGCCCTCTCCCTTTCTCCTCCAGGGCTGCAGATGGGCATGAATCAGGCTGCACTGAGCTGTCTTTGCACGTTTGAGCAAGCTCTCAGCACAAAAACCTATGCCCCCCATGGACGCATATGTGTAGCGTGTGAGCATTAAAACCCATCCTCTTTGCTGGCATGCATATCCCTTACATGGGTAGCAAGAGGTTTAGGGGTAGCTAAACCCAAGGACAAAGGTTTATTATATTGCAGCTTTCCAGTTCTTGGATGTGGTAGCTTAGAAAATTTTTACCAGTTACAGAAAAATTCCTGTTGACTTTGTCAGAAATGCTGTGATCTTATCACTAAGACCCCTTTCACACTGGCGTCAGCGGTAAAGCGCCGCTATATTAGCGCCGCTTTACCGTTGTTTTAGCGTCGTTTAGCGCTATTCGGCCGCTAGTGGGGCGGTTTTAACCCCCCGCTAGTGGCCGAAAAAGGGATTAAATCTGCCCTCAAAACTCCTCAATGAGTTCACCGAGTGAATGGAGCAGCTGTTTTAGGGCGGTTTGCAGGCGCTATTTTTAACGCTATAGTGCCTGCAAAACGCCCCCAGTGTGAAAGGGGTCTTACTGTGAGTTGGACAGATAGCAAAACAATCTGATCTTTCTTTTGTAAGCTAGTAATCCCACCATCCTTTATGTAACAAAAAGTGGACATATTTGAAGTCCTCTGATACATATGTGAGAACATTGCATATATTTCACCGTACATGAAGCCCACTGGGGCCTAAAACTTCACTTTTATTATAACAAAAGAAAAAACATTTAAAAAATTTGGTGAAGTAAATTAAGCTGTGTAATACTTCTCCTACATTGTGTGCTGGGTAAATACGAAGTTGAGAGTGAACTGTAAAATGCTTCCTAATGAAGTAACTACCTTTTAACAAATGTTGACTCATCGAAAAGGTCCAAACTGTGACTCTGTACGCATTCTCTGCCTCGATACCAATTCTAAATTCAAATCTCAGCCCAACCTGATAAATTACAATTAAATCACTAAGTAAACTAAAAAAAAAAAAAAAACTCAGCATGTTTCACTCTGAATAAAGGGCCTTTTTAGGAGTGAAAAAGTGTCATTAAATAATTGTGTGCTCAAACAAACACATGTGATAATGTTTGAAGTCCAGCCTAGACAGGAAGAGTTTTATTTACAGGACTACCAGGTGACAAAAAAAGGGAAAAAATAACTGAAAAAGAAAACAGAATTCTGCCACCTAATTCAAAGCGGTATTAAACCCAAAAGCAAAAATTTATTGCTTATATTATATTATATATTTCATCTTACCGATCCATATATGTGGTGGCTGCATTTGTTTTTTAGCCTTTTTCCCTATGTTTTCACCTGGTGATCTGGCCAGTAAAACACCTCCTGTATTAGAGGATGAAGGAGCACAGGGGGCACCTTTGGACAACAGTATTGTCAGTCTGGTGGGGTGGGGGGATAGTGTTAAATGAACTAGCAACAGTTTTTTTTACTTTTGGGATAAAGATTTTACATAAATAAATAAAAGCTGACCTTTATAAGCACTCCTGTCAGTGTTAAATGGTTTGTCTCAACCCACAAACTTCTACATCTGCAGGACTTGCTGGCTAGATCACCAGAAAAAAAATAAGGAAAGAAAGCCCAAGGCCCCATGCACACTGGGCATTTTTACAGCTGCTGTTTTGGGTGTCAGCCATTATTTCTACAGCCAGTAAACTCCCCAGCATGTTGCCCTATGTGTCCATGCACACATAGTTTTTATTTTTTTTTTTTTTATCAGCGTTTTTTGGTAGGGGCATTTTCTGGCTGGAAAAAAACCCAGAATTACTGCATTTGAATGCCTGATGCCCCATACATACGGTCGGAAATGCCGCCAGCAAAACTCTGATGAGAGGTCTGAAAATGTGACCGTGTGTATGCTCCATCTGACTTTTGCTGGCAGAATTCCAGCCAGCAAAAGATTGAGAGCATGTTCTCTATTTTTTGGTCGGAAAAAGTTCCTATCCGAAAATGCGTTTGTCTGTATGCAATTGGGATGCGCAAAAAATCACGCATGCTCGGAAACAATTCGACACATGCTCAGAAGCATTGAACTTAATTTTCTCGGCTCGTTGTAGTGTTGTACGTCACTGCGTTCTTGACTGTCGAAAGTTCAGAGAACTTTTGTGTGACCGTGTGTATGTAAAGCCACGTACACACGATCAGACTTTTCGGCCGGACTATCCGGCAGACAATCCGCCGGACTTTCCAGCGGAGGTCCGCCGGACTTTCCGAACGTGCGGACTTGCCCACACACGGCCGGACTTTTCCGGCGGACAATCCGCCAGAGTTTTGGCGGATGTCCGCCGGAATTTTACACGGAGTAAAGTCCGTTTATTTAGAAAGTGACTCCAGGTAGACGGGACTAGCGAAGGAAGTCAATGTCGCCCTTGATCGGCGAGATTGACACCTTGCTAGCCCCATCACCTGGTATGGATTTAAAGGGGAATCCCTACACCGAAAAAACTCATGTCACATGGTGACCCCGCCCCCTATGATGTCACAGTCCGGGAGGATGCTGGGACTGTGACATCATAGGGGCGGGGTCACCATGTGACATGAGTCAGTGGCCCCGCCCCTTGTCCCTATATAAGTCACAGCACAACGTGTCTGCCATTACGGCCAGAGACAGCGTTGTGTCAACATCGAAAGGAAGAAGAAGAAGAAGAAGAAGAAAAGAAGGGGAAGAAGGCGACGACGACAGAAGCCCGGGCCACCGCTAGTAAAAGAGCTATAAGAAGATAGCAGAGGCCCAGCAAGAAGAACAGAAGAGCGGGACAAGTCCCCCAAAGTCGGAACAAGACACCCAGACGGCGGCGGCGACAAAGGAGAAAGCCGGGCTCGTAAAAGAGCTAGCAGAAACGGAGGAGTCCGGCGAGAAGACCCCCCAAGATGGAAGAAGACCCCCGGAGCTGTGTAATAAACTATTTTAAAAACTTGTGTTGTGTTTTTATTTACACTTTTTTTCCACCAGGTGAATGGGTAGGGGTACATGGTACCCCATACTCATTCACATAGGGTGGGGGGCCGGGATCTGGGGGCCCCCTTATTGAAGTGGGCTCCCAGATTCCGATAAGCCCCCCGCCCGCAGACCACGACAACCAACGGCCAGTGTTGTCGGGAAGAGGCCCTTGTCCTCATCAACATGGGGACAAGGTGCTTTGGGGTGGCCCCCCCTTTCCCCAAGGCACCCCCCATGTTGAGGGCACACGGCCTGGTACGGCTCAGGAGGGGGAAGGGGCGCTCACTCGTCCCCATCCCCTTTCCTGACCGGCCAGGCTGCGTGCTCAGATAAGGGTCTGATATGGATTTGGGGGGACACCCCCGCCGTTTTTCGGCGTAGGGATTCCAGTTTAAATCCATACCAGGTGACGGGGCTAGCGAGGTGTCAATCTCGCCGATCGAGGCGGCGACATTGACTTCCTTCGCTAGTCCCGTCTACCTGAAGTCACGTTCTGAATGAACGGACTTTACTCCTTGTGTGGGGCAAGTCCGTTCATTTCAAAAGTCCCGCAGACTAGCACACAGACGGCCGGATTGTCCGCTGGACTGTTGAGTTCAGTGGACAATTTTGAGTCCTTTATGCATAGAATGCATAAAGGAAAAACCCTTGAACCTTTACAACCACTTTGAGTGGTTCTGGTATTAACTTAGTAACTTCTGGGCAGAGAGATGTGGGTAAAGACTGGTTAAAGATTGCAATGTGATAACATTAGTCCCATTATACTGTTTGAAAATAAGTATAAGATAAGGTACTCCATTTTGCTTTTGTTTTATTGTTTTATGCCTCTTCAGGTTGAGTATTGTATAGTATTCATGCTTGAACAAGCTTGTAAATCCACTTTCTTCTTTTATATCATTGAGATATGAACAAAAACATAAAAAATATGGTGGTATTAATAATAATTCCACAGTTCTATATACACCTGGAACGTTTCTCTGTTCTATCTTTATATATACACATACAAAAGGAGATGCTTGTTGATTTATTCAGATTTAATTATGTTTGTTTTTTATCAGATGTGCTTGACTGGAAAACTCTCACAGTACAGAGATTTTAGTGGCTTCTCTGTGCTCTAGTTCTGTCAAATGTGCCTTTGGCTGCTGACATTTAGGCTAAAAAATAAAAGTTTGTTTTTTCACGTGAAAAGTTAGTCACTGGAAAAGTAGTTTTCATAACTCTCCAGAGAATTTGACTTTTGATTGGATATAGTTATGTAAAATGTTTATTTTTTTTTTTAAACAAAAGTGTACATGAAAAACTCTTGTTTCCTTCAGAAAACTTTTTTTTTTTTTTCAGTTTAACTGTTTATTGGAAATCTTATTTATTAGAAATCTATTTCTGTCACATGCAAAATTAAAATCAGGGTCGATTGCATGGTTGTCAGGTGAATCGTGGACATCTTCACACACACGTACTTTAGCATAGAGGAGCATGCATATGAGTATAGATGTTTTGGTGCCTATTTAAAGCTGTAAAGGAGTCCAAAAAATCACTAAGTTGACGTCAGCTCCTATTACATGTGACCTAAATCCCCTGCTTGCTTCTTTGTTCTGATCTGGCTTTGTTTGACCCTGCTTGCTCCTGATGCTCCGTTGCTGACTCCAGCTTGTGACCCGACCTTGTCTCCTGTCTGCTGTACCGGTACTTTCTCTACTCGTCTGATATATTGACCTCGACCCCGCCTTGACTCTGCTTCCTGATTTTTTACTTCTGCCACCCAGTTGTTGCTGGCCCCTACCTGCCTGACCATGCATCAGAGATACTGCAACTGCCAGCTGACAGTTTGTCTGCTGCATAGACTTCAGTCCTGCACTTGCTAGAGTGTCTCCTGGCCAGGATCTCCTACAGGCACTGCTGCCCTGGTATACCCTGTTATCAACTCCAGGGGGAATGGGACAGGAGGTGTAAGGGAAGCCCTCTTTTCAACTCAGCCTCTACCAGGTATGTGACGATGGTAAGGAAAGGGAACGTATTTTAATGAGGGAAGGGAGAAAATTCAGTGTTGGCATCACCATTATACGGTACCTAGTTACAAGGTTGGTAAGGTTGAATAAAGACACAGTTCCATCCAGTTAATGCTATATACGCTATTTTACCAAAAGTTTGGGACACCTGCCTTTACACACACATGAACTTTAATGGCATCCCAGTCTTAGTCCGTAGGGTTCAATATTGAGTTGGCCCACCCTTTTTGCAGCTATAACAGCTTCAACTCTTCTAGGAAGGCTGTGGACAAGGTTTAGGAGTGTGTTTATGGGAATGTTTATGGGAATGTTTCTTGGCGACAGCCAACAAACCTTAAGGATTTAGAGAAGATCTGTAAAAAAGAGTGGGCCAAAATCCCTCCTGAGATGTGTGCAAACCTGGTCACTAACTACAAGAAACATCTAACCTCTGTGCTTACCAACAAGGGTTTCTCCACTAAGTACTAAGTCATGTTTTGCTTGGGGATCAAATACTTTTTTTACTCACTGAACTACAACTCAATTTATAACATTTGTATCATGTGTTTTTTCTGGATTTTTGGTTGATGTTCTGTCTCTATCATTTATAATGAAGGAAGGACATAAAGGAAAGAGAAAGGCGCCTAAGAGAGTAAGAGGTCATAGGCATTTAATGATTAGTTCTCATGCAGATTGCTGTAATTCTCGTCTGTCTGGGGGAGAGAGAGAGCTGTCCTGCAGCTGTCAGATTCCTTGGTGACATGGATTAGCGAAGAGGTGAAGATGTGATGAGGCGGCCAGGTTCTGGAACCAAGCTGGAACGTACACAGCCGATGTAACATCAGGTGAAGGTGGTGGGCGGTAAGGCGTTTCAGAGCAAGCATGCAAGGAGCCATGCATGCTCCGAAACGCATTACCGCCCACCACCTTCACCTGATGTTACATTGGTCATGTGCATTCTAGCTTGGTTGCAGAACCCGGGCGGAATCATTGCATCTTCACCTCCTCGCTAATCCACATCACCACGGAATCTGACAGCTGCAGGATGGCCCTCTCTCTCCCCCAGACAGATGGGGCTTACAGCGATCCGCATGAGGACTAAACATTATATGCTTATGACCTCTAACTCTCTTAGGTGCCTTTCTCTTTCCTTTATGACACTCCAGAGCTGCTTCTTCTTTACAAAGTGCTGCCTTCAGTGGCTTCTCTCCACTGCTACTAAGGAACGGATACCCAGCCTCACCAGAGCACCCTTGTATCTCCCTTTTTTCTGCATCATCATTTATACTACACCTATGATAAAAATTATAGACCCTTCATTTTTTTGTAAGGGGGCAAACTTACAAAATCTGCAGGGGATCAAATAATTATTTTCCCCACTGTATATGTTAGGTGGTTGTAAAAGGGTTATAGTAAGGGTTGCTAACCTCATACTAACCTTTTTTTATGTTGCTGAAAAACTGGTGAAGACTGTGCCAAAAAGTGTTGTGATATCCATGTTTTGCCATTGGAATTTGTAGGAAGCATATTTTTGTGAAAATTAAATAAGGCCTATATTTTTATAAGGATGGGTCTGTGTATTTTATTAAAAGTACAAAAGTCTCTTACCTCTAATGCCCTGTACACACAATAGGATTTTCCGACAAAAAATCCATGTTTTTTTTCTGACAGATGTTGGCTCAAACTTGTCTTGCATACACACGGTTACACAAAGTTGGTAGGAAATTCCGAACATCAAGGACACAGTGACGTACAACATGTATGACGAGCCGAGAAAAATTAAGTTCAATAGGCAGTGCTGCTCTTCTGCTTTATTCCGAGCATGCGTGGAACTTTGTGCGTCGGAATTGAGTACACACGATCAGAATTTCCGTCAACGGATTTTGTTGTCGGAAGATGTGAGAACCAGCTCTCCAATTTTGTGTGACGGAAATTCCGATGGAAAATATCCAATGGAGCCTGCACATGGTCGGAATTTCCAACAACAAGCTCCTATCAAACATTTTCCATCTGAAAATCCTATCGTGTGTACGGGGCATTAGAGTCCTAATTGTTTTAATGTTGTAACATTTTGGAAAATAACCAAAAAAGGAGAACCTAGTGCTCAAAGCACGGTAATACCCCTCTGGATTTTATAGACAGACCAGGTAATATAGTATAAAAAATTAATTTTATTGTAATAAACATAGAATAAAAATGCACAAGCAAAGGGGTAGAAATTTACATATTAGATATAAAATGTGTATATAGCAAATTACAGTATACTCAAAGTTACGGTAAGTTTGGTATGAAGCACAGCTGCCCTGTAGACAATATTGGGCTAGCAAGAACGCATACTGCAAATGACGCCTAACATGTTTCAGATCTTGTAGTCCTTCTTCGGAGGCTTATGTCATTTTTTGAGAGTCATGAGTATTCTATAATATACAGTATCTCACAAAAGTGAGTACACCCCTCACATTTTTGTAAATATTTTATTATATCTTTTCATGTGACAACACTGAAGAAATTACACTTTGCAACAATGTAAAGTAGTGAGTTTACAGCTTGTATAATGTAAATATGCTGTCCCCTCAAAATAACTCAACACATTAATGTCTAAACCACTGGCAACAAAAGTGAATACGTGAATATGTCCAAATTGGGCCCAATTAGCCAATTTCCCTCCCCACCCTTTCACACTGGGGCGTTTTTCAGGAGCTACAGCGCTAAAAAAAAGCACCTGTATAGCTCCTGAAAAAAGCGGGTCCTTTCACTCCAGTGTGAAAGCCGGATGGCTTTCACACTGGAGTGGTGCGCTAGCAGGACGGTAAAAAAAGTCCTGCTAGCAGCATATTTGGAGCGCTTCTACCCATTGAAATCAATGGGACACCGTGGGCATACCGCCGGCAAATCACCGGCAAATCACCGCTGCAGCGGCGCTTTGCGGGGGGGTTTCAACAATTTTTCGGCCGCTAGCGGGGGTTTAAAACCACCCCGCTAGCGGCCGCATACCGCGGCTAAAACGACCGTAAAGCAGCGCTAAATATAGCGCTGTTTTACCGTCGCCACCCGCACCGCCCCAGTGTGAAGCCGGACTAAGATGTGTGGTGGCAGCTCCAGCAGATTGTTACTGAAAGATGTAAGAAGTAAACAATTCAACACACCATTGTTCACTAATAGCTAAAAATTTAGAGCGGAATAAGCCTTTAAATATTATTGTTCCAGTAAGTTTTTTTTTCCCTACACTGTGAATTCACAGAAAATATTATTTCGCTACAAAAATCTCTCTGAATTACTCAGCATGTTATTCCATGGTGGATGTCGTTGAATGTCAATATGTTTGTTTCAAGAAGGACCCAAGAATTTCAGAATGGCCTTGGGTTAATAATATTGCCTACTCTGTACCCAAGGAGTTCAGCTAGCTCCTTTTCAAAGTTTAATGTTTGTATCTTATTTAAAATTAAGAACTCGTGGGGAAATAAGACTGTGAATTTTAATAAATCCAGTTGCAGAGGTCCTAGAGAACGGAACATAATCTAAATGCAAATTATTTTGTAAGTGTATTACCTATATATGAATTGAAAAGAGGTCAGTGCAAGGAGAGAGCTTAGATTTTTAAAACGGCTCCTTAAGTAAGACAAAGAAGGAACTGTGATTTATTCGAAATAGGAGAGTTATATTTTAAACATTATTATCTTCAAGGCACTTGACAAACTAGAAACAAATATTGGAATGGGAAGAAATAAAAGTGTCTTTCATGCAGCATACATAAATAAAGATTCAGTACACATGCATTCATTTTATAATGCTAATATTAATTGTAAAGATCTCGAAGTACAGCATGAAAAGCTAATTAACTTTTGGTGTTTTTTTTTTGTTTGTATTCACTGTTTGGAAGAAAATGTTTCATTGTGTTGCTAAGGCTATTTGTAGTGATGTAGCACTAATATGGAGTAACATTTTAGTTACATGTGTGGTTTTTGGAAGCTACCGATACGCTAATGAACACCTGGGATTGGTTTATGAGCTCAGCACAGGAAGTGAGGTAGCAGGAAGTGAGGGATGGAAAAGGGACTTTGGAGCCATGTTCTCAGAAACAAGAAGAGTTTGTTATGTGGACTTTGGAGAAGGAACAGCTGTTTGGAGGACTCTGAGAAGCAAGCAGCCATGAGAAGATTCCATCACCAGGAAACCCAAGTTAAGTAGCTGATTAGTATACTTATGCCTATCACATACATTGTACATGCTTATTTTCTAGAAAGGATAGTTAGCTTGTGCATTTTGTAGGCATATTTTGTAATACTTTGTATGTTATGCATTGTGTATCTTGCAGTTGAATGTGCATTTTTTTCTGTTCAGTAAGGCACATTAATACACTACAGAGTTTTAATTGCTTCCTTGGCTTATACCCCAAAGACAAAACATTCATATAAAATTTGTCCTGTCCCAAAAATGCCTGTGTATACCCCAACAATATGCAAAAACAACTACCGTTTACCCTCATTAGCATAAACAGCACACCTCCTGATATGGTGCTAAGTTAATAACATTTTTGGCAGCACTTTACTTATTTCAATAAATATGAAAAGCATATATATTTTAATACATAAATTGAAATTAAACAATAAAAAATAGCTTAGCTTAAATAACTATACAGACTCTTCCAGATGGAGTTTGCCATCTTTCTCCCCACCACAATACTTTTGACCCATCACTATAATGGGATGCCTCATTGGCCAGTAGATGCCAGTAGAGAGTCAGGAGAGAGCAGTAGTAGTTAAAGAGGAAGTAAAGCCAAACAAAAAAAATAAAAAAAAATAGACCCTACAAGGCAAAGGCATAATGAGCTAGTAGGCATAGCTACTAGCTCATTATAAATAACTTACCTGAGATGGAAGCCTCCGAAGCGACCCTCGTTATCCTCCTCCGATGCCGCCATCTATCCCGGAGTGACTTCTGGGTATCGCGGCTCCGGCCAATCACACGTCACTCCCGCGCATGCTCGCAGGAGCCGCCACTAATGGCATGATTGCTGTTAGCAGCGGCATGCTCAGTGTGCCTGCGTGCCGCTGTTTACAAAGCATGCGCCATAGACAGCGGTGCCGGTCTTTTACAAATATCTCCTAAACCGCGTAGGTTTAGGAGATATTTCTTGTACCTACATGTAAGCCTTAATCTAGGCTTACATGTAGGTAAAAGTGGTCTGTAAGGGTTTACAACCACTTTAAAGTGACATAAACTGTCTCAATCAACATTAAATATTTTTAAGCTAGCATTAGTAAACAGAGCAGGTATATTATATTTACTAGTTTTAAACTTTTTTTTACATTTCTTCAGTTGCTTCCTGGTTTCTGGCCTAGGCCAAAATGATTTCATGGGCATTTCCTTTCTTTCATCTGGAGGAGGGAAGGAGGGGCTCTTTCAGCTATCCTGCCTGCATCCCTGAGTTAAGGGCAGATGTATTCCAAGAAGTAAATTTTACATGAATCATTTGCCCTTACTTAAAGTGGTTGTAAACGCAAAGGTTTTTTATCTTAATGCATTTTATGCATTAAGATAAAAAACGTTCTGTGTGTAGCAGCCCCTTTCAGCCCCCTTTAATACTTACCTGAGCCCCATCTCTATCCAGCGATGTACATGAGTGCTTTGGCCATCCGGGACTCCCCCTCCTGATTGGCTGAGACACAGCAGTGGCGCTATTGGCTCCCACTGCTGTCAATCAAAGTCAATTAGCCAATCAGAAGAGAGAGGGGGCAGGGCCAAACTGCGGCTCCATGTCTCAATGGACACAAGCTCGGGTGCCCCCATAGCAAGCTGCTTGCTGTGGGGGCACTCGATGGAAGGGAGGGGCCAGGAGCACTGAAGAGGGACCCAAGAATAGGAGGACCCGGGCTGCTCTGTGCAAAACCACTTTACATGGCAGGTAAGTATAACATGTTTGTTATTTTTTTTTTTTAAATGAGACTTCAGTATCACTTTAAGGTGGCCACAGACAGAAATGCTAGGAAGTGTTTTTAAAAGTGATTTCTCAACAAAATAAAGCATAGATGGATGGGTGAGTTTGCTTTGAATATTACAAATTAATTAGATAGTATTTTCAGTTTGTGGTGCTCAGATACATTAAATTCCATTTTAACAACAGTAAACAGAACAGCAAAATTCAAAAACCCATAGAAGCAATCAGAAATGAAAGAGGCTTAATAGTTTGAGAAGGCAGCAGAATATATGTACTGTTCATATAATGACAATTTGAGACATTTGTAAGACAATGCCAACTGAGAGAGAGTCATGTGAGTGGTAGTATTGGGAGCATTAGAGGTAGGTTGACTAAAGCACCTAAACCTGAGGTAAGTATAGTAACAAGTGCTATTTGCAACCCCTAAGCACCCAATACAGAGATAGTATGCTACCGGTCTAAATTACGTGACATGTTCACCAATGCCAGGAGTCTGGCGGACAAGATGGGAAAACTAGAGCTACTGTTGTACAAGGAGGATTTAGATTTTGTAGGAATTACAGAGACTTGGTTCTCATGATTGGCTGGCAACCATTCAAGGGTATTCCCTATATCGCAGGGACAGAGATGGTAAAAAAGGAGGAGGGGTATGCCTGTATATCACAAATGTGAGAGATGACATCACTAAGGGAGCAAGGGAGGAGGTGGAATCCTTATGGGTAGAGCTACAAAGGGAGGGAACTAAGGGCAAAGTAATACTGGGAGTATGCTATAGGCCCCCTAACAAGGGAGGAGTCGGACCTCCTATCACAATTTGGATTAATGGTAAGAATGGGAAATGTCATTATAATGGGAGATTTTAATTATCCAGACATAGACTGGGTGGAAGGAACCGTGCATTCATCTAAGGCTCGCCAGTTCCTAAATGTCTTGCAGGACAATTTCATGGGTCAGATGCTAAATGCACCAACTAGAAACAAAGTGTTACTAGACCTACTGATTACCAACAATACAAACCTGATTACAGATGTGGAAATATTGGGCAATTTAGGAAACAGCAATCACAGGTCAATTAGTTTTAGAATAAATCACACCAATAGGAAACATAAGGTGAATACAAAGACACCGAATTTCAAAAGAGCCACCCTAAACTACAATCCTTGCTGGAAGATAATAATTGGGATAAAATCTTAGGAACAAAGAACACAGAGGAAAAATGGGTATGCTTTAAGAGCATATTAAATAAGGGCATTAGCCAGTGCATCCCAATGGGAAATACATTTAAAAGAGCTAATAATAGTCCTGGGTGGCTTAACTCCAACGTAAAAATGCATATAAAAGTAAAGGATAAGGCCTTCAAAAAATACAAGGCTGAGGGATCATCATCAGCTTTCCAACTTTACAAAGAATACAACAAGAAATGTAAGAGTGCAATCAGGCTAAGATAGAACACGAAAGGCACATAGCAAGAAATAGTACATAAATAGCAAGAAAGGGAGGTCAGGTCATATTGGTCCCATAAAGGATGAAGGGAATCTGGTTACTAAGAAAGGAGAGATGGCAAAGGTATTGAATTTATTCTTCTCCTCAGTCTTCACAAGGGAATCGGGGGCTTCAGTAACCAAACTTGCAATGTTTATCCTCATAACATGTCACAGGACGCACCCGCATGGCTAACAGAGGACAAAATTAGAAATAGACTTGAAAAACTTAACATTATTGTGTCACCGGGACCAGATGGCTTGCACCCGAGGGTCCACTTGCCGACCAGCCGCCGTCATTATACTGCGGCAGGTCGGCATGATCCCGTGAAGCGTCGTAGCTGTACATCGGTCCCTTTAAGCAGGATAGCAGGCGTGTGCCCCTGCACAGCAGGGGTGCCGATGCTAGTGACCGGCAGTCGCAAAGAGGCAGAACAGGGACGTGTGTGTGTGTAAACACACACATCCCAGTTCTGTGAGGAGAGGAGAGAGAGATTGTGAGTTCCTACGAGCTGGGAACCACGATTTCTCATCTCCTATAGTCAGTCCCATCCCCCACAGTTAGAACACACACATAGGAAACACAGTTAACCCCTTGATCGCCCCCTAGTGCTAACCCCTTCCCTGCCAGTGACATTTACACAGTAATCAGTGCATTTTATAGCACTGATCTATGTATCAAAGTCCAATGGTCCTAAAGTGTCCGCTATGTCTGCCATAATGTCGCAGTCCCGATAAAAATCGCAGATCGCCACCATTACTAGTAAAAAAAATAATAATAAAAATTTCCAAAAATCTATCCTCTATTTTGTAGACGCTATAAGAAGAATACATATCGGCCTAAACTGAGAAAAAAAATTGCTTTTTTTATTTAAAAAAATGGGGCTATTTATTACAGCAAAAAGTACAAAATATTGTGTTTTTTTCAAAATTGTCGCTCTTTTTTTGTCTATAGCGCAAAAAATAAAAAACGCAGAGATGATCAAATACCACCAAAAGAAATCTCTATTTGTGGGGAAAAAAGGACGTCAATTTTGTTTGGGTACAGCGTCGCATGACCACACAATTGTCAGTTACAGCGACACAGTCCCGTATGGCAAAAAATGGCATGGTCATTGAGCAGCCAATTCTTTCAGGGCTGAAGTGGTTAAGGAACTCAGTCAAGTAATTGCCAGACAATTGTTCCTAATTTGTATGAACAGTCTACTGACTGGAATGGTACCAGGTGAATGGAGAAAAGCCAATGTAGCACCAATATTTAAAAAAGGGGCAATATCCATCCCTGGGAATTACAGACCAGTTAGCCTAACATTAATTGTATGCAAGCTCTTGGAGGGGATAATAAGGGAATATATACAAGATTTTAGTAATGACAATGGTATCATTAGGCAGTAATCATTATTTGCATTTTCTGCAATACAAGTGACTGTGTAATGTGTAATATAAACACACCGGTGTCAAATGGATAATTTAAAATGTATTTTTTGTTTTTTAATAAATTCATACTATAGTAAATACATTTTCTATAGGAAATAGAAAAAATATTACAATGTTTATTGAAAAAAGTACATAGTATGAACAGAGCGTTCAAAGATTAAAAATCATATGGATACAAAAAACAAAAACGAAAATACCTTGCAAGCAAATAAGCCTCGTACATAGATATACAATAATGGGGATATTCAAAGATATCATCCAACAGACTACTGGAACTAGCCACTCTTGGATGATATCTTTGAATATCCCCATTATTGGATATCTATGTACGAGGCTTATTTTCTTGCAAGGTATTTTCGTTTTTGTTTTTTGTATCCATATGTGCCTTGGCTCCTCTCTTTGGACAGATGAGTTTTTTTAAGATGTGTGTTATAATTTTTTAAACAAATATGTTTTATTTCAGACAGTGAGATCTGCTCTCTCTTTTGCTATCTTTGAGCCTTGAACGTGTCCTGATGAACCCTAGTGGTGAAACGCATTGACGCACAAGGGCTCACTGTATATTTTGTATCATTACATATGATTTTTAATCTTTGAATGCTCTGTTCATACTATGTACTTTTTTCAATAAACATTGTAATATTTTTTTCTATTTCTTCATTGTTTTCTATGCCTTTAAAGTCCGACCCAGGGCTACTTAGCAAGTATCCCTTCTTTTTTGGTTTCACATATGTTTAGAATTTTCCATATGGCTAAACAGAAAAGGTAATGAATAATAAAACATTTAATGACAAATATTAAAAAAATAAAATAAAACAGATTAACAAAGACGGAGACCAAAATAAAAACAGATAAGCTAATTAAAACGGAAAATGTAATCAAATACTTACCTTTTCCTTTCCCGACGCCAAATCATGGCAGCATACTAGTGATGGAGCTCTGTCTCTTGACCACTCCCTCAGGACCAGTGAATGGCATAAAAAAAGGACTAGTTAGCTGCCCCCCCCCCCCCGGGTCTACTCCGTAAAGTTTGAGTAGGTATGCTGGGATGACCATGATAGCTCTCTACAGATGGACACCATAGATGCTCTCAAATGTGCTGCCTATGAGGCTGCAACCTCTCTGGTAGAGTACACCGACGCTGCTGACCCCTTGTCCTATATGCACAACCAAGCCCGCTAAAGTCCCCAGGCAGTAACCTCTTTTCCTTGATGATTTCCAGCTGGAATGACAAAGATTTATTAGATGACCTGAAAGGAGCAATTGTGGACAGGTACTTCTTTAAAGTTCTGAAAATGACCAGTTCATGTGACTTTCCTGTGTGATGTTCTGGAAAGTCCAGATGTCTGTTAAATAGAGGGCTGTTGTTACTTTTGATGCAAGATGATCTACAAGACTCAACGTAGAGTGTTGAGCTTGAATCTCAGACAACCTTCTGTTTAAAGTTCTTGCAATAGATACTGCCTTATAGGCAACGGCCTGAACCGAACACTGCTCTGTTGTAACAAACAGTTGAACTGACATGAGATCCAGCCCCGTTTCTCAAGTGCAAGGAGACTGGTCTTTCCTTGATTCTGTGTAGCAAGGTCAAAGTGCTAAAAGGGCTGTTTGACCTTCCAGTGCAATTGAGATTACCCTCCTTGGCTGGGAACCTCTGCTTGCCTTGACCAACAGTCCCTCGCAGTGCACCTTCCAGGCTGCCTTACAGACATTACAGCGCTCGGTCTGGTAAAACTAGCGTTCGTAATGGAGATAGCACATTCGTCACGCTACAAATTTTTAAATCTTTCAATGCAGCACATTCTCTTCTTCTTTAGAATGCTAGAATAATGGAGTTGTGTTGCTGCTCATATTCACACAGACTGATTTCTTTATTATTTCTCTTGATCTCATGAATAGTTTTTTTTTCTTAATCAGATCTCCATAATAATGTTTTGAATTTTTGGTTATAGTGTTTTTTTGTTTTTGTTTTTTATCCAGATCTCCTATTTTTTTTTTGTTTTTTTTATAGTGATCTCCATAATTTATTCTTTCGTTTTGTGTCAAGTTACCACAACACCATTATTATTTTGTATTTTTTAACATCAAGGAGGTTGGTGTTGGTGTCCCTTGTTAATTTCACATTGTATTTTTAAAATGTACCTGCCTACTCACAAACAAACTGGCCTTTTTGAAGTTAAACAAATAGTTATTTTTAATGTGTCATAAAAAAATAAAGAGGAAGGCAACGCTGGATAAACTGGTGACGTTTGCAAAGCCTTTGTACCCCAGGGCACACATCAATTATTTTACAGTCAAAATTGGTGGCCTGAGGAGTCCTTATAATAGTGAGCACAATCCGGTCCAGGACTACAAGAGATCAGAAACAGCAGCAGATGATATATATGTCCCCAGGCTGTGGTCTTACAACAGCTGTGGTCTTTTGTCAGACCACACCAAAACCAGGCCATCGCTCTCTTGTCTTCCTTACATGCTTGCTTCCAGGCTGTGGCACTGGTGTTGTAGTTGTGGCAGGAGATGGAGGAGGAGGACCATGGTTGAACTCACAAACGTGGCTTTGGCTTGTGGGTTCGCCCCTCCACTCCTTATTTAGGGCTTATAACATAACTTCCTCACATAAGAGGCGTTGGCCCTCCTCCATTTCCTGCATTTTGCAGGCTGCCATGTAGGTATAGTCCTCTTGATTATTGGGGGGGTTCTGAGGGCTACAGTAGCCTTCTGAAATAGGCCAAGTGCTGCCTCCTCCAGGTTACTCCTCTTCCTGGGACTTTTTTGTGGAAGGCAGAGGGGAGGGACCTGAGATTCGGGCAGGCTACTGGGTCTGGCCACCTCCTGGCTGCCACTTACCCCCGCCACCCCCTGGCTGCCACTTCCCACTGCCTTCTCCGTGGAAATTCACAAGTGCACAAGTTTTCACAAGTGTACAAGACCTTATCGGGGAGATCATGGCGTGCAATCGGGATTTACAGAAGATCAAGGAAGACATCAATGATGTTGAAAAAAGACTCAAAAACATCATTGATGTTTTAGACTGAATCAAAGACACACCAACATTTATCAACATTTATCATTCTTTCTATTTTTCTAACTTTTCTCCAAACTTTTGAAAGCCAAATTTTGAAGATGCACACAGTGTGTCAACATGTGCTATCTGCCATCACTGGATATCAAGGTATGCGTTTTGGGGGTGCAACCCCTTCCTCGCAACTAAAGTAGATATGAGGAAGGGGTTGCACCCCGGAAACACATCCACTGATCCCCCTATGATGGGAGCTAGCACATGTTGACATTAGGCATGGGATCAGGAGGGAAATCCCCATTTTGACTGTCAAAAAATTTAGCTTTCACAGGGGTGACATCACCCCATCTGATGAAGGCAATATCAACACAGTTTGGACATACTAATGTCTGATATTGCCTTCACTTTATCAAAGTTGAACTTTGTAAGTTCCTGAGTTGTATATTGTTTTATGGTTTTAAACATGCCTGTTTTAACACAAAAAGGGCTATTTGTACTGTCGGAAAAAAATTTAGTAAAAAATTTAGTAAAAATTTTTACTAAAATATGTTGGTTTGTTCAAAAACCCTTTTCTAATGCACATGGAAATATGCACAGAGTAAAAAGTTTTCTACTCTACAATGTGTGGCTTCTTCTTTCAAGGCTCATTATTATTTTTTGGACTAAGTTGGTGTTAACACTGAAATGGGGGTTATTTACTAAAGGCAAATCCACTTTTCACTACAAGTGACCTTTCAATGCAGTTTCAAGTGCAGTTTCATGTGCACTTTTTCAGTGCACTTTTGCAGTGCACTTAGAGTGCAAAGTGGATTTTCCTTTAGTAACTAACTCCCACGGTGCTTTATAATTTGCCACAATCATGCCATTTTCGTGACTCACCAAAATTCATTCATGGTGCTGAAAATTATGTATATTTTTATCAGTAATGCATTACATACAAAAACAAGGTGTGTGTAGCAGACCCCCAACATAATAATAGTTTGCTGAAGAAGAGATTGTCACCTCATGTATCAAATAAATTACATTTACACTATTGAAGAAAATGGCCAAAAAGAAAAGCCCATATTGGAGAACCTAGGAGACAGCTAAAAGAAACAAAAGCAGTAAATCTAAGTAAATCTTATTTCAGTTTAACTAAAAAAAATTTTTGGAAAATGTTTCTTAAACATTTTCTGGCATATCAATGGCCCCCCTACCCGCAAAGTACTCAACGAACTTCTGTCTTACGATTTGGGGGGGCAAGTCAGGACAGCCAGCTTCAAGCGACATCAGGGTTTCTTCTTGAAGTCCTTCTTAAAGAGTTGGAGAATGCAGCATGCAAGGATTATATGGTTAAGTTTATATTCCGCTATGTTGATTGCTGTAAGGATAAGGCGGAACTGGCTGGCCATTATCACCGAAAGCGCTATTCACCACTCTTCTGGCTCTGGCCAGCCGATAGTTTAAAACCCTCTGGTCCGGGGGGGAGGGTCCTTATGGCTTCAAAATGCTCGGCTGGTCAGAACGAACTAACAGAAAGCACTGAAAAACAGAAAGGCCTGAGAAGAGTGAGCTGAAAATCAGAAACGAGCGGACAAGAACGCACTGCAAAATCAAATACGTACTATAAAATACGCACTGAAAAACAAATGCGAAATGACTAACACGAGCAGTAACGATCGGAAAAGCACGAGGCTGAAAAACGCGAATCGTCTTTCACCAAACTTCTACTAACACGAGATTAGCAGAAGGAGCCCAAAGGGTGGCGCACTTGGTATTGAACTTCCCTTTTCTAGTGCAGTTGTACGTCAGCGTGTTCTTGACGTTCGGAATTTCCAACAAGATTTGTGTGACTGTGTATGCAAGACAAGTTTGAGCCAACATCCGTCGGAAAAAATCCATGGATTTTGTTGTCGGAATGTCCGATCGTGTGTACAGGGCATAAGAGAGAAAAAAATTATAAAATGATATTCTTCACACACAATGAGAAATTGTTACTATACTGCTATCTTTATAGTATATTAATACTTTATGCTATAATTTAATGCATAATATTATGATATTAAAACGCCATTTAGAAAAATTAGTGCATGTGTAGTTTTCTGGATGTTATTGTGCTTGAGTTGAGTTATATGTACAAATTATTGGGAAATTAAAAGCAGAATATAAAATGAATCACACATAATGATGATCTTTTTTTTTTTAAGTTAGCTGTTGAATGCAGAAATGTTTGCTACATGAGCCTGACACCTAGAGTTCAACATTCATAACTGCAAAACTCTAAGGCCTCTTGCACACTGCAGCTTGAAAATGCTCAGTACAGCTTAGACATGTGCACAACAAAAAAATTTGTTTTATTTTCGTTTCGTTTTTTTCGTTTCCGTTGATTCGTAACGATTCGTAAGTCGTCGGTGTTCGTATTCGTAACGATTTGTATTTTTGTAAGAGTTATTTTTTCGTTGATTCGTTTTTCCGTTAGTTTAATTTTCGTTTATTCGTTTATTCGAAATTCGGACGCATTCGTATTTATTCGTACTTTCGTAACATTCGTAACATTCATAGATTCGTAATCGGAGCATAATTCATAATTTTATGTAATGTGTATGCTATTATTACATTTTAAGAGACACGGAGAATTACGAATCGAAAAAAAAAGTTACGAATGTACGAATTTTTTTGTTCAATCCATTCAAATCACGTTAAGCAGCGCCATTGTAAGAGACACGGAAAATTACCAATTCAACAAAAAAAGTTAACAAACAACAACAAAAGTTCCGAATGTACGAATTTTTTCGTTCATTTTGATTTTCGTTGTTCCTGTTTTCGTTTTTCTGATTTTCTTCTTTCGTAGATTCGTTGTTTCTAATTAGTTTTTTTCTGATTTTCGTTGTTTTTCGGATTCGTTTGATTTGAACGATTCGTTAAAATTTTTAGCGAATCGTTCGTTCATTCGTACGATAACGAATATAACGATAAAAAACGAAAAAAAAAAAAAACAAATTGCACATGTCTAGTACAGCTTATTTGTTTACTGAGCTAAAATACAACCCATTAATTGTAATGTGCCTATGCACACAGGCATGTAAACAAGCAACGTGTATTCTTCAGTAAAAAAAGAAAGTTCGAAAAATCTGCATTTTTGGTCAGTAATTTTCGCCTCATGCACCCAAACACCTCATGCACACGTTTGCACATTTGTGCAAATGCACACAGATTTGGCCATTGACATTGTCAATCCGGGAACAAGCTTCCGCACATGCGCGGAAATGTGCACAAATTTGCACGGAAATGCGCGAAAATACATTTAAACAAAAGTCTGAAAAAGTAGAATGTCAAACAGGAGTATCATGTGCACATGGTTTTTAAAAGATCACCTTCAAGGAATGAGACACTTAGCTTATGGTTAATAGTAAATTAAAATAGAATTTGCAAATACCCTAACAGGAAAGACGAGCCACACAATTCTGTCTGTCACCTACTTCTCATCCTTCATCATGTGTGGGCTTAGGGGGGGACACATAAGTCTATTCCACACTTTGCTAAGTCTGTTTTTTAGAGGTGGAAAGAGATTAGTATTATTGCTGTTTTTTTTTTCTTTTTACTGTTGTGTACACCCCCCTACAGGAAGGCTGAGACGGCAATAAATATTTCAAAATTCCGGCATTAACCTACTCCAGGTAACACCTTAAACAGGAGTTCCAGCCTGTAAAAAAAAAAAAAATGTAAAGTCAGCAGCTACAAATACTGTACAAATACTGTAGCTGCTGACTTATTAGGACACTTACATGTCCAGGGATCCCCCGATGTCGGCACCCCAAGGCGATCACTAAGATCACAGCCTGGTTCCTACTGCTCATGCATAAGTCACACTGCGCTTTGTGCTGTGTTCTGGGACCTATGTGTCTCCCAGAAAGCAGTGGGGGGGAGGCGGCAATTTCGTAGATCAACACACAACGATTGCGGCGATCTTACCTGGAGGTGGGAGAGGGGACCTTGTTTTTCTCCTCCCCTCTCCCCCGGATGTCGGGAAGTACGGCGGGGGTCAAGTCTCCCACTCATTTTGTGCGACTGGTACGGGAGCCCAGGGAGTATTTACTGGGCTGATTGTATGGTCCGACATCATTGCGCGGACGACTTGGCGATTGGCTAGATCAGTGGAGCAGATTAATAAGGCCCGGAAAAAGGTTAACAGGGACGTTAGCAGATTTGTAGTTAGGAACGGGGTGGCTGGTTATCAGACATTTGGAGCTGGAAGTGGACACCTGGCGCTACCTTAGGGGTGATGAGGTACACCTCAATACGGTGGGTATTGACATGTGGGCTTTAGGGTTGCAAGACGGTATCCAGAGAGAGTTGAGGGTGTGGAGGGGAACACATGGGTAAGGTTTTCCCCTTGGGTGCTGTGGCGGGTGTTGGTGTTTGCGGGTGAAGGAAGAAACCTCGGATAAGGAAGAGTTCGGGACCCATCGTGGTATGGGTCCCACTGGTGATACTCCAACGGTGGTTTTCGCTGGATGCACAGCGGTCAGTGGTTTTGTCTCCGAGCTAGTATGTCACACAAATAGAGCTTTCTTTCCGTGATGTTTATTCACTTTTTTTTATTTATTTTTTCCCGATATAAGCAGAAAAAAAAAGAGTGAAAACTTTAAAATGAAAACAATATTTCTACTTTCAGTTTTAAAAGAAATCCAATAAAATAGAATTTCATCATAAATTTAGGCCATAATGTATTCTGCTACACGTCTTTGGTAATTGATAATTGGTTTGTTTGAAAGTTCTAGAGTCTCCAAGCTATGTTACGTATCACTGAAAATTGATCACACCTGATGTACTGACTGCCTATCTCTTTTCTTGAGGCCCTGGAATATCAGGACAGTACAAATACCCCCCAAATGACCCCTTTTTGTAAAGATGACAGTCCAAGGTATTTAGTAAGAGGCATAGTAAGGCCCCTTTAACACATGCGAACCGTATGTCCGTTTTTTTCATTCATACGTTTTTTGGATGAAAAACGGACATACATGTACCCCTATGGGATAGCGGGTGTCAGCGGATGAGCATCCGCTGACACCTGCTATCGTCCGCCTCCGCTATTGTCCGATTCTGCAGATGGAGGAAAACCCTATTTTTCCATGCGTCTGCAGAGCGGATCGGATGAACACGGACAGACGGTCCGTGTTCATCCGATCCCCCGTAGGGGAGAGCGGAGATCTGACAGGGAGGTCCCTGCACAGTGTGCAGGGACCGCCCTGTCATCTGCCGGTGTACTATCATTAGCCGTCCCCCATCACGAAGTGTCCGCTGTGTACTGCGCATGCGCAGTACACAGGACACCCATATTCCGAAAATTGCCGAGGATGAACGGCGCCTGCGCCGTGAGTCCACTTTCAAGCCCCACAATCCAAGTGGACATAGAGTTAGAATATAAAAGAGCCGAGCGCAGCGAGGCCGTGCCCGAAGCGTGGCGAGCAAAGCGAGCCCGCAAGGGGCCCTCTAAGTTTGACTAACCCTATGTCCGCTTGGATGGTGGGGGCTTCACCTCGACTCACGGCGCAGGCGCCGTTCATCTTCCGACAATTTCCAAAAATCTTCATGCTCCGTACTGCGCATGCGCAGTACACTTCGGACACCTGGTGACAGCCGGACACTTCGTGACAGAACACCGGCTCAGCGGGGATCAACTGAGCGATCCCCGCTGAGCAGCGGATCTTCACGGGGCAGATCAATACGGATCCGTCCTGTGTGAAAGGGGCCTACGTTTTATGAAGTTGCAATTTTTTGCCCACAATTGTTTGGAAAATTACGATTTTTTTTTGTTTCCACAAAATTGTCATAGTAACGAGTTATTTCTCCTACATAGCATAAACTTTCCAAATACATTCTGCTACTCCTCCTGAGTATGGCGATACCACATGTATGAGACTTTTCCACAGCCTGAACACATACAGAGGGCCAACATTACACATGTGCAGAACAAAAAAAAAATTGTTTTTCGATTTGATTCGTTATTTACAAAAATGTGTTTAGTTAAATTTGTTTAATCTGTTTAATATCGATTTCGGAATTTGTTTAGTTTATTCAAATTGATTTGATTTTTCGAATTTGAATTCAGATCGATTTGAAACGTTTTTGAATCAATTTCGAGAAGTTTTCAAATTCGGATAGTTTTCAAATGCAAAAGTTTTCAAGTTCTAATTGTTTTCAAATTCGAAAAGTTTTATAATTTTCAAAGAGCAGAAAATATAATACAAAATAAAGGAATAGAGGAAAAAATTTAATAGAGTAGAATATAAAAGAATATAACAGAAATTAAAAAAATTTAATATAATAGAGTAAAACAGAAGAAAATAGGATAGAAAATAAAAGAACAGAAAATAATAGAAAGGAATAGAATAGAAAAAAAAAGAATAGAATTAAATAGATTATAGCCATCTTCTGAAATTCAAATAAAATAGTAAAGAATAGAATAATAAAAAAAAAACAATAGAATAGAAAAAATATAACCATTTTCCAAAATTCAATTCAATCAATTTGAATTTGAAGAGAATAGAAAATAATAGAGTAGAATAGAATACACAATAATAGAATAGAATGAATATAACCATCTCCCTATTCTAATCTATTATTTTCTAGTCTATTCAAATTGATTCTATTCATTTCTATTGCTTTTTTTTATTGTATTATTTTTCTATTTGTTTATTATATTCTATTATTTTATTTTATATTCTATTATTTTCTATTCAAATTTATTCTATTCGAAACTCGAATTTCAGAAGATGGTTATATTCTTTCTAGTCTATTCTATTCTGTTGTTTTTTCTATACTATTCTAATCTATTCTTTTCTTATCTATTCAAATTGATTCTATTTGGATTTTGGGAAATGGTTATATTCTTTCTATTCTATTGTTTTTTTTTTATTATTTTATTTTCTATTCTATTATAGTCTATTCTATTTATTTATTTTTTCTATTCTATTATTTTCTTATGTTTTCGAATTCAAATTTATTCTATTTTATATTCAAATTTCAGATGATGGTTTATATTCTATGTTATTCTATTCTATTTGTTTCTATTATATTCTAGTCTATTCTGTTCTTTTATTTTCTTCTGTTTTACTCTATTATATTCTTTTATTTTCTGTTATATTCTTTTCTATTCTATTATTTTTTTTTCAATTCTAGTCCTTTATTTTCTATTCAATTTTTTTTCTCTTTGGAAAATCGAAAACGATTCAAATTCAAAAACAAATCAAATTCAAAAACTATTCGAATTTCGTCCAATTTTTTTTCCTTATTTCGGATTCCTTTAAATTCAGTACTATTGTAATTTGGAAATTCAGATTACATTCGAATTTCCGAAAAACGAAAATTCATCTGAACTGGGACAGATGTGGTAGATGGGCACTGAGATAGATGTGATAGATGATCCCAGACAGATGTGGCAGATGGGCACTGAGATAGATGTGATAGATGATCCCAGACAGATGTGGCAGATGGGCACTGGGATAGATGTGGTAGATGCTCACGGACTGATGTGGCAGATGGGCACTAGGACAGATGTGGCAGATGATCACAGACAAATGTGCGCCAGATGTGCACAGATGATAACGGACTGATGTGGCAGATGATTACTGGGACATATGTGGCAGATGATCATGGACAGATGTGTGCAGATGTTCACTGGGACAGATATTTTTACTGTGACAAATGTGTGACAGATGTTTTTCACTGTGTGAGGACACTGTTTGGGGACACTAGCTGGGTGATCAGAGTGTGAAAAGCTGTAAAAGCTCACTGATCCCCGGCTGGCAGCACAGACCGTCTCTGCTTCTCCTCACTAACAGGCTGTGTGAGGAGAAGCAGAGCCAATTGCCTGACAAACAGCTCTATTTACATCACATGATGGCTGTAATTGGACTCAGCCATCAAGTGATCAGGAGGGCCAATCACAGAGCCCTCCTCTGGGGGATACAGGCACATCGGGATCGCACGCTGTGCTTTAATGACAGGAACGTCCAGTCAGAAGGACCAAGTGCCCACCCAGCCGTTTATATGCAGTGGCCAGGTGGGAAGAAGTTAAAGATCAGGATCCACTCACAGGGAGACTTCACAAAGGGTTGCAAAGTCTTCCCCTGCAAAAATAAGCACTTCCTACCTGTAAGGGGGGGGGGGCTCCACTGGGGGACACCTAAAGTAAGGGGGCTCCACTGAGGGACACCTGATGTAAGGGGGCTCCACTGGGGGACACCTGATGTAAGGGGGGCTCCACTGGGGGACACCTAATGTAAGGGGGCTCCACTGGGGACACCTAATGTAAGGGGGGCTCCACTGGGGGACGCCTAATGTAAGGGGGTTCCACTGGGGGACACCTAATGTAAGGGGGGCTCCACTGGGGGACACCTGATGTAAGGGGGCTCCACTGGGGGACACCTGATATAAGGGGGCTCCACTGGGGGACACCTGATGTAAGGGGGGACTCCACTGGGGACACCTGATGTAAGGGGGCTCCACTGGGGGACACCTGATGTAAGGAGGGGCTCCGCTGGGGACACCTGATGTAAGGGGGGCTCCACTGGGGGACACCTGATGTAAGGGGGCTCCACTGGGGACACCTGATGTAAGGGGGCTCCACTGGGGGACACCTGATGTAAGGAGGGGCTCCGCTGGGGACACCTGATGTAAGGGGGCTCCACTGGGGGACACCTAATGTAAGGGGGCTCCACTGGGGGACGCCTAATGTAAGGGGGTTCCACTGGGGGACACCTAATGTAAGGGGGGCTCCACTGGGGGACACCTGATGTAAGGGCTGCTCCACTGGGGGACACCTGATGTAAGGGGGGGCTCCACTGGGGGACACCTGATGTAAGGGGGACTCCACTGGGGGACACCTGATGTAAGGGGGGACTCCACTGGGGACACCTGATGTAAGGAGGGGCTCCGCTAGGGACACCTGATGTAAGGAGGGGCTCCGCTGGGGACACCTGATGTAAGGAGGGACCCCGCTGGGAACACCTGATGTAAGGGGGGCTCCACTAGGGGACACCTGATGTAAGGGGGACTCCACTGGGGGACACCTGATGTTAGGGGGGCCTCCACTGGGGACACCTGATGTAAGGAGGGGCTCCGCTGGGGACACCTGATGTAAGGAGGGGCTCCGCTGGGGACACCTGATGTAAGGAGGGGGCTCCGCTGGGGACACCTGATGTAAGGAGGGGCTCCGCTGGGGACACCTGATGTAAGGGGGGCTCCACTAGGGGACACCTGATGTAAGGGGGACTCCACTGGGGGACACCTGATGTTAGGGGGGCCTCCGCTGGGGACACCTGATGTAAGGAGGGGCTCCGCTGGGGACACCTGATGTAAGGAGGGGCTCCGCTGGGGACACCTGATGTAAGGAGGGGCTCCGCTGGGGACACCTGATGTAAGGAGGGGCTCCGCTGGGGACACCTGATGTAAGGAGGGGCTCCGCTGGGCATACCCGATGTAAGGAGGTCTCCGCTGAGGGACACCCGATGTGAGGAGGTCTCCGCTGGGGGACACCTGATGTAAGGAGGGTCTCTACTGGGGACACCTCATGTAAGAAGGGGCTCCATTGGGGACACCTCATGTAAGGAGGGGCTCCATTGGGGACATCTGATGTAAGGAGGGTCTCCACTGGGGACACCTAATGTAAGGGGGCCTCCACTGGGGGTCACCTAAAGTAAGGGGGGCTCCATTGGGGGACACCTAATGTAAGGGGGGATCCACTGGGGGACACCTAATGTAAGGGGGATCCACTGGGGGACACCTAATGTAAGGGGGGGCTCCACTGGGGAACACCTAATGTAAGGGGGGCTCCACTGGGGAACACCTAATGTAAGGGGGATCCACTGGGGGACACCTAATGTAAGGGGGTCTCCACTGGGGGACACCTAATGTAAGGGGGCTCCACTGGGGACACCTAATGTAAGGGGGCTCCACTGGGGGACACCTAATGCAAGGGGGGATCCACTGAGGAACGCCTAATGCAAGGGGGGCTCCACTGGGGGGCGCCTGATGTAAGGAGGTCCAACTGGAGACACTTGATGTAAGGGGGGGCTCCACTGGGAGACACCTGATGTAAGGGGGGGCTCCACTGGGTTACACCTGCTGTAAGGAGGACTCCACTGGGGGACACCTGATGTAAGGGGGGACTCCACTGGGAGACACCTGATGTAAGGGGGGACTTCACTGGGAGACACCTGATGTAAGGAGGGTCTCCACTGGGGACACCTGATGTAAGGGGGACTTCACTGGGGGACACCTGATGTAAGGGGGGACTCCACTGGGAGACACCTGATGTAAGGAGGGTCTCCACTGGGGGACACCTGCTGTAAGGAGGACTCCACTGGGGGACACCTGATGTAAGGGGGGACTCCACTGGGGGACACCTGATGTAAGGAAAGACTCTGCTGGGAGTGCCTAATGGCATCCGGTCGGTGGCTAGTGACACACTCAGGGCTCCCACTGATTCTGCATTATGATGAGTTGAATGATTTCATTTTATATTACAATGTAATAATATAAATAATGCGCTTCAATCATCCTGACACCATAACAACCATGGTGCCGGGATGGTTTAAGCGCCAACACCAGTCAGCATCTCTCCGCTCGGGGAGGAGTGAGAACCGAGCCATCGGCGGTGTTCGGTAGCTCGGTTCTCAGTGCAGTCTGACGCTCCATCAACCAAGGTAAGTATGATTACCAGAGGAAAAAAAAAAAAAAACGTACTTCTCTTTTGAGCTCCTTGGCTAATCATGTGCTTCTTTATTTATGAAGATGTGACAGGAAACATGTGACCTCCACTTCCAGAGTTATGTCTAGTGTCTATTGAATGTTTTTACATTAAAGTTCATTTAAAAAAAAGTAAGTGGAGTGGAGGTCACGTGTTTCCTGTCAAACGTGGAGCTGCAGTGTGCAGGCAGACCCCGGTTGGAGGAGTGCAGACAGCGCCGTACACAGTGCGGCTCCGGGTTCCTCCATCATGCAGGAGCCGGCGGAGGCTTCGTCTTCCCGGGAGGAGGAGGAAGAAGAGGAGAATGAAGGCGGCCAGTACGCGGAGGCCCCGCTCATCTATTACACGATGATGGTCGCGGATGATGATGGCGTCGACCTGCTGGACACCTCGGACCCCAGAGACAGCACGGCCAGCCCCGAGGAGCTGGAGGACGAGGACAACTCCGGCGACAATGACAGCGTGGTGACCAAGACGTGTACCTACCCGGCCTGTCAGGAGACAACCAGTCAGGTGGCCAAGCAGAGAAAACCCTGGATGTGCAAGAAACACCGCAACAAGATGTACAAAGACAAGTACAAGAACAAGAAGAAGAGCGACCACGGGGTCACCACCACCGCCAGCAAGCTGGAGGTCAGCATCGGGGACACGGGAGGGGGCCTACAACGTCCATCACATGACCTGTGCTACTCTCAGCAAATCCACCAACCAGCTGGAGGTCTAACATCTGGCATTCATGTCAGGCTGCAGGTGTTGTCACTATTCCAGACAGCCTAGAACTGTCATATACACCCATAGTAACCTGTCCTTGTTGTGGGACTACAACTCCCAGCAATGACCAGGAGATCCAGTCCATCAGCAAGCTGGAGGTCTAACATCTGGCATTTATGTCAGGCTGCAGGTGTTGTCACTATTCCAGACAGCCTAGAACTGTCATCATATACACCCATAGTAACCTGTCCTTGTGGGACTACAACTCCCAGCAATGAACAGGAGATCCAGTCCATCAGCAAGCTGGAGGTCTAACATCTGGCATTTATGTCAGGCTGCAGGTGTTGTCACTATTCCAGACAGCCTAGAACTGTCATCATATACACCCATAGTAACCTGTCCTTGTGGGACTACAACTCCCAGCAATGAACAGGAGATCCAGTCCATCAGCAAGCTGGAGGTCTAACATCTGGCATTATGTCAGGCTCAGAAAGTCTAGAACAGTCATCACACTACATCATAGACACCCATAGTAACCTGTCCTTGTTGTGGGACTACAACTCCCAGCAATGATCAGGGGAGCAAATCCATCAGCCAGCTGGTGCCATATCAGGATAAGTATCTACTGCCAGGACAGGGCTTGTGACTATTCCAGAAAGCCTAGAGCTGGCATCACACTACACCTTCTATACCAGTCATGGCGAACCTTGGCACCCCAGATGTTTTGGAACTACATTTCCCATGATGCTCCACTACAATGCAGAGTACATGAGCATCATGGGAAATATAGTTCCAAAACATCTGGGGTGCCAAGGTTCACCATTGCTGTTCTATACCAATAATGACCTGTCCATGTTGTGGAACTACAACTCCCAGCGATAGTTGGGGATTAAACAAGCACGGTGCTCTGATTAGTTACCAGGACAACGCTAGAAAGTCTAGAACAGTCACCACACTCTACATCATAAATACCCATAGTAACCTGTCCTAGTTGGGGAACTACAACTCCCAGCAATGACCAGGAGATCCAGTCCATCAGCAAGCTGGAGGTCTAACATCTGGCATTATGTCAGGCTCAGGTTTGTGACTCTCCAGGAAGTCTAGAGCAGTCATCACACTACACATCATATACACCCATAGTAACCTGTCCTTGTTGTGGGACTACAACTCCCAGCAATGATCAGGGGAGCAAATTTATCAGCCAGCTGGTGCCATATCAGGATAAGTATCTACTGCCAGGACAGGGCTTGTGACTATTCCAGAAAGTCTGGAACTGGCATCACACTACACCTTCTATACCAAAAGTGACCAGTCCATGTTGTGGAACTACAACTCCCAGCAATTAGATTCACCAACAGGAGGGTGCCATGTCAGGATTAGTATTTGCTGTCAGAATAGGTCTTGTGTACACACCTGAAAGCCTAGAACTGTCACCACATTCTACATCATATTTAATATATTTATTTTTATACAGGATTTAAACAGCGCATATATATATTATGTGTGTGTGTGTGTATCTATCTGTCACACACAAAGTATGTCACAAAAGTGAGTACACCCCTCAGATTTTATTATATCTTTTTGTGCCGGTTTAAACTACAATGGGATCCGACTTGTCAGCCCTCAAGTCGCCCCAAGTCGCTTGACATTAGGAATTACATTATAGTGAATGAGAGCCATCTTAATGCACAGTACTGAAGTCGTTCCTACTTCAGAAAAGGTTCCTGTACTACTTCAATCCGACTTCTAGGCTACTTGTACCCGTAGAATTCAATGGAAGTCGCCTCCAAGTCGGATCTCTATAGTGAAGCGACTTTACAGGAAAAAGAAAATAATTCCCACGTTTGCTCAGGCAACCCCCCTCCCTCCCACAGAGCTGATTATTCTGTGATTGGCCACAGCCAAAGTTGCCTGTCCTGGAGGCAACTTTTAAGTTGCGCAAAGTCACGCTGAAGTCCCCTCCAAATCGCCTTGCAAAGTCGCGATGTAAGTCGGGTTGCCCCTGTGTGAACCGAGCCTTTATGTGACACCACAGAAGAATATACACTTTGCTACAATGTAAAGTAGTGAGTGCACAGCTTGTATGACAGTGTACATTTACTGTCCCCTCAAAATAACTCAACACACAGCCATTATTGTCTAAACCGCTGGCAACAAAAGTGAGTACACCCCTAAGTGAAAATGTCCAAATTGGGCCCAAAGTGTCAATACTTTGTGTGGCCACCATTATTTTCCAGCACTGCCATAACCCTCTTGGGCATGGAGTTCAGCAGAGCTTCAATGGTTGCCACTGGAATCCTCTTCCACTCCTCCATGACGACATCACGGAGCTGGTGGATGTTGGAGACCTTGCGCACCTCCACCTTCCGCTTGAGAAGTGGCGGTGAGTCCATTAGGGGAGCTCAGGCGCTGCCCCCTCTATAATGCCACCTTTGTGTAGTATGGATAGATTAATGATCTAAAAAGGGAAATGTGCGCTGCTAGTAGCAAACAGCTGCCGTCATCAGCAATAAGACTAATTGCAATGGGGTATCAAAACAACTGCGTCTTTCCTGTTTTTTTTTTTTTTTTTGTATAGATTCATGCGCCCGCCCCTTTTCGGATGACGGGCACCTGAATTTCAGTGGGGGTGTTTTTGAAGCACCTGATTAGAGCCATAAGCTCTAATGGGCTTTAAAAAAGTTGAACTCGTGGCGCAGAGTATTGCGATATGAGCCCACCCAGATATGTTAGAAAAACAAATGAATATTTGCTTTTCTAACACTGAACCGCCTCTCAGCCAATCAGGAGGCGCAGATCTAATACCTGTCACCTGATTGGCTGAAGGCACCAGAGCTGTGATTGGACGTCTAGCAGAAGGAAGGCGAGGCAAATGGAAGACACAGGAGCCGCTGCTCATCCCACAGCTCGCCGCCTGACCTGCTGCCTGATCCCCTACCAAGATGAGGTAAGTGCTGGGCAGTCGGCAAGCAGGGGGGGGGGGGGGGGGGGTGATGTCGCAGTGGCTGCATTTGATGACACAGTGGCTGCATTTGATGGGCACAATTGCTGCATTTGATGTGTTTTTTCAGAATTTTGCGCCCCCCCCCCCCAAATTAATTTTTAGCACCAGCCGCCACTGCGTTTCAGGATGCCACAAAGATGCCCAATAGGGTTTAGGTCTGGAGACATGCTTGGCCAGTCCATCACCTTTACCCTCAGCTTTTTTAGCAAGGCAGTGGCCGTCTTGGAGGTGTGTTTGCCATCATGTTGGAATACTGCCCTACGGCCCAGTCTCCAAAGGGAGGGGATCATGCTCTGCTTCAGTATGTCACACTATAAGTTGGCATTCATGGTTCCCTCAATGAACTGTAGCTCCCCTGTGACGGCAGCACTCATGCAGCCCCAGACCATGACACTCCCACCACCATGCTTGACTGTAGGCAAAACACACTTGTCTTTGTACTCCTCACCTGGTTTCTGCCACACACACGCTTGATGCCATCTGAGACACATAACTTTATCTTGGTCTCATCAGACCACAGGACACGGTTCCAGTAATCCATGTCCTGTGGTCTGCTTGTCTTCAGCAAACTGTTTGCTGGCTTTCTTGTGCATCATCTTCAGAAGAGGCTTTCATGCAGACCAATTTGATGCAGTGTGCAGCGTATGGTCTGAGCACTGACAGGCTGACCCCGCACCCCTTCAACCTCTGCAGCAATGCTGGCAGCACTCATACATCTATTTCCCAAAGACAAGCTCTGGATATGACACAGAGAACATGCACTTAACTTCTTTGGTCGACCATGGCGTGGCCTTTTCTGAGTGGAACCTGTCCTTAAACCACTGTATGGTCTTGGCCACCGTGCTGCAGCTCAGTTTCAGGGTCTTGGCAATCTTCTTATAGCCTAGGCCATCTTTATGTAGAGCAACAATTCTTTTTTTTCAGATCCTCAGAGAGTTCTTTGCCATGAGGTGCCATGTGACCAGTATGAGAGAGTGAGAGCAATAACACCAAATTGAACACACCTGCTCCCCATTCACACCTGAGACCTTGTAACACTAACGAGTCACATGACATTGGGGAGAGAAAATGGCTAATTGGGCCCAATTCTGACATTTTCACTTAGTGGTGTACTCACTTTTGTTGCCAGCGATTTAGACATTAAGATTAAGGGCTGTTGTGAGTTTTTTATTTATTTTTTTCCTAGAAAAAAGTTTATTAATAATACTCATAATACATTCTTATCAACAATATAAGCAAGTTACAGTGTGTGAATAACAAATATAAGAAGTAACAACCAGAAAGCGTGGTCAGAAATAAAATACTAGGTATAATCAAGAAAAGAAAAGAGATAGAGAGAGAGAGAGAGAGAGAGAGATATATATATATATATATATATATATATATATATATATATATATATATATATACACAAACATTCAGCAGTTACCGTAAAGACACGGCAAATTATATTGAAAGTGTGGTCTTCCACATGTAAATCGGGTCTAACCATTGAGTTATTTTGAGGCTTTACATTGTAGTGAAGTGTAATTTCTTCAGTGTTGTCACATGAAAAGATATAATATACATTTTTTCCAAAAATGTGAGGATTGTACGTACTCTTGTGAGATACTGTATATCCTATAGTAGCCTTGTTGTGGAACTAAAACTCCCAGCAATGATTGAGGATAAAATCCACCAACAAGCACAGTGCTATGATTAGTATCTGCTGCCAGGAAAAGACTCGTGCCCACATTAGAAATTCTAGAACAGTCACCACACTCTACATCATAATTACCCATAGTAACCTGTCCTAGTTGGGGAACTACAACTCCCAGCAATGAACAGAAGATCAAGCTCTTCAGCAAGCTGGAGGTCTAACATCTGGCATTATGTCGGGCTCAGGTTTTTGACTCCAGAAAGTCTAGAGCAGTCATCACACTACGTCATAGACGCCCATAGTAACCTGTCCTTGTGGGGGAACACAAACTCCCAGCAATGATCAGGGGATGAAATCCATCAGCAAGATGGAGGTCCAATGTCTGGCATTATGTCAGGCGTGGTATCTCCAGGCTGGGCAGCTCTTGTGACTATCCAGAAAGCCTGGAACAGTCATCACTCTCTACATACTGGATACTGACTCCATGTTCTATGCTGTGCTTTATGCTGGAAACTGCAATAATACATAATTGCATTTGGCCATCAAGCCGGATCACAATTAGAGATTAGAGTGTGTTCAGGATCCCTCCAGGAAGCTGGCACTGCACACGGCTAACCACAGGCAGTGAGGCATTTCCGTGGACCAGGAAATGTCTCTGCCTGTGATTAGCGCTGTGCAGTGTCGGCTTTCTGGCAGCATTGGGCACGTGGGACCCAGAACATGCCTGAGGCCTTTCCTAATCACAATACATCCAGAGGTTTTGCAGATTTGAGTATATTTGATGTGTGATTAAAGTATAACCAAAGGGGAAACTTTTTTTTGTTGAGGTGAGATGGATTAGAACACCTGTTAGATTTTATTGCTGTCTGTGTCCCACGTTAGGCAGTTTCACCCTCTCCATCTATCCTGACAACTAATAAAGAGCAATGCGCTATTACATATATAGTATTTACATATAATGAAAGAGTGAATAATAATCCAGATAAGCGTAAAAGTCCAAAATAGTGAAAACGTTTGAAAAACAGACAAATTGGTGATATGTTCTCCATCCGTCCAGCAGATCGGATGAAAACAAACATGCTGTCCTTTTTCATCGGATCTTCCCATAGAGGAGAGCGGAGCTTTGACAGGTCTGTCTCAACACAGTGAGCGGAGATGGACCTGTCATTCGCCTGCTCAGCGGATCAGCCCCGTGTGAAAGGGGCCTAAAAGGTGCTCCACCGCAATGTGTACAAAATGCACGCTTAACGACAACATCTATAACAGGGGTCTCAAACTGGCGTCCCTCCAGCTGTTGCGAAACTACAAGTCCCATCATGCCTCTGCCTGTGGGAGTCATGCTTGTGTCAGCCTTGCAATGCCTCATGGGACTTGTAGTTCTGTAACAGCTGGAGGGCCACCAGTTTGTGACCCCTGATCTATAATATACACCTTTGGTGTCTTAGGGTACAACCCTTTTGCATGTTGTATTCACAGAAGCCACCCTGGTAGTGATATATGGGAAATTTCCAACAGCTTTTCTCCTCGGGCAAAAGTGGCCGAGATCCAGGATAGTGTAATAACGTTTTATTAAAAGCCAAAGCATTGATAAAATAGGGATTTTCCACTTACATTTAACGGTGCTATAGTCAGCACCAACACAAACAAGCCTGGGTATGTTGTCCTGCACACCGCTCGGTCCAAGCCAGCATGCGTTTCAAACAGCCGAGCGTCCTAACCAGATCAAGCCGGAAGTGAAGTCACGTATGGCGGACACGCAGCCTCTGCATTTCTCTTGTCAGAAAGCTCACGACGATGCTGACATTATTACACTTTCCTGGATTATTATTTGTTTTTCCCTGGGTCTCGGACACTTTTGCCTGAGGAGAAAAGCTGTTGGCAATTTCCCATATATCACTACCAGGGTGGCGTCTGTGAATACAACATGCAAAAGGGCGGTACCCTAAGACACCAAAGGTGCATCCTATAGATGTCCTTAAGACCCCTTTCACACTGGGGCCGCCCGTGCGTTAGCGCTAAAGCGCTGATTGTTTTAGCGTTGTTTAAGCGGCGCTTTTCGGCCACTAGCGGGGCGCTTTTAACCCCCGCTAGTGGCCAAAGAAACCCGCCCGTGTTGCGGCAATTCCTAAGCACTTTTCAGGTGATTCGGGACTGCTGCCCACTCATTGCAATGGGCAGGGGTCTTTTAGGAGCGCTGTAAACAGCGGTCCCAAATCGCCCCAAAGATGCTGCTTGCAGGATTTTTCCTAACGTCCCACAAGCGCACCACCCGGGTGTGAAAGCACTCATTGCAGAGAAAGGGAGGCAGTTTTATGGCGCTTTACAGGCGCTATTTCTAGTGTTAAAACGCCCGAAAACTGCCTCCATGTGAAAGGGGTCTAAGCAGGGTGTATTTTGTACACATTGCGGTGGAGCACCTTTTTATAAGGAGTATTTAAGGCACTCTTACAAACAAGGGCACGATGGTTGGAGTTTTTTTTCCCAGCAAAGATTTAGGAATATATATTTTTTTCTGGACTGTGATATTTTTTACTGTGTTTTTTTTTTTTTTTTTTTTCACATTTTTTCACTACTTTGGACTTTCAAGCGTATCTGGATTATTCACTCTTTCATTATATGTAAATACTATATATGTGCTAGAGCCCTGCTTTTTAGTGGTTTCCTTTTCAGAGGTGGCTTATTCACTTAAAGGGACACCTTCAGATTTTCAATTTATTTTTTATTTTATTTGTGTGTGTTAAAATTCTTTGTTGGCGCTAAGGCTTACTATTATTGAATATCCTGGTGACTGCTATCACATAAAGTAAAAGAAAATCACAAATTTTGAATAGTCTCTAGAACAGGAAGAGAAGGGGAATGCCCCAATGGGGGACACTAGTTCTGGTGACTACTAGGGATTCCCTAACTTTGGAGGGAATTCCTTTCACTTCCTGTTTGAAGGGGAAGTGAAGGGAAATCTCCCCTATGGGACACAAATGGCAAAAAAAAATTATAACCCTTCCTTAAGCCTCGTACACACAGTAGGATTGTTGGCCAACCGAGTGTCTGATTTTTGTCAAAAGGGTGTGTGCCTGGATCTTGTCTTGCATACTAATGGTACACAAGTGTCGTGCAATAAACACGAACATAGTAGAGCTGCACGATTCTGGGCAAAATGAGAATCGCAATTCTTTTGCTTAGACTAAAGATCACGATTCTCTCACGATTCTTTAAAATAGCAATTTTAAAAATTAAAATCAGCTGTAGACGGAGCATGCGCAATCAACACGCCGCTCGCTCCCGATGCTCAGGGCTGGTTATTCATTTAATACAGCAAGGGGCGGATGTAATACTTATAATGGTTATGCATTATAATCTGGAAGACTATAAAACTATCACATAGATCTCAGTCTTTAAAGTCACACAGTGACACCCAAACAAAGGTTTCAAATTACCAATATTAATGGAGAGGAGTTTAGGGCATTTGTGGGAGTCCATTTGAACTTGCACTTTGTAAACAACACAAAGGAACATATAATGAATTGTGGATGTGGGCACGCTCTGTATTAAAATGCAGCTCCATAGATTAACATATCTCAGGCCAGCTTCAGGGGATGCAGACAGGAAGGAAAAACAACACAAAAAGGTTTTTCCTGGCTGCTATAACCAATTAGGCCGCATTCACACCTGAGCGTAGCGGAACAAGCGTTTTTACCAGCGGTTTTACCGGCGTTTTGTCGCGCGAATACCGTCGTTTTTGCACATTTGCATACGGCGTAACAGGCGTTTTTCAACTTCGGCGTTTTTCTTGATAGCCAATAGGAAAAATGATCATCACTGTCATCATTTGTTGCTATGTTCTATGGGGATACAAACACCCAAATCTGCCCGATTCGCGCGACAAAAAAGGGTCCGGAACTTGTTTGAGCTTCAGGCGTTCGGCTTCAGGCGACATGGAGTGGAGATGTGAACCATCTCCATAGAGAATAATGTATTTTATCCCCTCGAACGTTTTGTAGCTTCAGGCGTAGGGCGGCTTAGGGCGACAAAACGCTCAGGTGTGAATGCAGCCTAAAGCACAATGCCCAAGAAACAAAATAAATACCAAGACAGTTCTTGTTGATTCCATATTTCTTCTCAGCAGCTTTGATATCAGCTTCTTCTAGGTATCCTTTAGAACTCTGGTAATAGGACAAGGGACGTTCCAGAGGAAACGCAACAGGAAAAAAAAACTTTCTTCTCACTGTGTCCGTTTCCCGGCCACTCATTGTACCGCCCACGCCCAGGCATCATGTCATCCAGCGACGCGCTCCGATGACTGACGTCAGTTTCCGGTGGCTGACGCCAGTTCCGATATCCGCCATTTGCGTTCCATGCTGGTTATGTGGAACCGGCGGAGCCTAAAGAAAATCATGGGTCATCCAGACATTAGATCGTGTGGGGGGGGGGGTGAATCGAAATCGCGATCTTTTCGCAATTAATCGTGCACCTCTAGAACATAGTGACGTACTACGAGGAATTTCAGCTCTTGAGCGCTACCCTTTGGGCCCCTTCTGCTAATTTTGTGTTTGGTGAGCATTGATTCCGAGCATGCCTGTTTGTATTTTCAAACCGCCGTCTGCGGAAAATTTACTAGTCATCCAACATTTATTGGCCGAAAGTTGAACAATTGTCAAAAGGAGTGTTTAGATTTTAGGACAACAGTCTGTCAACAGACAATCCCCTGCCAACAATCGGATCGTGTGTACGAGGCTTTACTCTATCTAAAATGAAAAGTTCTACTTAAAATCCCCAAGCTAGGTGTGTGAATGTGTAGTAACCTTGTAATACTGATATGATATTCTGACATTTACCCATATTAATTGAAAGCCCAACTCCAGCTAAAACTTTATCATTATTTTTTTAAGAAAGTGGAGAATGCAAAGAACCCCTCTAATATTACTCTTTGTTGGGATGTGGTGGAAAATCTCTCCATTGCGGACATAGACTGCAGCATAACACCTTTTTTTTTTTTTTTCTTTTTTTTAAACCAATATCATTTGATAGAAATGTCACTATTTCCTGGTCTGTCCCAAAGAAAAACAAAAAAGTTTTGGCTCAAGTAAATAAGATGAGGTAGTTTGCTAAGGCTCTGCACCTACCGGCATCTATCATTGTTCTGGAGATCCTTTAAATCCTGTTTGGGAGCTAAATACAGATCTTAGTAAGAGTGCTGGCTGTTGGTTTAAACAAGATTTCAGCAAGCATTTATCAGATATTAAATTTGAACCCTGGCTAAAAACAATATTTGGGCACTTGCACTGTAAAAGTAGACTGGCACGAAGGCCATTTGTGGAGGCTGCAGCATTCTTTAGAACTTTTGCTTTTATTCACCCCGTACAATATAGTAAGTGCCCAAATCCACCACTGAGACTTATGCCGCGTACACACGACCGGACTTTCCGGCAGACTAGGTCCGACGGAATTAGTTTTCATTTAAAAAACCTAGAAATAGAACATGTTTCAAATCCGACAGACTCAGTTCCTATCGGGAAAAATGGACTAAATACGACGCAAGGGCAGCTGTTGGCTACTGGCTACTTATCTGTCGGAACTCCCCTGAAAGTCCGTCGGGAAGACCGTCGGACCTAGTCTGCCGGAAAGTCTGGTCATGTGTACGCGGCATAACAATTTTGTCACTCTGCTTGCTGGCAACAATTCCTGAACTGACAGCAACAGTGGGGGCACTATTCTTCCCACTGCCACCATTCCTGCCAATGACACCAAGGTTTGGGCACTATTTCACCCACTGATGCCAAAAATGGGGCACTATTCCTCCTAATGACACCAACAGTGGGGTCACTATTCCTTCTAATGACACAGCTTTATTATTATTATTATCCAACGATGGGGCCACTATTCCTCCCAATGACTCCAAGGATGGGGCCACTGTTATTCCCACTGATGCCAACGATGGGGCCACTGTTATTCCCACTGACGTCAACGATTGGGGCCATTGTTATTCCCACTGACGCCAACGATTGGGGCCATTGTTATTCCCACTGACGCCAACGATTGGGGCCATTGTTATTCCCACTGACGCCAACGATTGGGGCCATTGTTATTCCCACTGACGCCAACGATTGGGGCCACTGTTATTCCCACTGACGCCAACGATTGGGGCCACTGTTATTCCCACTGACGCCAACGATTGGGGCCACTGTTATTCCCACTGACGCCAACGATTGGGGCCACTGTTATTCCCACTGACGCCAACGATTGGGGCCACTGTTATTCCCACTGACGCCAACGATTGGGGCCACTGTTATTCCCACTGACGCCAACGATTGGGGCCACTGTTATTCCCACTGACGCCAACGATTGGGGCCACTGTTATTCCCACTGACGCCAACGATTGGGGCCACTGTTATTCCCACTGACGCCAACGATTGGGCCCACTGTTATTCCCACTGACGCCAACGATTGGGGCCACTGTTATTCCCACTGACGCCAACGATTGGGGCCACTGTTATTCCCACTGACGCCAACGATTGGGGCCACTGTTATTCCCACTGACGCCAACGATTGGGGCCACTGTTATTCCCACTGACGCCAACGATTGGGGCCACTGTTATTCCCACTGACGCCAACGATTGGGACCACTGTTATTCCCACTGACGCCAACGATTGGGACCACTGTTATTCCCACTGACGCCAACGATTGGGACCACTGTTATTTCCACTGACGCCAACGATTGGGGCCACTGTTATTCCCACTGACGCCAACGATTGGGGCCACTGTTATTCCCACTGACGCCAACGATTGGGACCACTGTTATTCCCACTGACGCCAACGATTGGGACCACTGTTATTCCCACTGACGCCAACGATTGGGACCACTGTTATTCCCACTGACGCCAACGATTGGGACCACTGTTATTCCCACTGACGCCAACGATTGGGGCCACTGTTATTCCCACTGACGCCAACGATTGGGGCCACTGTTATTCCCACTGACGCCAACGATTGGGACCACTGTTATTCCCACTGACGCCAACGATTGGGACCACTGTTATTCCCACTGACGCCAACGATTGGGGCCACTGTTATTCCCACTGATACTGTGACTTCATCTCCCAATGGCCACAGTCCGGCCCCCTTAAAATCGAAAGCACAGTAAACTGGCTCTTTGTTTAGAAAGTTTGGAGACCCCTGCTTTAAAACCACATCTTGCATTCATATTGAGATGGGTGTTCTATAAATGGAGCTGAAGGATATTTTAAAGGTTTTTCAAGAAATCTGTTCAGAAGTTTTGAATGAGTTGTAAATGTTTGCTAAGAGTGAAGCTTCTCAGACTAGTGATTAAAAGCTAAATACACAAACTAGGACTGCATTGAGACTTTCTATACATTGCAGATATACAAGATTATTAATCCTATATTTGTTTTTGTTTTTTTTATTATCCATTTAGGATACTGCGGAGTGCTCTGTGTCTCTTACAAAACAAAGAACTGGATCTGTTGGGGATCGTCCTCCTCGCCCTACATTGCTGGAACAAGTGTTAAACCAGAAAAGACTTGTAAGTGTTTTCAGTGGTTAATGCTGGAGATTGTTAAAATGTTCATGGATTAAATTGGCACACTTTTCGGGTTCAGTCACCCAGCAGCAAGAGCTTTAAACATTACTTTCTATATCGAGCCACCTGTCACTGTTATTGCAATTTTGCCTTAGGCTGGCTTCACATTGCAGGAGATTTACTAAAACTGGAGCACACAGAGTTCAGTGCAGCTGTACATAGTAACCAACAGGGCTGCTGATAAAAATCACTATTCTATGATAAAAATCACGGCCCCCCTCCTACGAAAAAAACAATCTATATTTTTGACAAAATGCAAAGCCTGCAATGCTAAGCTTTGCAGCAATGCCAGAAATTCTACCCCTGTTGAGCAAGACCCATTCAAGGGAATAGCAGGATGAAGGCAATATCTGCACCCGATTGCTTGCTGTGTTCATTCAGGGTGCTGTGTTGCCCTATGCTCATCATCCTAAAACAACCCACCTCTGTGCCCTCAGCAGCTGCTGGCAGGAGAGGAGGGAAAATGGCAGCACTGTGGGAGAAGGGGGCACACAGGGGTCCCAGACAGCAGGGGGGAGGGGGTGCAGATACTACAACTGATCCTCCAGCAGTTCAGCCAGAGCAAAAAAAGAAATGTAGAAACTAACAGCACTGCACAAGAGTCACAATTGTCAGCTATAAGGCAGCATTGCTGGCTCTTCTGCTCAGCAGGTGCTGGGCCCCTTTTTTAAACTGATGAGGTCTGGGCCCAGTACAGGGGGGGCTGGCTGTATTGCCTTTATCAGCAGGCCTGGTAACCAATCAGCTTCTAGTTTTTAGGCCCCTTTCACACGCTAAAAAAAAACGGCGGTCATCACCCTTATCCGAGCATGGAACCCAGCAGGTCAGAAAAGGGGGGGTACGAGCAAACGCGCCTCATACCCTCAACTTGGCCAGGCCAGGCCAATTTTCAGCGCTGTCGCAATTTGAATGACAATTGCACGGTCATGCAACACTGTACCCAAATTAAATTTTTATCATTTTTTTCCCCCACAAATAGAGCTTTCTTTTGGTGGTATTTGATCACCTCTGCTTTATATTTTTATTTTTTTTGTGCTATAAACAAAAAAAAGACTGACAAGTTTGAAAAAAAGCACAATCTTTTTTTACTTTCTTCTGTAATAAATATCCCAAATAAAAAAAATCCTCTGGTGGCATGCATGCGCCCCCTATACCGCCGGGAAGCCGAGGATGTCATACGACGCCCGCCCAGGATGGGAGGTCACATCTGCAGATGTCATATGTTTATGGGTGGTATTAAAGGGGCTTCCAGATTCCGATAAGCCCCCCACAATCACCGACCAGGATTGTGGGGAAGAGAACCTCGTCCCCATCAACATGGTGCTTTGACTCATCGGTTGTTAAGGATGCAGAGGCTGGCTTGTTGCCAGCCTGCTCCTTAGCAACCAGCTATTCTTCAAATAGAATTGGGATCAGACGATTAATTTTTTAACCAATTCAAATTCTAATTGTGCCTAAAATTATAAATTCGTTACAAAACGAATGTACACAACAGCTGTAAAAACCTTAAGTCCGTATCCGTTTTTCATCCGACTTTCTAACAATAAAAAAAGAAATGTGATGGAACGGAAGGAAAAAAACGTGACGCCACGTGAAAGGGGCCTAATTGTCAAAGCTTAATTGAACAAGCTGAAATTACTAGCTGATTGGTTACTATGCACAGCTGCACCAGATTCTGTGTGCTCCAGTTTTAGTCAATTAAATGTGCGTTACTGCAAAGTGTGTTGCACTGCAGTACATTTCAATGGCTCCTTGACACACCAAAAGAGCGAACCTACAGTGAACCTTTGTTGCAGTACCCCATAACACATGGTAACTACCTTTTATGTATGTGGTGCACTGCATCCACTAAAATGGTGTAGATGCGATTTTTGGTCTGTTGAGTGCTGGCAGCCCTTTCATATGAATAGTGCACATAATGCACTATGGTATTGCAGACATGTGAATGGGGCTTCCTGTTTTTGATTATTATAGAGGCGTGGGGTGTGGGATGATGTAGAAGGTAGGGAAGGTGGTCAGAAAGCTCTTACTACTGAATTCCCTAAAAGACATAAGGAGCAAATGTATACCGTACCATTTACTATTGGTGCTGCAGATCATATACTTGCTATATGTTATGCACAAAAGCATCTGCTGCCTTAAAGTGAATCAGCACTTTGTCCATCCAGGACAAAACAGATTCACGGAACTGTTAAAATCAGGCCTCCTGCATCATTTTGTTCAAGCTTATGGCTCCTTATACTTGGCATGGCAGCCAGACAAATAGCATTGCTAAAAGGAGAGTTCGGTAAATTGTATATTTTGTCAGTATACAGGTGTATCTCAAAAATTAGAATATCATCAAAAAGTAAATTTATTTCAGTAATTCAATTCAAGTGAAACTCATATATTATATAGATTCATTACACACAGAGTGATATAGTTCAAGCATTTCTTTCTTTTAACAGCTTCAGCCCCGGAAGATTTTACCCCCTTCCTGACCAGAGCACTTTTTGCGATTCTGCACTGCGTCGCTTTAACTGACAATTGCGCGGTCATGCGACGTTGCACCCAAACAAAATTGACATCCTTTTTTTACCACAAATAGAGCTTTCTTTTGATGGTATTTGATCACCTCTGCAATTTTGATTTTTTGCGCTATATTTAAAAAAAGAGCGACAATTTTGAAAAAAAGCTAAATATTTTTACTTTTTGCTATAATAAATATCTCCAAAAATATATAAAAAAAAACTTTTTTTTTCCCTCCAGTTTAGACCGATATGTATTCTTCTACATATTTTTGGTAAAAAAAATCGCAATAAGTGTATATTTATTGGTTTGTGCAAAAGTTTTATAGCGTCTACAAAATAGGGGATAGTTTTTATGGCATTTTTTTATTATAATTTTTTTTTGTTATTAGTAATGGCGGCGAGCTGCGATTTGTATTGTGACTACGACATTATGGCAGACACTTTTGACACTATTTTGGGACCATTGTCATTTATACTGCGATCAGTGCTATACAAATGCACTGATTACTGTGTAAATGACACTGGCAGGGAAGGGGTAAACACTAGGGGGCGATCAAGGGGTAAAGTGTGTCCTAGGGAGTGATTCTAACTGTGGGGGGATGGGCTACAACTCGCATGACAGCGATCGCTGCTCCCGATGATAGGGAGCAGTGATCTCTGTCATGTCACTAGGCAGAACGGGGAAATGCCTTGTTTATATAGAAAGCTGGTGTCAGGGCTTCAAGACCCCACACCACACCGAGACATATCCAGGACATGGGCTACAACTGTCGCATTACTTGTGTCAAGCCACTTCTGAACCAGAGACAACATCTGGAGCGTCTTACCTGCACTAAGGAGAAAAAGGACTGGACTGTTGCTCAGTAGTCCAATGTCCTCTTCGGATTCATTTTTGCATTTCATTTGGAAATGAAGGTCCCAGAGTGTGGAGGAAGAGTGGAGAGGCACAGAATCCAAGTTACATGAGGTCCAGTGTGATGTTTCCACAGTCAGTGATGATTTGGGGAGCCATGTTATCTGATGGGGTTGGTCCACTGGGTTTTATCAAGTCCAAAGTCAGCGCAGCCATCTACCAGGAAATTCTAGAGCACTTAATGCTTCCCTCTGCTGATCAGCTTTATGGAGATGCTGATTTCATTTTCCAGGAAGAGTTGGCACCTGCCCACACTGCCAAAAGTACCAATACCTGGTTTAATGATCATTTATCACTGTGCTTGATTGGCCAGCAAACTCGCCAAACCTAAACCCCATAGAGAATCTGTGGGGTATTTTCAAGAGGAAGATGAGACACCAGACCCAACAATGCAGATGAGCTGAAGGCCGCTATCAAAGCAACCTGGGCTTCCATAACACCTCAGCAGTGCCACAGGCTGATCGCCTTCATGCCACGCCGCATTGATGCAGTAATTCATGCAAAAGTATCCCCGACCGAGTATTGAGTGCATACTATACTGTATATGGATATTAGGGGTGCAACGGATCGTCGCCGATCCGTGATCCGAACGGGTCACCCCGTTCGGATCGGCACACCCCGCGATCCGCGGAGCGGTCCGCGGCCTCGGCCTTAGGAAAGGCAGCGGCTTCGGCCTAGCTCCGGAGCGGCGGCGGCCATCTTGGTACACCCGGCCACTGTTTACAATGTGATCGCTCCGTCAAATGACGGAGCGATCACTTGTAAACAAACTCTGCATTACCCAGCATATACCCTGCATTACCCAGCCAATACTCTGCGATACTCTGCATTACCCAGCCAATACTCTGCATTACCCAGCCAATACTCTGCGATACTCTGCATTACCCAGCCAATACTCTGCATTACCCAGCCAATACTCTGCGATACTCTGCATTACCCAGCCAATACTCTGCATTACCCAGCCAATACTCTGCGATACCAAGCCAATACTCTGCGATACCCAGCCAATACTCTGCATTACCCAGCCAATACTCTGCGATACCAAGCCAATACTCTGCGATACCCAGCCAATACTCTGCGATACCCAGCCAATACTCTGCGATACCCAGCCAATACTCTGCGATACCCAGCCAATACTCTGCGATACTCTGCATTACCCAGCCAATACTCTGCGATACCCAGCCAATACTCTGCGATACTCTGCATTACCCAGCCAATACTCTGCGATACCCAGCCAATACTCTGCGATACCCAGCCAATACTCTGCGATACCCAGCCAATACTCTGCGATACCCAGCCAATACTCTGCGATACCCAGCCAATACTCTGCGATACTCTGCATTACCCAGCCAATACTCTGCGATACCCAGCCAATACTCTGCGATACTCTGCATTACCCAGCCAATACTCTGCGATACCCAGCCAATACTCTGCGATACCCAGCCATACCCACCAATACTCTGCGATACCCAGCCAATATTACAGTGGGGGAGATGACGTGGATATTACAGTGGGGGAGATGATGTGGATATTACAGTGGGGACTATATGGTGGCAGAATTTTCACAGGTTTTTGCAAATTCAATTATTATTTGCTGATCCGAAAAAATGATCCGATCCGTGACTCTGATCCGAGGATCGATCCGATCCGTGAGTTTTTTGATCCGTTGCACCCCTAATGGATATACATTTTCAGTAAGCCAACATTTCTGTATTTATTTTTTTGAATTGGTCTTATGTAATAATCACATTTTCTGAGATACTGAATTTTGGGTTTTCACTAGCTGTAGGCCATAATCATCAACATTAACCACTTGCCGACCGCCCCATGTAGATATACGTCGGCAGAATGGCACGTACAGGCAGAACCACGTACCTGTACGTGCCATTCTTTAGGCGGTTGGGGGGTCCGATCGGACCCCCCTCCGCCGGCGGGGACGGTCGGCATCGCTTCAGGAGCGATCCGGGACGAGGGGACGGCCAGTGGTTTCTGGCCACCCCCTCGCGATCGCTCCTGGCCAATGAGAAACTTCCCCTTCCTGTCTATTGTATAGACAGGAAGGCGGAAGTGATGTCACGCTCGGTGCGCCGGTCTATGTGACCGGAGACGCCGAGCGGCGAACATGTTAAGGTTAGTGCACAACACTACACTGACACCAGTACAGTTAGGCACACAAAACACCCCCCTGTCACCCCCTGATCACCCCCCAGATCACCCCCTCCCCCCCCAGTCACAGTGTCACTAATTGCAGTGATCATTTTTTTACTGATCACTGCATTTAGTGTCAGTGTGACTGTAATAACTGTCAGGGCAGTTAGTTTTAGGTCCTAGGTAGCCCCCTACCCCCCCCTAATAAAGGTTTAACCCCCTGATTGCCCCTAGTTAACCCCTTCACCCCCTTTTGCCAGTGTCACTAAGCGATCGTTTTTCTGATCGCTGCATTGTGTCGCTAGGTAACCATTTTTTTTTTTATTTTAACCGCCATGTTTTATATAGGTTCATAAATAGTTTTATAGGTCAGGTACCCCCATATTACAACCTAAATAAAGGTTTTAACCCCCTGATTGCCCCTAGAGTTAACCCTTTCACCAGTAATCACCGTATAACTGTCACTGGTGACGCTGGTTAGCCAGTTAGTTATTTCGTTATTTAGGTTCCCCGTCAGGTTTTTATATAGCGTCAGGTACCCCCATATATTACCTAATAAAGGTTTAACCCCCTGATTGCCCCTAGTTAACCCTTTCACCCCCTTTTGCCAGTGTCACTAAGCGATCGTTTTTCTGATCGCTGCATTAGTGTCGCTAGGTAACCAGTTTTTTTTTAGGTTAACCGCCATGTTTATATAGGTTCATAAATAGGTTTATAGGTCAGGTACCCCCATATTACAACCTAAATAAAGGTTTTAACCCCCTGATTGCCCCTAGAGTTAACCCTTTCACCAGTGATCACCGTATAAAATGTCACTGGTGACGCTGGTTAGCCAGTTAGTTATTTCGTTATTTAGGTTCCCCGTCAGGTTTTTATATAGCGTCAGGTACCCCCATATATTACCTAATAAAGGTTTAACCCCCTGATTGCCCCTAGTTAACCCTTTCACCCCCTTTTGCCAGTGTCACTAAGCGATCGTTTTTCTGATCCCTGCATTAGTGTCGCTAGGTAACCAGTTTTTTTTTGTATTACTGTTACGGGTGACGCTGGTTAGTTAGCTTGTTTTTTATACTGTCAGGGCACCCGCCATTTATTACCCAATAACGGTTTAACCCCCTGATCGCCCGGCGGGTGATATCAATTAGGTTTTAGGGTCAAATAAGGTCTGCGTCGCCCCAGGTTAGTGCCAGTACCGCAAACACCCACGCGCAAAGCATACACCTCCCTTAGTGGTATAGTATCTGAACAGATCAATATCTGATCTGATCAGATCTATACTAGCGTCCCAGCAGTTTAGGGTTCCAAAAAAACGCATTGTTAGCGGGATCAGCCCAGATACCTGCTAGCACCTGCGTTTTCCCCCCTCCGCCCAGCCCAGCCCACCCAAGTGCAGTATCGATCGATCACTGTCACTTACAAAACACTAAGCACACATAACTGCAGTGTTCGCAGAGTCAGGCCTGATCCCTGCGATCGCTAACATTTTTTTTGTGGTAGCGTTTTGATTCAGTCGCTAACAGTCAGGAGCTTTTTTACCTGTGAATCTCAAAAAAATAAAAAAAACAAAAATAGTTGTCGTTTTATTGTTCTCTCTCTCTCTCTATTGTTGCTCTTTTTTTACTCCATTCTATTCTGCAATGTTTTATTATGTTTTATCATGTTTTATCATGCTTGCTTTTCAGGTATGTAATTTTGTTTACTGTGTTTTAGTGTTAAGCATTTTTTTGTTTTCAGGTGCGCCATTCAGTTGCAGCGCGGATTTATTTATCTTGACAGCAACAGCGTTTGCTCCCACGATACATAAAGCCGCGACTCCAACGCTGTAGGAGGTGATTTCACCACCACAGTTAAAAAAAAGAGCATATATGCCGAAGCATGGGGGCAGCAGGGGGCGGGGAGGAGCGATTGGCTCCTAATGCCACGTACATACGGTCGAAATTCCGACCGTGTGTACACGGCATAACTTTTGCGGGAGGATGCCCCCATGCATCGGCATATATAAATGGTGCATGTATGCCCATCATTAGAAGTGGGTGGATGAAGGGAGGTATTCTAATGGTGGGCATACCCACCAATCAATCTCTTTTTTTCGTTCAGCCAAGAGGCTGCATGAAAAAAAAAAAGATTACAATATATGTCCAGTATGTTGCTGGACTTTGAATGGTTATACCAGAATGATGCCTGCAGGTTTAGGTATCATCTTGGTATCATTCTTTTCAGCCAGTGATCGGCTTTCATGTAAAAGCAATTCTAGCGGGTAATTAGCCTCTAGACTGCTTTTACAAGCAGTAGGAGGGAATGTCCCCCCTCCCGGATATAAACCGCGCCATTGGGAAATTGGGAAAGCATTTTATCACACCAATCTTGGTGTGGTCAGATGCTTTGAGGGCAGAGGAAAGATCTAGGGTCTAATAGACCCCAATTTTTTTCAAAAAAAGAGTACCTGTCACTGCCTATTGCTATCATAGGGGATATTTACATTCCCTGAGATAACAATAAAAATCATAACAAAGAAAAAAAATGGAAGGAACAGTTTAAAAATAGAATAAAAAAGCTAAATAAATAAAAAAAAAAAACTAAAAAAAAAAAAAAAAAAAGCACCCCTGCCCCCCCTTCTCTTGCGCAAAGGCGTACACAAGCGTTGGTCTGGCGTCATATGTAAACAGCAATTGCAGCATGCATGTGAGGTATCACCGCGAAGGTCAGATCGAGGGCAGTAATTTTAGCAGTAGACCTCCTCCGTGAATCTAATGTGGTATCATGTAAAGGCTTTTAAAGGCTTTTAAAAATGTATGTAGTTTGTCGCCACTGCGTGTTTGTGCGCAATTTTAAAGCATGTCGTGTTTGGTATCCATGTACTCGGCCTAAGATCATATTTTTTATTTCATCAAAAATTTGAGCAATATAGTGTGTTTTAGTGCATTAAAATAAAAAAAAGTGTATTTTTTCCACAAAAAATGCGTTTGAAAAATCGCTGCGCAAATACTGTGTGGAAAAAAAAAATGCAACACCCACCATTTTAATCTGTAGGGCCTTTGCTTTAACAATATATATAGTGTTTGGGGTTCAACGTAATTTTCTTGCAAAAAAAAAATATGTTTTCATGTAAACAAAAAGTGTCAGAAAGGGCTTTGTCTTCAAGTGGTTAGAAGAGTGGGTGACGTGTGACATAGGCTTCTAAATGTTGTGCATAAAATGCCAGGACAGTTCAAACCCCCCCAAATGACCCCATTTTGGAAAGTAGACACCCCAAGCTATTTGATGAGAGCAATGTTGAGCCCATTAAATATTTTTTTTTTTTGTCCCAAGAGATTGAATAATGAAAAAAAAAGAAATATATATATATTTTTTTACAAAAAGTTGTCACTCAATGATATATTGCTCAAACATGTCATGGGCATATGTGGAAATACACCCCAAAATACATTCTGTTGCCTCTCCTGAGTACGGGGATACCACATGTGTGGGACTTTTTGGGAGCCTAGCTGCGTACGGAACCCCAAAAACCAAGCACCGCCTTCAGGCTTTCTAAGGGAGTAATTTTTTTATTTCACTTCTCACTGCCAATCACAGTTTCGGAGGCCATGGAATGCCCAGATGGCATAAAACCCCCCAAAATGAACCCATTTTGGAAAGTAGACACCCCAAGCTATTTGCTGAGAGGTATTGTGAGTATTTTGCAGATGTCGCTTTTTGTCACAAAGTTTTGAAAATTGAAAAAAAAAAAAAAAAAAATTTTTTTTCTTTACTTTCTTCATTTTCAAAAACAAATGAGAGCTGTAAAATACTCACCATGCCTCTCAACAAATAGCTTGGGGTGTCTACTTTCCAAAATGGGGTCATTTGGGGGGGTTTTGTGCTATTTTGGCATTTTATGGCCTTCGAAACTGTGATAGGTAGTGAGGAGTGAAATCAAAAATTTGCACCCTTAGAAATCCTGAAGGCGGTGCTTGGGTTTCGGGGCCCCGTACGCGGCTAGGCTCCCAAAAAGTCCCACACATGTGGTATCCCCATACTCAGGAGAAGCAGCAAAATGTATTTTGGGGTGCAATTCCACATATAACTATGGCATGTGTGAGCAATATATCATTTAGTGACAACTTTTTGAAGAAAAAAAAAATTATTTTTTATTTTTGTCTTTATTCAATCACTTGGGACTAAAAAAAAAAAAATATTCAATGGGCTCAACATGCCTCTCAGCAAATAGCTTGGGGTGTCTACTTTCCAAAATGGGGTCATTTGGGGGGGTTTTGTACTTCTCTGCCATTTTAGCACCTCAAGAAATGAAATAGGCAGTCATAAATTAAAAGCGGTGTAAATTCCAGAAAATGTACTCTAGTTTGTAGACGCTATAACTTTTGCGCAAACCAATAAATATACGCTTATTGGCATTTTTTTTACTAAAGACATGTGGCTGAATACATTTTGGCCCAAATGTTTGACTAAAATTGAGTTTATTAGATTTTTTTTATAACAAAAAGTAGAAAATCTCTTTTTTTTTCAAAATTTTCGCTCTTTTTCCGTTTATATCGCAAAAAATAAAAATCACAGAGGCAATCAAATACCATCAAAAGAAAGCTCTATTTGTGGGAAGAAAAGGACGCAAATTTCGTTTCGTTACAAAATTGCATGACCGCACAATTACCAGTTAAAGTAGTGCAGTGCGAAATTGAAAAAAGACCTCTGGTCCTTAAGCTGACAATTGGTCCGGGGCTGAAGTGGTTAAAAGGAAGAAATGCTTAAAATATATCATCCTGTGTGTAATGAATTTATATAATATGAGTTTCACTTTTTAAATAGAATTACTGAAATGAATGAACTTTTTGTTGATATTCTAATGAGAGAGAGAGCGAGAGAGAGAGATATTTTCCAGGGAGGGGGGTGAGTCATAAGAGGGCCAATGAGAGCTGCAGAGCTGGAGGTGTAACTATGTGTGTCTTTGTAAGTCCAGGAAGTTAAAATGGATACAGACAGACTTAGTGGAGGGAGAATTCTGCATCATATTTGGCAAGTACAGAATCCCAGTACCGGTATATATAAAATAAGATGCAAAGTGGTTGTAGGGAAGCTTCAGAATGACAAAGATGTTATAATTACAAATTATGTGAGCAGACTGCAGCTCCTCTTTAATGATTTCTGTGCCTATGATACCATTAATGACACATTTTGATTTTTGCCACCAGTCCCTTTTGAGAAGTCCAGACGTTGTCAAGTTTCTTCAGACCCAACAGCAGCTTCTCAGTCGTCAGGCTTTGGAACAGAGACAATCTTTTCAAGGAGCATCACTTTGACCAAATCTCTGCATGTGTGGGATTAGAAGGATTTTATTTTGTTTTTGTTTTTTTTGTTAATTTATTACATTACAAACTTACATTTTCACTATTTCTAAGAGCGTAAATGGAAGATTTTGGAATCCTCTGCCATAAAATGATTGTGCTTTTCATCATGTGGATCTTTTGTGCTTTGGCGCTAAAGCAGCCAGCAATATGAACATGTAAATGCTTTGGAACCCATACTTAACCTTATTGTGATTGGGGTGGAAATGTGTACATGCTAGGTGTCCATAAAAGGGTTAAAGTTTCTGATCTAATGCACGTCAGCAGTGCAGTGACTGATCCTGTGCAAAAGTGATTTAATCTATAGCAGCCAATTAGATTTCAGTTTACTCACATAGCTGAAATACTAAATCTTGTCATCATAGGTTAGTGCAATTTTTTTTTTTCTTTTCTTTTTTTAAAATCTGCATTCTAGGTATGATTTTTATCGCATTGTTACATTTCGAGCAGCTTGGACCAATGTACACATGCAGATCTCATCCCGGACCGATACCTGTGGAAGCTTAAAATCACTGTAAGGCCTCTTGCACACTGGACGTTTTTTGACGTTTTTACAGCTGCTGTTTTTGGCTGTAAATGTTTTTTTCTACAGTCATTAAACTCTCCATCATGTTATCCTATGTGTCCATGCACACACAGGCTGTTATCAGCAGTTTTGGGCAGTGGCGTGTTTGAACAGTAAAAAAAAAACAAAACTAGTGGGTTCTGAGAGATGTTTTTCAACTGTAAACACGCTCTAACGCTGATAAACGCTCAAAAATTTCACCATCCGTTGAAAAAATAGCATTATATTTTTTTCTCTTCAAAAAAAAAAAAAAAAAAAAACGTGGAAAAACGCTAAACAAACGCTATTGCAAAAATGTAAAAAGGAAAAACTCACTGCAAAGCTACTGAAGTTTTTAGAACGTTATTTTAATGTCCAGTGTACATGAGGCCTGATAGTCACCACTAGTGATGGCAGCAGTCTTCAGATTCCAGGACCGATCGGCTGTCCTTCTGCAGAGTAACCTCAGGAGGGTGCTTGCTTGGGACTGCCGCCATCCAGGGAAAGCCTTGTACATTTTGAATGAACACAATTACCACCTAGTCCAATCAGAGAATGTCTTGTATTTATTGAAACATCACAAAACTTTCTCTGAATGTCGGCACTGCTGCGCGTGTGACCCCCCCATGTGGTTACTATGCAGAAGAGCAGCCACTCATCACAGGACCTGGGATATTGCTGCAGTCAATATTAGTAGCGGTGACCACTGTAGTGATTGCAGCTTGCACAGGTATCAGGCATTACATTTTCCTATACACTATATTACCAAAAGTATTGGGATGCCTGCCTTTACACGCACATGAACCCTAATCCATGGGGTTCAATATTGAGTTGGCCCAACCTATAACAGTTTCAACTCTTTTGCGAGTATGTCTATGGGAATGTTTGACCATCATTCCAGAAGCGCATTTGTGAGCTCAGACACTGATGTGGACGAGAAGACCTGGCTCGCAGTCTTCCTCCACCCCAAACTCGCTCATCCATGTCTTTTTGGACCTTGCTTTGTGCACTGGTGTGCAGTAAAGTTGGAACAGGAAGGGACCATCCCCAAACTGTTCCCACAAAGTTGGGAGCATGAAATTGTCCAAAATATCTTGGTATGCTGACGCCTTAAGAGTTCCCTTCACTGGAACAGAGGGGCCAAGCCCAACCCATGAAAAATAACCTCACATCATAATTCCCCCTCCACCAAATAATATTTTTTTAATTAAAAGCAGTGCAAATACACAAATTTAACTTGGTATCAGCTGGTTGCAGTTTTTGTAGCAGAGCTCAGAGAAAAGCAGCACAAGGAGTCAATTGATTCTGAAGCATGCTGACAGGAGGAGAAAGCAGATTGACAGAGATCAGCTAATCGCTAGGCTGCTTCTCCTTCACTGTCCAATCACAGGCTGGGGATGAGTCCTCGACAACCTAGGCTTAGCAAAAGTGAATTGAGTGACTTTAGCTGTTGTTCTGCCTTGAAGAATGATGACATCTAGTGGTGAAAAAGTGCTTTTCTATTAGAACAGAAGTTCTGATTTAACTTGTAAAACATTAAAGCGGACCTTCAGTCATTTTTTCAACTTTCCATCTATTAAATCTTTTGCCCTTGTTATTTTAACTTTGGATAGTAAAACATTTTATTTTCTGCCAGTAAATACCTTATACAGCCCACTTCTGTTTTCTGGTCTGGTAAAAAGCCTAGGCTTATGACATCATGTACATCGAGAGAGAGAGAAAGGGAGGGGGGATGAGTCATAAGTGGGTCAATAAAAGCTGCAGAGCTGGAGGTGTGTCTTTGTGTAAATCCAGGAAGTGAACAAGCAGCAGCTTCAGCTGCCCACAGTTAAAATGGCTGCAGCCAGACTCAGTAGAGGGAGATTTCTGCAGCATATTTGTCAAGTACAGAATCACAGTATATATAAAATAATATATTCAATATTTAATATAAAAATTTGGACAAGTGCACAAAGCAAGGTCCATAAAGACATGGATGAGCGAGCTTAAGGTGGAGGAACTTGACTGGCCTGCACCTCAACCCGATAGAACACCTTTGGGATGAATTAGAGCGTATACTGCGAGCCAGGCCTTCTCGTCCAACATCAGTGCCTGACCTCACAAATGCGCGTGTAAAGGCAGGCTTCCCAATACTTTTGGTAATATAGTGTAATGTAAATAAACTATAAAAATCATACCTAGAATTCAGCATTAAGTTTTGCAATGTTTGCTTTTCAGATTTTTTTTTTTTTAAAACCAAGCTTAATTTTATCTCCAGTTATTCCAAATCCCCTCAGAATTCGCATTAGAATCGCACTTGTCACACCATGAAATTGCATCAGATTTGCACTGCATCAGTGTGGACCAATTATTGCTGGCTTCATCTCTGCTGGGGAGATCCACCCTCTCTATTAGTCCTGGTGATTATTGTCTCCAGTTCTGTTGTCAGGTTGTTCCTCCATCTGAACATAAACAGCCGGATCAAACACATGTTCTCCAAGGTCTGTCAGTATCTTTAGAGGAACCCACATGTATGCTCTGACTGCTTAAAGTGATTGTAAAGTCTTGTTTAAAAAACAAACATGTTATACTTGCCTCCTCTGTGCAGTTGGTTTTGCACAGAGCAGTCCAAATCCTCCTCTTCTCGGGTCCCTCTTCGCTGCCCCTAGCCCCTCCCTCCTGTCGAGTTCCCCCACAGCAAGCAGCTTGCTGTGGGGGCACCCGAGCCCAGTCACAGCTCCGTGTGTCCATTCAGACACGGAGCCCCGCCCCCTCTCCTGATTGGCTGACTGACTTTGACAGCCACGGGAGCCAATGGTGGCGCTGCTGTGTCTCAGACAATCGGGGGAGTCCCAGATGGCTAAGACACTCGTGGACATCACTGGAGAGCGATGGGGCTCATGTAAGTATTAGGGGGTGCTGGGGCGGCTGCTGCACAGATGTTTTTTTATCATCATGCATAGAAAGCATGATGATAAAAAACCTTCTCACTTTAAAACTCTTTTAATGGCTTATTCACACCAGAACGCGGTGCCGGAAAATTACAATCCGTGTGTGTTTCTCAAAGCGCACTGTGTGTGCGATCCTCTGCGGATTCTGTATATTTCTAATGACACCTCAAATGCAGATCGCAAATATAGTGTGTTTTCTTGCACTGGATCGCATGCAGCAGTACCATGTGATGCATGCACTACGTTTTTGCAATTTCAGCCCATTTAGATCAATGAGCTGAAAATCATACTGCACAGGAATGCGGTCCTCTGGTGTGAACCAGCCCTAAAAAATAGTTTTGACCAAATCCTAATAAAAAAGAAAACTAAATTTCTTCTGTAAGAACACTTACTTTTAGGGTAGATTTAGACATTTGTCATGATCTCCCGTTTTGCATTCAGATTGCGCTTCGGGGGCTGCTGACAAGAGGTGTGGAATCGATTTCGATGCCTCCTCACTTTAACCCCATTTTTGCCAGCAAATGCACTCACACAGTTGTGGGGTGTTTGTGGTGCTTCCCCATTTGCTTGAGCGTGTAGCATGTGGTGGACAGAAGAAAACGGCTGCACACCAAAGAAATAATCCAATGTGTTTAATTCCAAAACATGACAGTAGACAGCCACAAGAACAAAGTTACAGGACCCAGGAGGTGACGCGTTTCACGCAGAAGCACTGTGTTCAGTGTGAAACGCGTCACCTCCTGGGTCCTGTAGCTTTGTTCTTGTGACTGTCTACTGCATGGGTGCTCAACCTGTGGCCCTTAGGCTGTTGCGGAACTACAAGTCCCATCATGCCTCTGCCTTTAGGAGCCTTTGGGATAACTGTCAGCTTTGCAATGCCTCATGGGACTTGTAGTTCCCAACAGCTAGAGGGGTACAAGTTGAGCACCCATGGTCTACTGTCATTGTCGTTGGATTATTTCTTTGGTGTGCAGCCGTTTTCTTCTGTTCATTTATCTTCGGTGGCGAGCCGTGGTATTGCACCCAGCACTATTTGGACTGCCGTGATTGCTCCCCTGGAGCGGAGTTTCCTTCTTTGGACTGTTAGCATTTGGTGGGCTTGCCGCCTGCTGATCGCTACATGTTGGGTAAGCGCCTCCATCTGCTGCCTATTGTAGCTTAAGAGGGGTCAGGGGGTAAAAATGTGGCTCAACTGTGCATTTTTGGCACTCCCAACCACACCTCTAAATTAAGCCTAACCATTTATACAAAGCCATCACCTTTTTCTCCCAATGCTGTACATTGTTGTATTTGGCATATGTTGCCATTGAAGTGATGTTTATTTGGTAACTGTTAAAGTATTTATGTGTCATTCGTATTGTGTGTTATGTTGAAGCATTTGTGAATATTCACTAATGTCTTTTTCTGCAACTAATTTACTTGAGACCAAATATGGACGATCGTGGAAACTGTCAGGGGCCCATGATGTTAAGTCTAATGCAGTTCTGACATTTTGTGATAATTGTACAGTTTATGTATTTTGTACATTTTATAAGTTTTCTACATTGAAATACAGAGCCATGCATCCCTGGACTTTGTGTTTTGTTTGTTTTTTCTCCTTCCTCTTCTTCTGCAAAGATATGAATATAAATAGGGAAGAAAAAGCACATACATATTGTTATCCATGAGTTAAAGATGGATATGTAATGTTTGTCAGGCTAGATCTGTTCTATAATCATCACACATAGAGACCTACTCCATAGGTCCATATCCTCAAAGCTTGCTACAAGTCCTTGTAACTTATAGGGCAGCATCCCCTTCATTGAAGTCACATGGAAGCCGGATAAGAAGTCAAGTAACTTTTGTGTCCGAACAGTGTCAACATACCCTCAAGGAGAAATAACTGAATCCTGCTCACAATTCAAGAAGCACAAGTCTGAGCTGTACTCATCTGTAAATATACACTATATTTCCAAAAGTATTGGGACTGTGATAGATCGTGCAGAGGACACAGCAGGGAGTCTGGCTCGGGGTTACCGCTCTTGGTAATGAAAATTCACCCCGAGCCACACTCGGGAATACCGCCAGGGAGGTTAGAGGATAAGTCCATCTTTACAAAAAATAATAAACGCAAATTTTTTTGCAGGTAAAAAAAAAATATACATTTGTTTTTTTGTAATGGACCTGTAAAGCAGTGCACCCACGTTCAGCAGATCATAATGTGTATCAGGAAGACTTAAAGAGGAGTTCCCACAATTTTTTTTTTAAAGTCAGCAGCTACAAATACTGCAGCTGCTGACTTTTAATAATTGAACACTTACCTGTCCCGGGGTCCAGCGATGCGGGGGGGTCGAAGCCCCGGTCGTCTCCCCCTCCGCTTGGTGGTGCCGGCATTTTAACTGTGGGCGCCTGGCTGTGGCTTCACAGCCGGGCACCCACTGCGCACCGACTGATAATGCGGCTGTCCAAACGCTCCCCCTGTGCTCCTTCTTCCAGAGTGAACAGTCTATGCTCCTTTATAATTCAACCCCACTGTGCCTGTGAGAATTCATGGCTGTTCGTCCAAAACAGCAATTTGTAAGGTGAGTTACTGATGTTGGACAAGTGAAGCGGGCTCACAATACGTGTCCAATTCGTGCTAAATCATGTTTAGATTTTAGATGAGGGCTCTGCGGAGGCCATTCAAGTTTCTCCAAACCAAACTTGCTAATCTAGCTCAGGTAAACCATAAAAAACGTCAGTAAGGTGTGATCTTACATATTCTTGCTAAAATACAAACTAATGCACCATGAATTTGTGTGTTTTGTCTTTCAGGGAGCAAGTGAAGATGCAAAAGATGTATAAAATGCATAACCTTCCCCCTGCTTAATAAATGACAAAGACCACACTAAAAGGCTTGTTTACATTGTGCATCCGCAACTGAATTCTAATTTTTGTATGTTGTTTTTAGCAATAAAAGTGTTACCTAGAGATGGTCTTGGACTAAGATCAAGTAGCCCATAAAAAGAAGTAAAAAAAGTTTTTTTTAATATTATGTTTTTATGGAGCTGCCTTCTTAGCACAGTGGCAAAGAACAAAGTAACAAAACCGGGTGGTCTAGGATGACTCATTGATAATGAAACAATCACAAATACTAAAATCATCATTTATTAAACAGCATAAAAATCTTCCAAAGATTGTTCATCATATATCATACAATAAGGAAGGTTTCTTATTAGTGTCCAACTGTCACATATTACATAGTCAACACGTTTCGTGGTCACAAGCCGCTTCTTCGGGGCTCTGTAATAATATATGACATCTTTCTTGTAAGACTTTGTCATAATTCTAAAATTTTGTATATATGTATTGTTGTATTTGGCATATGTTGCCAGTGAAGTGATGTTTATTTGGTAATTGGTTTATTTTAATGTAACAGACATGGAACAAGTTTTTTACACTTACTCTTTGGAAGATATTTATGCTATGGTTAATAAATGATTATTTTAGTAATTGCGGTTGTTTCATTACCAATGAATCATCCTAGACCACCCGGTTTTGTTACTTTGTTCTTTGTTTCTTGTTTTGGGTAATCACTCTGATTCCCTTCCACAGCCATTTATATAAATCTTTTTAGCACAGTGGTACTGTCATGCTGGAACAGAAAGGGGCCTTTCCTATACTGTTGCAACAAGGTTAGAAAAACACAATTGTCTAAAAAGAATTTTTATGCTGTAGAATCAAAAGTACCCTCCACTGGAAACTCATGATCTCAATTGGAGGGGTTTATATGTAGGTATGACGGTCTGGTCTAAGTTTATTTTAATGTAACAGACATGGACCAAGCATAAACCAAATGAAATCCATGAAAAGTCAGAATTCCTTGTCCTTATACTTGTTCCAGGTTAACAAGTGTTTTGAAGCCAAAGCATCAATATAACAGCCAGGCAAAATGCATTTGCAGGAGGAGATGTTGGCAATGGAAGAACATTCAGCTCTGGCCAGAAGTTTTGAGAATTACACAAATATTAATTTTCACAAACTCTACTGCCTCAGTTTTTATAATGGCAATTTGCATATACTTCAGAATGTTATGAAGAGAAATCAGATGAATTACAATTAATTGCAAAGTCCCTCTTTGCATGAAAATGAACTTAATCCCCAAAAAAACATTTGCACTGCATTTCAATCCTGCCACAAAAGGACCAGCTGACATCATGTCAGTGATTTTCTTGTTAACACAGGTGTCGAGGACAAGGCTGGAAATCACTGTGTAATGCTGATTGAGTTAGAATTACAGACAGGAAGCTTTAAAAGAAGGGTGGTACTTGGAACCATTGTTCTTCCTGCAAGGAAAAACGTGCAGTCACCATTGCTTTGCACAAGAAGGGATTCACAGGTAAGGATATTGCTGCTACTAATATTGTACCTAAATGAACCATTTATCGGATCATCAAGAACTTCTAGGAGATGTGGTCAATTGTTGTGAAGAAGGTTTCAGGGCGCCCAAGAAAGTCCAGCAAGTGCCAGGATCGTCTCCTACTTCATTCAGATGCGGGATCGGGGCACCACCAATGCAGAGCTTGCTCAGGATTGGCAGCCGGCAGGTGTGAGGGCATCTGCACGCACAGTGAGGAGAAGACTTTTGGAGGCTGGCCTGGTGTCAAGAAGGGCAGCAAAGAAGCCACTTCTCTCCAGGAAAAACATCAGGGACAGACTGATATTCTGCAAATGGTACAAGGATCGGAATGCTGAGGACTGGGGTAAAGTCATTTTCTCTTATGAATCCCCTTTCTGATCGTTAGGGGCATCCGGAAATTTTTTCCAGAGAAAAAAAGGTGAGCTCTACCATCAGTCCTGTGTCATGCCAACAGTAAAGCATCCTGGGACCATTCATGCGTGGGTTTGCTTCTCAGCCAGTGGAGTGGGCTCACTCACAATTTTTCCTAAGAACACAGACATGAATAAAGAATGGTACAAAAACATTTTCTGAGAGCAACTTCTCCCAACCATCCATGAACAGTTTGGTGAGGGACAATGCCTTTTCCAGCATGATGGAGCACCTTGCCATAAGGCAAAAATGATAACTAGGTGGCTTGGGGAACAAAACATCAACATTTTGGGTCCATAGCCAATAAACTCCCCAGACCTTAATCCCATTGAGAACTTGTGGTCAAACCTTAAGAGGCAGGTGAATGAACCCCCCCCCCCGACAAACTCCAATCTTTGATTATGCAAGAATGGGCTGCCATCAGTGGAGTAGAAGTTGATTGACAGCATTTAAGGGCAAATTCCAGGTCTTGAAAAAGAAGGGTCAACACTGCGAATATTGACTCCTTGCATAAACTTCATGTAATTGTCAATAAAAGCCTTTGACACACTTTGAAATGCTTGTAATTATACTTCAGTATACCATAGTAACATCTGACAAAAAGATCTAATCACTGAAGAAGCAGACTTAGTGAAAATGTATATTTGTGTCATTCTCAAAGCTTTTGGACAGGGCTGTATGTTTCCCCTATGGCAGGTTTCATGTACTAGAGGCCTCACCAAACTTTCTAAACAAAGGGCCAGTTTATTGTCCTTCAGACTTTAGGGGGTCGGACTGTGGCCAGTGGGAGTGGAAATTTTCTTGGCACCAGTGAGCGTAAACATATTTGGTATCATTGGGAGGATCAGTGCCCCATTGTTGATGTCAGTAGGGAGAAACGGTGCCCCAATGTTGATGTCAGTAGGGAGAAACGGTGCCCCAATGTTGATGTCAGTTGGCAGATCAGTGTCTTGTATCAGTGGGAGGAATAATGCTCCAACCGCCATATAAAGGCAAGCAAAGGAAAGCATCTGGCCCATGGGCTACAGTTTGGAGACCAGTGTACTAACTAGAGTGTCAGTGATGGTAAGCTAGAGGTGCCTACAAGAGCAGTGTTGGTCATCTTACTTTAAAAAAGTAATTAGTTAAGTTACAAATTACTTCTCCCAAAAAGTAATTGCGTTAGTAACTCAGTTACTACATTGGAAAAGTAATTAGTTACGCAGCAAAGTAACTGACTTTTTTTTTCAATATTCTATACGTGTAACTAAGGGGCGGGTCTAGTATTACTGTAACCAAGGGGCCCATTTATTATTATTGTTATATATCGTGTAACCAAGGGGCTGCTCTATTATTACTCTAACCAAGGGGCAGATCTGTTATAGCGTGTAAGCAAAAGGCGGGTCTATTAATATTATATTGTGTAAGGGGCGGATGGCTACAGAAGAGGGCGAATGTTAAATTAATGGGCAGAGCTCGATATATAACAATAATAATAAATGCGCCCCTTGGTTACAGTAATACTAGACCGCCCCTTACTTACACGATAGACGCCCCTTGCAGAGTAGCACGAGCATCAGGAGCGTGCGGCATCGCCTCGTACAATTACATGTTAACTGCACCTGTGCGGTGTAGAGTTCACTCAGAGCTGTTTAATTTCAGCAATTTTCGGAAGCTCCGTAGTCCTTCGTACTGCGCAAGCCCTGCGCCTGCGCAGTACAGGGGGTCCTTATACGACGGGGGAACTTTTTCGGCAGGACACCGGAATTACACTACTGCCATCTAGTGGCGGTAGATGTAATTGGGGTAACTAAGCCAAAGTAATGGGAACTGAGTTACCATGAGGGGAAAAGTAATCAGTTAGATTACTCGTTACCATCTAAAGTAACTGCGTTAGGTAACTCAGTTTATTTTAACTCAGTTACTTACATCACTGTACAAGAGTGTTTACATATGTTGATACCTGTTCCTTGAGCTCCAAACTTGGGTGATGTGATATGCAAATTGCAAGTTTACAAACTAAAATTTCACTTTGCCCGACTTACTGTGCCTCCCTATCAGCTTACATGTATGATTGGTGGCCTCATGGGCCAAAGGAAGAGGCAGAAGGTGGCAAAGCTAAGTTCAACTGCAGTTGCCAAAGTATTTGCAGGTCAAATCAATGGATGGGGTTTTTGGAATTTTACATAAGGCGCATGAAAGTCGCAGTGCCACTGAAAAATCACTCATTTTCTGTTCCCTTTTGGTTGTAAATGCTGTTGAAGTACGTACTGTCCACAGGAGATAATCAAATTTTGCATGTTGCGATAGTAAACTTTAGTCAGCGTGGAATGTTTTGTCTTGTTAAAGATTTTACTGTCAGCTGAAGAGATTTCCAAAGCAACAAACCTATTTTGCACAATTATCACTAAGCAGACTGGAGACCTGAAAAGACTGCATGAGCCCAGATTTTTGATTTTATGTGTGCTACAATGTAAACCTATGACAATTCAACTGAAGCATTAGTAATAATACAGCAGGTATTAGGCATGTTATAGAGCCAGGCTGCTTCTGATTTGCTGCTTCAGCCCTCAAGTACAGACTTTTAACAAGTTCTTATTTGAATTGGGTTACGTATAACGCCCACCGCACTGTGCCAGTAGCCTGGTGATCGGTTCTAGGAAAAACGACTGAATTCTGTGATGTGTGAACATATTTGCCCCATGCTTGGATGTTGTTTCTTTCAGTGGGCAGCCAAGATAGAAAGATGCATTGTCATCATGGGCTAGAAATCCATTGCTCCTTCTGGGGAGCTAGACAAAGGGGGTGATTTACTAAAGACAATGTGACTGTTCACTTTGCAAGAGAGTATGGGGTTAATTTACTAAAACTGGAGAAAGCATAATCTAGTGCAGCTCTGCATGAAAACCAATCAGCTTCCAGGTTATTTAGTCAAAGCTTAACCACTTCCCGACCGGCGCACACAGATGTACGTCGACAGAATGGCACGTACAGGAAGGAGGGCGTATATATAAGTCCCTCCTTAATGCCTGTCCGTGCCATCGGGAGTGCGCCGGTCGGGACCCCCCGTGAGTCCGGTCGCGGGCCCCGCCGACTCGATCGCCGCGGGGACACCAGCGATCATCTCACGGGAAGGCTGAACGGGGAGATGCCGAGATAAACAGCATCTCCCCGTTCTGCCTAGCAACTAGTGACGCCGATCTCTGCTCCCTGTGATTGGAGCAGAGATCAGCATTCACTAGCTGACAGCCACTCCCCCCCACAGTAAAAAACACACCCCTAGGCATACTTAACCCCCTACACTGCCCCCTTGTGGTTAACCCCTTCACTGCCAGTGTCATTTATACAGGAATCAATGCATTTAAATAGCACTGATTGCTGTATAAATGACAATGGTCCCAAAAATGTGTCAAAAATGTCTGATGTGTCCGCCATAATGTCGCAGTCACAATAAAAATCGCTGATCGCCGCCATTACTAATAAAAAAAAAATATTAATAAAAATGCTATAAAACTATCCCCTATCTTGTAAACGCTATAACTTCTGCGCAAACCAATCAATAATCGCTTATTGCGTTTTTTTTTTTTTTACCAAAAATATGTAGAAGAATACGTATCGGCCTAAACTGAGGAAAAAAATGTTTTTTTATATATTTTTTTGGGGGATATTTATTATAGCAAAAAATAAAAAATAATGCGTTTTTTTTCAAAATTGTCGCTCTTTTTTTGTTTATAGCGCAAAAAATTAAAACCGCAGGGGCGATCAAATACCACCAAAAGAAAGCTCTATTTGTGGGGAAAAAAGGACGTCAATTTTGTTTGGGAGCCACGTCGCACGACCGCGCAATTGTCAGTTAAAGCGACGCAGTGCCGAATCGCAAAAAGGGGCCCGGTCCTTTGGCTGCAAATTGGTCCGGTCGGAAAGTGGTTAAATGAACAAGCTGAAGTTAGAAGCTGATTGGCTACCATGCCCAGCTGTACCGGATTTTGCACTCTCTATTTTTAGTAAATCAACCCTACTGCCCCAGAGCCTAGTGAATGACGTGAAGCTCTGCTGACTTTCATAATCCAATCATGTGCAAGCAAAAAACATTTTTTTTTTTGTTTTCTTTGCATATGATTGGGTATTCTTTACAAAGTGAAATTTCACTACATTCACAAAGTTCTGGAGCAAATTTCCCTGCAAAATGCAACTTCCCTTACATGAACAGTCAATTTTTTTTTTTGTAAGTCAACCCTGAAATAGCATATCTCCTATTATAATAGTCAAAGAAACTGTCCTGATTATAGTGATGAGAACGTTACCCATACAAAGAACTGACCCAGTCTTTCCAATACTTCATTTATTGGTACAGTGCATACAACAATGAATAAAGATTTCTAAATTACTTTTTATCCAAAAGAACGGATTTATTCCTAAATCTCTGTTTCTACCTAAACACATCTCAACGTCAAATTACTGTTACTGTTTTCTCAGAATCTGTGTTTTTTAGTGCAGTAACTATGCTCCCTAGTTTTAGGACATTACTATTATCACACGTCCTAAGGATATTCTAATTGAGCAATCCTAGCCTTACAAAGGGAGGGTCTGATGTGATCATTATGTTTTTAGCCTACATCATCAGAAAATAAAAAGGAACGTACTTTGAAGCAAAATATAACTAGTGTGTCACTAGGGTCAGCATGCTGGTCTCCGGTGGCAAGAACCTCGCTCCGTAAAGTTCTCAACTCAGCCCTGAAAACAAGTTTAAAAAAACATGTCCCATATACCCTGAGCCCTAACCCTTCAGCTGACCCTAAAACCTAACCTCCATACACATACAAACCCTAAAATATAAAAGGAACCTGTCAGGATAGAAATATGAGAGCTTCTCTTGCAGATTTAGATGACCCTATAGATGCCTATGGGGACTCACGACACAATCGCAACAGTCGGTAAAGAAGATTACAGCTAAAGGATATAAACAATACAGAAGGCCATAGGTGCAATAGTCAGGTAAGTATGTTTTTAGAGGAGGGGGAGCTTGGAAAGTTTTGATCAGAAAGATTAGGCATGGTAGGTAAGGGTACCGTATATACTCGAGTATAAGCTGAGTTTTTCAGCACACTTTTTTTTGTGCTGAAAATGCCCCCCTCGGCTTATACTCGAGTCAAGCACTTTTCTGCAGCAGAAAATTAAATTTTCCGACTTTGGGGCCCCGTATATCGGGGCCACTTGGTGCTAGGAACCCCAAATTTGGTGTGCAAACCCAGTGGAACCTCTGCTGCAGAAGTGCTTGACATTTTCCGAACTGACTTTGGGGCCCCGTGTCTCGGGGCCACTTGGTGCTAGTAACCCCAGCTTTGGATATGTTGTAGTGCTGGTTCCACTGGTTTTGCACACCAAGTGGCCCGAGATACGAGGCCCCAAAGTTGGTCAACTGTGTCCATCTGCAGCAATGTCATTTCGGGACCCTTTGGGTCCAGAGACCCCAAATTTTGGCTGCAGCTATGGAGTATCTAGGAACCCTTAACTACAGAGTTTGAAGTTTGGGGGACCTATGGCTGCAAATGGGCACAGTGAGGCTGCAAATGGGCATTGTTGACCCTCTTTTCCACTTACAGTAGCTGTGCATTTCTCACCCTAGGCTTATACTCGAGTCAATACATTTTCTCCGTTTTTTGTGGTAAAATTAGGTGCCTCGGCTTATATTCAGATCGGCTTATACTCGAGTATATACGGTACTTTGTCTGACACTTTAAAGTGATTCTTCAGGCTGAAGGTTTTTGTATCTTAAATGATAAGTTCACTTTTTAGAAAAAAATAATCAATTTTTTGCAGCCTGTAACGTAGGGGGTCTACATTCTAAACAATGGGCCAGTTTACTGTCCTTTAGACTTTACGTGGTCTTAACAGTGGTCAGTGGGAGTAAAAAAGGTCCTGAAATCGGTGGGGAAAAAAGAATGCACCATTGTTTGTTTAAGTGGGAGGCATTGTGCCCCATCCTTGGTGTCATCGGGAGGCATTGTGCCCCATCCTTAGTGTCATTAGGAGTAATTCTGTCCTATTACTGATGGAATGTCATTAGGAGGAATTGTGTCCCATCGTTGGTGTCATTGAGAGGAATTGTGTCAGTGGGTGGAATTATTCCTCATTGTTGATATCAGTGGATGAAGTAGTGCCCCAAGGGCCAGATAATAGCAAGCAAAGGGTCGCATCTGGCCCCCAGGCTGCAGTTTGGAGACCACTGCTGTAAAGCATTACACTGCCATGTAGGTCTCCTGCAGATCTGTCACAGTATCTGTGTGCCCATACATCCCATACGGGCAGGCAGATACAATCTGATTGGAAGAATCAATGAATTACCACGGCGCTCCAATAAGAACTGCAAGCCGACAGCACAAGGGATGTTGGGGCTTGTAATTAATTCATACACATGTGAATGAATGATGCGGCCGTGTGGGCGGAGCCCAATTTCAAAAAGTGACAGCTAGTACGGCAAACTTCTCCCCCTACTGCTGTCACAGGGAGGGAGGATTGCACAGTGCCTGCAGCACTGGGAACATGTTACATGTTCCACCCTAAAAAACGGGTGGAATATGTAACATGTTTCCAACGGTGAACTTATTCTTTAAAGTATAGGCACTATAGGTAAAACTTTTTTTCATTTTAGATAAAGTAAGGGAGGGTTAGAACCTCACTTCCCATCCCATAGCCAAAACATAAATTGAAAGAAAATCCCTGCAAAGTAAGGGAATCTCTTGGGGACTCCAAGCCATCAGAACTAGTGCCCCATTGGAAGAATCTCCCTAATGGGGGCACAGACAGCAATAAAAACATGACAGGTGTTCTAACTCCTCTCCATACTAACCAAAACTAAAGAAAAAATGTTGTCCTTAGTTATACTTTCAGTGTGCAGCTCCCCCCCCAACCCAACCCCCGATATTTACCTGAGCCTGATTTTGATCCAGCAATGTGCACGGGAGAAGCTGCTCTCCCAGCTCTCTGCCATTGGCTGCTGCTGCTGTCAATCACAGCCGATGAGGAGGAAGTACGGATCGGGGCTCGGGAGTGCACTTAGCAGAGAGGAGGAGCCAGGAGCATTGTCAGAGGGGCAGAGGAGGATCGGGGCTGCTCTGAGCAAAACCAATGCATAGAGCAGGTAAGTATAACATGTTGTTGTTTTTTTTTTAAGTTTACCTTTAGTATCACTTTAACTACCAAAGCCCTAAATTTAAGCCGACCTTGTCCCCAGATCATTCATTTTAACAATAATATTCCCATAGGAATATATAATGTATATATCAGCATTTCATTTATTTTCGGCATGTTATTTCCCTTCCGTGTGTGGACATCAAAAAACCTGAGACTGTTGCTGGGTGCTGCCATCTTAGATGTGATGTCAGCAGCCCCACCTGACTCAGAGCTGGTACTCAATCCCTCCTCCTCCCCTGACAGCTACTTAAAGAGGAAGTAAACCCTCTTTTACAACTTTAGCTTACAGGTAAGCCTATATTAAGGCTTACCTGTAGCTAACAAGGATATCTCCTAAACCTGCACGGTTTAGGAGATGTACCTGTATTTGCATGTGCCGACGTCATGCGGCACATGCGCACTTGCGACAACTGAAGCAATGGCGCTATATGCCGATGCTTCAGTTGTTACTATGCCGCTCTCGTACGCATGCGCGTGACGTCATCGCGACTCCGGCAAATCACAGCGCCGGAGCCGCGATACCTGGAAGTCACTCCGGGAGAACATGTCGGCGGTCGGAGGGGGAGAAGAGGACCGATGCCGGGGCTTCGATCTCAGGTAAGTGATACATAATTAGCTAGTATGCTATGCATACTAGCTAATTATGCCTTTGTCTTGCAGGTTTTTTTTTTTTTTCCGTTTTTCTTAAGAGGGTTTACTTCCTCTTTAAAGGTTTATGTAGGGAGCAGAAGAAAGGGGTGGTAGCTGTGCCAGCACAGGCAGCATATAGACACTCCCAGATGAGAAGAGGACAATGACGTACAAGAAGGGGGATAGAGCTATGCTAAGGAACTGTCACTTACTGGAATGTCAATTCCCTAGCAAGTTTAGAGACACATGGCCAGTCAAAAAGAACTAATTTATGAAAAGTAAATACAATGCAAGTAAGCTATTAAAATATACATTGTTGCCTTTTTTTAGCTCTAATGTTTTAATTTGGAGATGGGGTCTTTTTAATTTCTAAACCTGAGCTTAAGGGTCCTTTTACAGCATACTGCATATAAAAATGCACAGAAAATGCACATGCAGCCCTTATGCCCTGTACACACGATCGGACATTCCGACATCAATATCCCATGTTTTTTTTTCTGTCGGATGTTGGCTCAAACTTGTCTTGTATACACACGGTCACACAAAGTTGGTCGGAAATTCCAAACGTCAGTAACGTGGTGACGTACAACACGTTCGACGAGCTGAAAAAAATGAAGTTCAATAGCCAGTGCTGCTCTTCTGCTTGATTGCGAGCATGCCTGGCACTTTGTGCGTCGGAATTGTTTTCTTGTTCAACCGATTTATACGGATGTGGCTTAGGAGTGACAAAGTTTAACTTTAGCGAATGACAACGGTTGAAATGCCTGGAAGCGGTGACTTCACCCATAGGCTTACTATGGCCCATCCGTTGTTGGCACTCCCTCCTCTCCCCTGCAGCCATTGCTGGCTAACAAAGGGGAGCTGGATATCGTGGCCGGACCAGAGCAGCCTGAAAAAAGGTAAGTATATACATCTTTCTTACACAGGTTAACCAGCACAGGTCTTAAGAAGGGGGAGGGGAATTCTTAAGATTAGTTAGGTATATCTTGAATTCTATTTTGATTCCTGCAGCTAAATTGTAGGGCACCAAAATTCTGGGTTCCTCTCTGCTGAGATCGTCATCTAAAGTTCTCTGTCCTGTGCTGAGATGTTCCCTTTTTATACCCTTTTTTTAATTTTAATAATAATAATAAAAAAAAAAAGAAAAAAAAGACTTTCCAAGTGCTTTAAGAGCATGCACTAATCTCTCTCTTTCCAGCTTGTTTTACCAAGCTTTGAATGACTGTTTTATTACTGCATGGAATTTTATATTTTTGGGGTAAACGAATGCCCCCTACACACGGTCGGACTTTCAACCAACAAGCTCACATCCAACATTTCCCGTCGGAAAGTCCGATCGTGTTTACGCGCCATTAGCCTTTTGGAGTGTAAAACCTATTAAAAAAGGTAATTGCTGAAAAATTTTACATTTTGCAAGATAAAACAAATACATTTTTTAAATGCTTTTTTTCTAATTAAATATAAAATAAACATATAAAAAAAATCTTATTTAAACCACATCTGTGTGAAATAATCAATAAAGAAAATTTATATAAAAAATAAGAAAATAACATAAAATCTTTATGTGGTGTACCGTGTTTAAGTGCATCAAAACTGAATAATTTTACATCAAAGAACCAAAGTAGTTTCAAATAAATTGAAGCTTTTTTCTTTCTTTTTTTAAGATCTGCTGCATATCAGTGAAGTGCCATCTCCATAGAAATATGGTTTAGAATATCAAAAACACAGAACGTGAATTTTTTTAGCACGGTTTTCTCTATGTTACACAGAAAAGCCACGGGACATAAACTGAAATTTAGGTATTTACAGTACTAATCACTAAGTTATTAAAAAGAAAGAAAAAAGATAATCTTTAAGCCACTGCCTGCAATAGCACTCCGGAGATTTGTATTATGATACAGAAGAGATGGGATTGTGTGGGGAGCCCATCTGGGTCAGAACCTTGTCCAGCCATTGTAGAGGACCGTGAAGATGGATCTCAATCCAACATGGAGTGCTGGTGACGTCTTGGCGGTGATATTCCGCTCCCCAACCCTGAAAAATAAAATAAAAAGCACATTTTTAATAAGTTCAGCTCTTGCATGTGTATTCCCCTTATGAACCACAGTAATATTTGACATTTCTGCTATTGAGTCATCAATAGCATATATACTGAAAATACACTATACTGTCAAATGTAGCACATGAACTTTAATGGCATCCCAGTCTTTGTCCGTAGGGTTCAATATTGAGTTGGCCCACCCTTTGCCGCTATAACACCTTCAACTCTTCTGGGAAGGCTGTCCACAAGGTTTAGGAGTGTGTCTATGGGAATGTTTGATCATTCTTCTAGAAGCGCATTTGTGAGTTTGGGCACTGATGTTGGATGAGAAGGCCTGGCTCGCAGTCTCCGCTCTAATTTATCCCAAAGGTGTGCTATCGAGGTCAGGATTCTGTGCAGGCCAGGCAAGTTCCTCCACCCCAAACTCGCTCATCCATGTCTTTATGGACCTTCAAAAAAAGTGTATCAAAATGGGTGGGGTCTTGACAGTGACGTCATCACATTCGTTTTTTCTGAGACGGTGGATGGGCGCACGAATTAGAAAGTAGAGCGAGACTAATGGCGATACCGCATCTGAGGCTTATCAACTCCATTATTCTGTTCTGCTGTTAAGATGACTTCTATCTTGTAAGTGCAAACTTATCTTTTATGAACCGATTCCCGACCGGCGCACACCGATGTACGTCGGCAGAATGGCACGGACAGGCATAAGGGCGTATATATAAGTCCCTTTTTAAATGCCGCCATGCCATCGGGAGCAGCGCGCTCCCGCGCCGGTTGAGACCCCCCGTGAGGCCGGTCGCGCGGACTCGATCGCCGCGGGGACACCCGCGATCGTCTCACGGGAAGGCTGAACGGGGAGATGCGGAAATAAACAGCATCTCCCCGTTCTGCCTAGCAACTAGTGACGCCGATCTCTGCTCCCTGTGATTGGAGCAGAGATCAGCATTCATTAGCTGACAGCCACGCCCCCCCACAGTAAGAAACACACCCCTAGGCACACTTAACCCCTACACTGCCACCTAGTGGTTAACCCCTTCACTGCCAGTGTCATTTATACAGGAATCAATGCATTTAAATGGCATTGATTGCTGTATAAATGACAATGGTCCCAAAAATGTGTCAAAAATGTCCGATGTATCCAATCAGACAGGCCCTTGTACTACATAGTTGTTGGTAGATTTAAAGGAGATTGTACAATCATATTATATAGTGTATGGTGAGCTTTTCAGACTTCCAGGGACAAACTTTTGTTATCAATACTACTGCTTGCATGTCAGTACAGAGGTGGGTGGAAGCCATCTCCTGGAGGGGGAGGACAGGTGCAGAGTGCGGGCTAATAAGGTCAGCTGGTGAAATACAGTGCCTTGAAAAAGTATTCATACCCCATAACATTTTCCACATTTTGTCATGTTACAACCAAAAACATAAATGTATTTTATTGGGATTTTATGTGATAGACCAACACAAAGTGGCACATAATTGTGAAGTGGAAGGAACATTATAAATGGTTTTCAATTTTTTTTTACAAATAAATATGTGAAAAGTGTGGCGTGCATTTGTATTCAGCCCCTTTACTCTGATACTCCTAACTAAAATCTAGTGGCACCAATTGCCTTCAAAAGTCACCTAATTAGTAAATAGTCCACCTGTGTTGAATTTAATCTCAGTATAAATACAGCTGTTCTGTGAAGCCATCAGAGATTTGTTAGAGAACCTTAGTGAACAAACAGCATCATGAAGGCCAAGGAACACACCAGACAGGTCAGGGATAAAGTTGTGGAGAAGTTTAAAGCAGGGTTAGGTTCTAAAAAAATATCCTAAGCTTTGAACATCTCCCGGAGCACTGTTCAATCCATCATCCGAAAATGGAAAGAGTTTGGCACAACTGAAAACGTACCAAGACCTGGCCGTCCACCTAAACTGACAGGGCGGGCAAGGAGACCATTAATCAGAGAAGCAGCCAAGAAGTCCATGGTAACTCTGGAGGAGCTGCAGAGATCCACAGCTCAGGTGGGAGAATCTGTCCACAGGACAACTATTAGTCATGCACTCCACAAATCTGGCCTATATGGAAGAGTGGCAAAAAGAAAGCCATTGTTGAAAGAAAGCCATAAGTCCTATTTGCAGTTTGTGAGAAGCCATGTGGGGGACACAGCAAACATGTGGAAGAAGGTACTCTGGTCAGATGAGACCAAAACTGAACTTTTTGGCCTAGAAGCAAAACGCTATGTGTGGCCGAAAAACGAACACTGCATATCACCCTGAATACATCATGTTGTGTGGATGCTTTTCTTCAGCAGGGAGAGGGAAGCTGGTCAGAGTTGAAAAAAAGATGGATGGGGCCAAACACAGGGCAATCTTAGAAGAAAACCTGTTAGAGTCTGCAAAAGACTTGAGACTGTGGCGGTTGTTCACCTTCCAGCAGGACAATGACCCTAAACATACAGCCAGAGCTACAATGGAATGGTTTAGATCCAAGCATATTCATGTGTTAGAATGGCCCAGTCAAAGTCCAGACCTAAATCCAATTGAGAATCTGTGACAAGACTTGAAAATTGCTGTTCACAGATGCTCTTCATCCAATCTGAAAGAACTTGAGCTATTTTTGCAAAGAAGAATGGAAGAAAAAAATGTCACTCTCTAGATGTGCAAACCTGGTAGAGACATCCCCAAAAAGACTTGCAGCTGTAATTGCAGTGAAAGGTGGTTCTACAAAGTATTGACTCAGGGGGGCTGAATACAAATCCACACCACACTTTTCACATATTTATTTATAAAATATTTTCACAATTATGTGCCACTTTGTGTTGGTCTATCACATAAAATCCCAATAAAATTAATTTACATTTTGGTTGTAACATGACAAAATGCGGAAAATTTCAAGGGGTATGAATACTTTTTCAAGGCACCGTATTTCCTGTGTCTTATCAGTTTTCATGTCCTAAATCTACATGCCAGGAAGTCATGAACTTTAGAATGGAACAAGCTGGAGGCTGAGGTAAGATCTTGTTCTAAAATACATAGAAAGCTTTTTTTCTTTTCTCCAACAGAAGTACAATAATGGTATATTGGTACACAGGGAGCTGTAATTTAGTAACAAAAAGCTGAACCTAGCCTTTAAATTTTATAAGTTCATTTATAGAACAGTTTTTTTTTCAGCCCACAAATATTTGTAAAATATACAATGCGACCCTCGGTCTAAAAAGTTTAGAGAGCCCTGGAGTAGTGTTAAGCCTCATACACACGATCGGACCGTGGACCAACTTTCCCGTGGATTTTTGTCCAAAGGGCGTTGGCCCCAAGTTGGTATTGCATACACACGGCAGGACTTTTTCAGCCAACTTTCACCAAATCACTTGGTTTTTCTGCTCTTTACCGCCACCTTTGGTCAACTTCTGTATTGTTGTCTGATCTTTTGCATTGGTTCTGCATTGGTTTGTACAAAAGTCCGTTGGGTTTGTGTACACACGGTCGGACTTTGGTTCATCGGACTTTTGTTGGCAGAAAGTTGGTCCGTTCGCACAGCCAACAAAAGTCCGATGAAACCTGGAAAAAGTTGGTCCGATGGAACGTACACACGGTCGGATGTTGGTCCAAAACAGCTAATTTGCATGTTGGTTGTCAAAAAGTCTTATCGTGTGTATGGGCCTTTTGTGGGAACTTAGGGTAGGTTTATAGGGAGGTTTACTACAAGGATTGGGGTGACTTTTTGTATACAGTAAGTAATTGCTGCATTAAAAAATAAATAGTGCTTACTTTTACAAAACTCATCCGGATCGTGCACATTTTGGTCAGCTCGTACACCACCTCGAACCCTTGGTTAACGGACTGTGACAGAAGCTGGGCAAACAGCTGGTTATTGAATATCTTCAGGCTGCAGCCACTTGGGATCTTGCACACGGTTGCTGGGTGGAAGCCATGCTGGTAGTTACAGTTGCGACTTTGTACAAAAATACTGCTGTCACTGACGCACTCTGCATATACCTCACCACCGACATAATACAGATGAACTCCTGGGTGCAAAAACAGAATGTTGTTTTAGAGGAATGTTTTACTTCACCTGCAACCCCTCTATAAAATATAACAAATGTAACACTTCCTTTCAATTATTTCAGTATAAGCAACCTCTACTGTGATCTGAAATCCCCTTAAAAAAAAAACGGGAAGGCTGAACGGGGACATGCCGAAGTAAACATCATCTCTGCCTACTGCCTAGTAACACTGTGACACTGATCTCTGCTCCCAGTGATCACTAACACACAGCCGCGCCCCCCACAGTTAGTAACACACCCCTAGGACACACTTAACCCCTACACTGCCACCCCCTGGTTAACCCCTTCACGGCCAGTGTCATTTACACAGGAATCAGTGCATTTGTATAGCACTAATTGCTGTATAAATGACAATGGTACCAAAAATGTGTCAAAAATGTCCGATGTGTCCGCCATAATGTCGCAGTCACAATAAAAATCGCTGATCGCCGCCATTACTAGTAAAAAAAAAAATTATTAATAAAAATGCCATAAAACTATCCCCTATTTTGTAAACGCTATAACTTTTGCGCAAACCAATCAATAATCGCTTATTGCGATTTTTTTTTTTTACCAAAAATATGTAGAAGAATACGTATCAGCATCAGCCTAAACTGAGGAAAACATTTATTTTTTTTATATATTTTTGGGGGATGTTTATTATAGCAAAAAGTAAAAAATAATGTGTTTTTTTTTCAAAATTGTCGCTCTTTTTTTTTGTTTATAGCGCAAAAAATTAAAACCGCAGGGGTGATCAAATATCGCCAAAAGAAATCTCTATTTATGGGAAAAAAAAGACGTCAATTTTGTTTGGGAGCCACGTCGCACAACCGTGCAATTGTCAGTTAAAGCGACGCAGTGCCGAATTGCAAAAAGTGGTCTGGTCTTAGGCCAGCAAAATGGTCCGGTCTGAAAGTGGTTAATAAAGTTTTTTAACATGTGGCTGGAAGTGGTGTATAGCCTTGCATTTCTGTCTGCAGGCTCACAGTCCTCCCAGTTTCTAAAAGTTTGACATGGGAAGTTGTGAAGTCAAAGTGGTGTACAGAATGATAGCTTTAAAAATAGATTTTGTACTGAAAAGGCAATTTTTTTTTAATAAAACTGACAAAATACAGCAAATAAAACCATCTTGATAAACAGTTCCAATCCAGCTTTCCTCTATTAAAAAAATAACACAATAGTACCAGCTTTACAGTGTCATAAACTCTTTGCAAACATTTCCAAGAAAAGAGAACTAGCAGGTTTGTTCAATAAATATTACATCTAGTTCCTCTTGCCAATAGCCGGCCAGCATGCCATCTGCTGTGTATGGGTACCCATCTCTGGTCTTAAAGTGTTACTAAACCCACAACAGTAAAATCAGTCTGTATATGCAGTAAAACATGCTGGTTATACTCACTGTGGAACCTAGGGGGTTAGTCCTCTGCATTGTGCAAAAAAGCTGTTTAATCCTGTCTTATTTGATCCTACCCTTCTTCCACAGTCCCCAAACCATCTCCTGATAGAACAGAGCCTTGGGAGCAAGCTGCTTGGTGTGTATTGCTACCAAATTTTTTCTTGGGAGGGTGCATGTAATCAGCACAGAGCCAATCGGCACTGTCCAGACAGAGGGTCAGGGGCACTGCAGCCTCAATGGACAATCAGGGGAGAATGAAAACTCCTCCTACAAGCTTTAACCAGGCACTGATAGAAGTCACAAGACTGCTATATACTGCTGATGAGAAAAGGTATTTAGCAGTTTATATTTACTAAAATAATTGCATTTGCATGTTCTGTGAACTGTGGGAGTTCAGATATAGTGAATGCAGGATCCTGGGTTTAGTAACACTTTAAGTGGCCACTGTCTTAACATGACACTTTGTAAACACTGGTAACATGGTATAAGATAGGTATCTGATCATTTGCATCTGTTTTGATTGGTTAAAATGTATCTAGACCAAAAAAAAATTGTAATCCTTTGCTGTGGTGTCTACATTTGTTTTCTTTTTTCAGGTTTCTTGTCCTTTATTTACACCTGGTCATCCTGCCAGTATCACTTCCTGTCTTAGTGTGACAACGTGGACTGGGACAAAGGGAGGGGGACAGGAGGGGAACCTGCCCTGGGCACAGTGTCGTCCTGCGGAGGAAGGGGCACTGGGATAATGTCAGTACTCAATGCTCCATCTACCTAAATGACAGGAGCGATGCTGCGGGAACTGAGCGGGAACTGCAACAGCTGCTGGAGGGAAGATTCTACTCTGACCTCCTTCGAGCAGCACTTTTGTGGGAGAACGTAGTTAGGACGGACACCCTGCTGAGAAAAACACACTACTGCTGGAGAAGAGAAGAAGACGGGCCAGAGCGGGACCCCCTGGTGACATCATCTGTCATCTCAGATGCCGCCCATCCTGGGGAAGAGGGAGATCTAAGAGAAGGGGGTTGAAGCCACTTCCGGCGTTGTCAGTGCACACACGTTTTGACCGGCTTACAGTGGCAGCCACCTCTCTCAATCTGACGTTCCACATATTATTCTACTTTAATTGGCCACAAGTTTGGATATTGAATTCACACCATGACATCACAAGCAGCACCAGTGGTTTATGGAGTGTCTTCTTCCTTGTAAGTGGACTATTTTTACAAAATCTGCTCATTAAAGCTACCATAATATTACTGCATATTGGGGCACTTGGCATTTACTGGGCTTTTTTCTGTGGACCCCTCCTCAGACTTTCTGGGAAAATGCTCCTGCACCTCTGGTTTCACTGATGTCACAGCTCGGTCTCTGTGGTGGGAGTGTGCAGTGAGTGCGCTCAACACAGAAACATTGTCCACCCAGTGATACATACGTATAGCTACCCTACATCCCATGCTCGTTTACATTCTCAGTTGGGGGGGCAATAAAAACATGTGATTGAGCAGCATTTCCTGACAGATCCCTGCATCAAACATCTTTTATTCACCTGCAGAGTCATTGTATTCTAACAGGGGGGACTCCACCCTGCCAGCATACAGTGATCAGTGCTGCAGCCATTGGCTAAAAGAGCTGATCAAATGCTGGTTTTCCAAAGCCTGCAAATTCAACAGCAAGCTTCTGTTGAACAGTCAGTGGTACACATGGACTGAAAGTCGGCCAGTTCCTGCTTAACCGGCCAATATTTGGATCATGTATACCCAGTCTCACACTATTCCCAGCTATCGCTCAGGACTACAGACCCCTCACCCAATGTTATGGGGATGATGAGATGGGAAGCAGTTCTAAAGTCCTAGGTTGACAAAACCACTCCTCCACAGATACATTGAGCAATGTCACCCTAGGACAGGAAGTGTAATTAGCAGGATCACCAGATGAAAATAACGGAAACCTAATTAAAAAAACAAAAACAAATTCTGCCACCACATCTAAGGACTAGTAAGCTACAATATATTACATTTTGATTCTTTACTTTAACCTCTTCCCGCTGGCCATACGCATATATGTGACCTCTGATTGGGTAGGCTTCAACACCAAAAAGCCACATATATGCATAACAAACGTAAACATTTCTGTGCACTCCCAGCACGGTGATCAGTTGGTAACACAAAGTTCCTGATGCCTACTAGCAATTGGGATCTTTCCGGTCATGTGACAGCCAATTACAGCAGTCACATGATCGGAATGCCCACCTCCCAGCCCTTTAAGAGGTTCTAAATGGCAGGAAGATGTTAATGCTTAAACAAAGGGCCCTTGTACAGTGTCCATGTAAGTGAGCCCATAGATCGATGAATATTGCTTGTGTATCCATTCTCTCTTCCATTCAACTGCAGATTAGTTTGATACTAATATACATGCCGTTTGAAGTTTACACATTAGAAAAACATTCTAGAATGAACCGTTGAAGGAATTGTATTAATTTACCTTTCCCAATGTGCCGACGGGTGTTTTCAATAGTGGAGTTACGATTGACATTAGAGAGGAGGCCTAAGCAGAATCTGTTCTTGTTGTTGGTGGGATCCGTGAAACCGTCAATGAGAATACTGCGAGACGATGCCTGAAATGTTTCTCCCACCCGATTGTTCAGTTCATAATAAGCAACCGAACACCAGTGTAATGGTTCCTCGTAACAAACTGGGCGGAAATCTGTGAAAAAGCAGAATAAATGTATTCTGACAAATTAATATTGGTACTAAGATAATACAAAGATCTTTAACATACAGTAAAACCTTGGATTGCGAGTATTGTTGTCTAAAAACATTTTAACTTGATATACAAGCGATGTCTTGCTATACGAGTAGTATGATCACAGTTTTAATGTAAAAGAAAGTGGAATTATCTTCACAATGTTAACCACTTGCTTACTGTGCACTTAAACACCCTTCCTGCCCAGACCAATTTTCAGCTTTCAGCGCTCTCGCACTTTCAGTGACAATTGCGCGGTCATGCAATGCTGTAACCAAATGAATTTTTTATCATTTTGTTTGCACAAATAGAGCTTTAGTTTGGTGGTATTTATTTGCGACTCCGTTTTTTGTTTTTTGCGATATAAGCGAAAACATAGCGGAAATTTTGAAAAAAAACAATATTTTCTCCTTTCTTTTTTAAAAGAAATCCAATAAAATCAAATTTTGTCATAAATTTAAGCCAAAATGTATTCTGCTACATGTTTTTAGTAAAAAAAAATCCGTTAAGTGTATAATAATTGGTTCGCGTGATCATGGACATATGTACGCAAATGATCATGTACATATGTGTGCAGGTGATCACGGACATATGTGTGCAGATAATCATTGGCACATGTTATTTTACTGGGACATATGTGAGGGACATGTGTTTTTATTATTTGGGGACATGTGTTTTTATTTGGAGACATGTGTTTTTATTATTTGGGGACATGTGTGTTTTGGGGACATGTGTGTTTTGGGGACATGTGTGGGGACATGTGTGTTTTACTGTGGGGACACTACTGGTGATCAGTGAGTAAAAAGCTGTAAAAAAACAGCTAATACTCACTGATCACTGATCACCAGCCGGCTGCAGCGATCCGCTCCCGCTCAACGACGACTTCCGTGTGAGGAGAGGAGAAGCCGATTGCCTAGCAACCGGCTGTTTGTTTACATCACATGACGGCTGTGATTCGACACGGCCGTCATGTGATCAGGAGGGCCAATCACCGAGCCCTCCTGCCGATCCGAGATGCGCCGTGTCCGGGTGACACGGCCGCATCGGTTAAGCAGGCTAGGAACATCCTGTCCCTTTGTAGATAAAGTAGCACGATGTGGAGTGAACAGCTTCAACTTCTGCTCTCCTGTAGTCTCTGAGCCCAGTTCTACTGCTGCAGAAGATACCAGCCCACCTGGCTGCTTGCTTTCCCCAGTCCTGCCTGACTGGCACACTACTCATGGAGATCTCCCAGGGCAAGGTTAGATGAAGACTTGGTACACTGCGGTCTTTAAGAGAGTCCTGCTACAGCTGGCAGTCTCTCCCCTTGTCAGTCCCTGCACTGTGCCGATCTACTCACTGTCTCTGCTTGCTCCTTTCTGCTGCCTCTCCTGTCTGAATCCCTCCAACTGCCTCCTGTGGTGGGATTCTTCCAGGCCAGCTTTCCTAAGTTCCCAGTCTGAGGCTCACCCCTCCCCCAAGGGGTCCCTCAAGGGCCACCGACATCGCCTTCTTCAGAACTGCTTCTCCATCTTCCTCCTGACCTCCCTGCTGGCATGGCTCATGTTTATTTAAAGGCTTTTAGTTCCCTGTTAGGCCCCCAACCTAGGGATGGGCTAAAGGCCTCTAAATATTCAAGGCAACTCCTCCTCACCAATGCCATCTAGTTCTAGAACATTCTCCAATATTCCAGATACCAGAGGGAGGCACCAGAGAGCTGCTAGGATGAGTCGTCCAGCCCTGGCTTCTAATAACCCTGACCCAATTAATTGAATTTATTGGTTTAGTCCTAGAGCCAGATAATGCTCATACCTGCACTACACTGTCTAGTAGCACACACTAGAGGGTGCTACAACTATAACAAATTTTATTGGCAATTAAGACCTATGTATTTAAAAAATGTATTTAGTTGCTTGCAACTCTGCTTTAGGTAGTACGCTAAATTTATATAGGATTTGGACATGTTTAAGCTAATCTTTTAGTCCAATCTGCTATATCCTGCAGCTATAGTACTAGAATGTTTTAGTAAAATAGACTTGAGACACATTTGTTCTTTCATTTTCATATTATATCCTACCAACATGGCATTTATTGATTAAGACAAATACATACCTCTGTTTGATGCTGACAAAATAAACTGGCAATCAGTGGAGTCACCAGAATGTCCGTTTTGGTTCCCAAGTATCTCTGGTGGGTTGTATGGTGGTGGAGGGGTATCTGAGGGCATAAGGAAGAAAGTTATTGTTTGTGAGTATACACATTTAAGACAAAAAGCTGTCACAGAAGTAATCAGTATAGTTTACCTGTGATTTGATATGGGCTTCCCGGCTCAGAGGAACTTCTGGGGGAATCTGGGTAGCCAATAGTGTTTGGAGAATGGTGATAGATGTTACTGGGTGAAGAAGAAAATGGAGTACAGGATGGTTGCTGGAAGGACTCGGGGAAGGTTGCATTGTGTGGCATTAGTGGGTCATTACTGAGAGAGGTGTTACGAAACTTGGCAAGCAGGCTGAGCTGTGGATTAAACTCGCTGTGTCTTGGAACTAGGACCGGTGGAAGGACTAGAAATAAATAAATGGATAAAATTAAATACTTGTCCCTGTATTTTCATCCTATAGCAAATACATCTATCATAATCCCCACACAAGGCTGCTAATATCTCTCTGATTCCATACCAGTATTTCAAGGCACCAGACAAGGATACCCCCTTTCTCCCATGCTCTTTAACTTTGCACTGGACCCCCTTTTCCGACTCTTAAATTTACAAACCACTTTTCAGGTCATACCTATAAGTCACAAAACCATTAAACTTACTGCTGTTACAGACAACCTACTTGTCTCTCCCATCCCGAGTCTTGGTCACATTTTAACATCAACTAAATGGGTAGGGTCAGCTTAATTAAAATGGTAGCTTTCCCAAAACTTTTATACCATGCAGGTTCTTCCTATTTATTTTAAACATTCAAGTTTGAAGTATATTTAAAGGATGTGCTGGAAGTTTATCTGGGGCAGTAGGAGAGCAACTATAAGACTATGCGCTTTACAACATCCTTCTAGTCATAGAGGACTTAAAGCGGAGCTCCACTCGATTTCTAATCAATAGCTCCCTAATATTATTTTTATCTATTATATATAAATCTGACAACATTTTTTAAATGCACCTTTTTTTTCTGCTGATCTTTGCCATTTCCGGGTTCGGGGGATTGCGGGTATGGGCAGGGTTGGTGCGGCTATGTCGACACTTCCTTTGTGCCGCTCTGTCTCCTGGGATCCTTTTTTCTTGTTCCCAGGAATCTGTGCGGCGGCCTGGCGCGAGTTATCGCGCGATTTAGAACCCTGAAGTGACGTCATTACGACAGTCACGTTGAGAGGTATGTAAATGCTCCTATGTAAATATTACTGCGCATGCGCGAGATCTAAGATAGAACGGGCGTTGCATTCTGGGAGATGCACGTCACAGAATCTAGGAAGAGAATGCCTGTGGGCTTCACATGCCCACAGGCAAGATGACAACTATGGAGAGGATTTTTATAAAGCGTTCTTAGATTGTAAAAAAGCAATGGGAAAACTTAAAAAAACGGGACATGTAAGTAACAAATTGCAAAACGAATTTGTTTATTAATGTCACAAAAAAAAAAAAAAACGTCGGAGGCAGTGGAGCCCCACTTTAAAGTGATACTAAGGCAGCCCATAGATGATGTGTTTTTTTTTTCTGCAACCATGGATTGCAGGAAAGAAAATCACTTGATTCTCCCATCAACACTATCAGTGTTGATGGTGCAATCCCTTCCGCTATTGTGTTCTCCCGGCGGGGGGAGGGGTGCTGTCCCTTCCGGAAGAACACAGTGATTATTGCTAGAGGCTGTAGCCGCTGGCTATAATCGCATACTAGAAATCTGACATGCTGGTTGTAATCAAGTTTATCGATGGACCGACTTGGGTAAAATCAGCCTTCCCATATATGAATCGTATCTCGGCCAGTCCCTGCTGAACCGGCCGAGATTCAAACCACACATGGGTGCCAGAAGAAGAGGAAAGCGATCTTTCTGTGCAATATCATTGCACAGAGCAGGTAAGTACAATCTCTTTTTAATAAAAAAAAATGCCCTAATGCCCTGTACACACGATCGGTATTCCCGTTGGAATAAATTCTGATGTACAACACATACGACGGGACTAGAAAAAGGAAGTTCAATAGCCAGTAGCCAATAGCTTCCATCTCGTACTTGCTTCGGAGCATGCGTCGTTTTTGGTACGTCGGAACAGCATACAGACGAGTGGTTTTCCCAATTGCACAGTGATATTGGTGATTTCAGCAGAGAGCGGACATTAGTCCGCTCTCTGCTGAAAACAGGTCACAGGAGTGCAAAACTAATTGCACTCCTGTGACCCATTGGAAAAGCCCAGCCAAACAAGCTCAGGCTGGACTTCTCCTTTAAGCGCCCCTCTATCTCTGGCTGTAGAACAAGCTGGAATACCCAAAATCTACAGGACTCCCCACTCTCAAAAACTGGCTTCACAACGGTTTTCGTTACATCAAATTCCTAACTACTATTGGCACCAAACCATTACCTTCAAATGCAGCAAAGTAGAAATTCTCGTACCTATCCAATACCCCGTTCCTATTTCTGAAAGTGAAATGCTATATTATTTCTACTATTAACAAAAACTCTACCAAAAATGCTGGGAAAACTCATTGGATACTCTTTTAAATGATCCTAAGCCCTGCACAATTTTAAAGCGTGACATTTTTGGTATTTATTTACTAGGTGTAACATCATCTTTGATATTTTGCCAAACAGTTCAGAATTATATTGTGTTTTTGTGTTAAAAAATTCACAAAAATGTATTTAAAAAAAAATTTGAAAAAACGCTGCACAGATACCATCTTTTAGATTTTACGGGAAAAAAATTATTTTATGTGCACTAAAATTCATTGTGCAAATACAGTGTGACATAAAAAATTGCAGCACCCACCATTTTATTTTCTAGTGCATCTGCTTAAAAATATATGTATGTTTGGGGTTCTAAGTAATTTTTCTAGAAAAAAAAGTAGATTTTACATATATGTGAGAAGTGTCAGAATTGGTCCAGTGTTGGAATGGTTAATTTCATATTAAAGCGGTAGTTAACCGCAGTTGGTAAAAAAATAAAAAATAAATCTCTGCATGGCATTGCATGCTATCACATTATGAGAAACGTACCTTAAAACGAAGCCCTCCAGTGCCACGCTGTCACCACTAAGAGGGCTTCGATCTTCCCCGGATCTACCTTGAGTGGACAGACACGATGACGTCACTCACGTGCACTTGAGTTTACGGTACGGGCTCTGAAGGTCCGGCACTGTATGCCAGACCTTCAGAGCACATGCACTGGTCTTCAAATATATTAATAGTAAAAAGGTCAAGTCTGAGCATGTAGGCCCTTTACAAAATAATCTAGAGTGGGTGACTGGGGACAAAGAGAAGGCTAATTTATTAAATACTTTCTTCAGCTCTGTGTATACAAAGGAGCATGGGGGAGCTCATGTCCACAATGGGGGTGGTAGTGACACAGCTGGACCTGATGGCATCCACCCACGGATCCTAAAAGAATTGAGCACTGTAATTTCAAAGCCATTGTATCTAATTTTTAGGGAATCATTAATGACGGGAATAGTACCACTGGATTGGCGCAGGGCGAACGTGGTGCCTATATTTAAAAAGGGAACAAAGTCTTTACCAAGTAACTATAGACCTGTTAGTTTAACTTCTATAGTTGGGAAGATACTGGAGAGATTATTAAAAGACCACATAGACGAGTTCTTTCAGGAAAAAAATATTTTAAGTAACAGACAGCATGGATTCATGAAAGACAGAAGTTGTCAGACAAACCTCATTTCTTTTTATGAGGTGGTAAGTAAAACCTTGGACAGAGGCGTGGCTGTGGACGTGGTATACTTGGATTTTGCAAAAGCGTTCGATACAGTTCCCCACACACGGCTCATGTGTAAGGTAAGGTCTACAGGTTTGGAAATATCGGTTTGTAAATGGATAGAAAACTGGCTAAAAGACAGAATTCAGAGAGTAGTGGTTAATGATTCTTACTCTGAATGGGCTAAGGTTATAAGTGGTGTACCCCAAGGTTCAGTGTTGGGACCCTTACTTTTTAATATCTTTATAAATGATATTGGGTCTGGGATCAAAAGTAACATTTCTGTCTTTGCAGATGACACCAAGCTATGCAGTGGAATAACGTCCTTACAGGAGGTCTCCAATTTACAAGCTGACCTCAATGCTCTGTCTAATTGGGCGACTATGTGGCAGATGAGGTTTAATGTTGATAAATGTAAAGTTATGCACTTGGGGGCTAAGAATATGCATGCATCATACATACTAGGGGGAGTACAACTGGGGGAATCCGTAGTGGAGAAGGATCTGGGGGTTTTGGTAGATCATAAACTCAATAATAGCATGCAATGCCAAGCTGCGGTTTCCAAAGCGAGCAAAGTCCTTTCTTGTATTAAGAGAGGTATGGACTCCAGAGAGAGAGATATCATTTTGCCCCTGTTCAAATCATTAGTAAGACCTCATCTGGAATATGCAGTTCAGTTTTGGGCACCAGTTCTCAAAAAGGATATTGGGGAACTGGATAAAGTTCAGAGAAGGGCAACCAAACTGATAAGAGGCATGGAGGAGCTCAGCTATGAGGAAAGATTAGAGGAACTGAATTTATTCACCCTTGATAAGAGGAGATTAAGGGGGGATATGATCAACATGTATAAATATATAAGGGGTCCATATAGTGAACTTGGTGTTGAGTTATTCACTTTACGGTCAACAAAGAGGACAAGGGGGCACTCTTTACGTCTAGAGGAAAAGAGATTTCATCTCCAAATCCGGAAAGGTTTCTTCACAGTAACAGCTGTGAAAATGTGGAATAGACTCCCTGCAGAGGTGGTTCTGGCTAACTCAGTAGATTGCTTTAAGAAAGGCCTGGATACTTTCCTAAATGTACATAATATAACTGGGTACTGACATTTATAGGTAAAGTTGATCCAGGGAAAATCCGATTGCCTCTCGGGGGATCAGGAAGGAATTTTTTCCCCTGCTTTAGCAAATTGGAGAATGCTCTGCTGGTTTTTTTTTGCCTTCCTCTGGATCAACTGTGGGTATAGAATGGGGTCTATGGGATTGTATGATATATATATATATATATATATATATATATATATATATATATATATATATATATGTGTATATATATATATTTTTTTTATTTTTATTTGTGGTTGAACTGGATGGACTTGTGTCTTTTTTCAACCTAACTAAGTATGTAACTATGTAACTATTCCATGGGCTGCATGCACTCTGAATATCTCCTAAACAGTGCAAGGGTTAGGACAACTACTGCTAATAATAGTACTAATGGGTAAGGGTTGTAAGGACCCCTCTGGCAGTGTTTTATGTATCATCCCAACCCATCACTGTCACTTTCATCCACATGTGGTGGATAGCTTGGCCTTTATATAAATGTATTAGAACTATAACTACAGGCATGTGCAATACAAAAGAAAATCATATACTGAATATTATCATCACTGGTATTATCTGAATTCGGTTATCAGAATACGTTTTATCTTGTTGGTTCTTTAAGACCCCCTGACAAAAGTTGTGGAAGAATGTAATAGTTACCTGGAGTTTCTACCCGGCGGTAATGATAAGGATTGATGCACACATCTTTCTGCTTTGATCCAAATGGGAACTCGCAGCATTCAAGTGGTTTTAACTCATGATGTGACTGCAGATCTGGCCACCTCCAGACCCTACAATAGATGACATGTGGCAGACCCTTACGATGTGACACTTGTAGCCTCCCATCCAGTGACCTTGGGATGGTGACACATTTACTGGACTGTCCCGGTGTACTGAGTGCCCTCTCCAGCTCCTCCATGGCACCCTTCTTTTTCTTCAGCTTCTTCACCAGAGAATCCACAGCCTTCTCCGCCCATTTTTCCTCTTCGTCTCCTTGCTTCCAGCCCAGCAGCCGTTTTACTGCCGGGCTTGTGAAGGAGAACAAGGAACTGATAGGAGTGCTGGTGTGCATAAGACTTGTTGGGGGTCACTTGGTAGACTTCTGAAAAGACCAGGTGGCTTAACCTTCTGATTTTTCTTTTTGAAATTACTCTTTCAAACCCGGTTGTTCAACATCAGATTCAAGTATTCTGATAAAGAAACAATAGTTGCAGTCAAAGTTTTGTAAAAATAAGTACATTCTAATAACTTCAAATATTATTCTAAAGTTTCTATTATTTCTTAAATAGCTTGCCTAGTCATTTTAAAAATAAAAAAGAAGTTCTCGCTACAGAATTCACTTTTTCTCTTCTGAAAATCTCCATTCCAGCTGCCAGTCTTCTCCGTGGTTAAATAACAGTCAATGTCCTTCAACCTACTTCATGTAAACCCAGGCTGGGGGTGTCACCATATTGACCTGGACTCACAGTACATTACAGCAGCCTCAAGGACTGCTAACTGCTGCCCCAGGTAGAAAACTCATAGGGTGTTGCGTGACTGGCCAGCCGAACCGAAGCAAAAGAAAAATTATTGAAAAAACAGTGTGGGGGGATTTTATATAAACATTCTGCTTATACCACCAGATAAATAATGTAACTACACCCAAAATGTACTTCTCTATTTTAGAGTGAGCAGGCAATGTTCAGTCTCCCACTGGTTTTCCAATGCCGTCATCCACCCCACATGGACATGGCAACCTCAAAGTACAGCTGTCACTTATGTGTGAGTCTATAAATCCCTATGAAAAATGTAATAGGTAGCATTTCTTTACCCTGCCCTATGTTGTGAATTCTCCACAGGCATATAAGGAGAACTCGGTCATTCCAATGACAACAATAGTTCTTCCTTCATCCAGCTTTTAGCCGATCACTATAATGACTCACTTGATACTTGAACCATACCCACTTCATCCAAAAGTAAGAAATATCTTTTGATAGGGTTTGCTTTAAAGTAACCACATGCAACAAATAAGAATGTTTAAAGCAACACAGTATCTTCTACTTTCGCTCTATGGCAGGTCCCTGCAATAGAAGAATTGTTATGCCCTCCTCTCTGTAGGCCTTTGTCTCGTACCTTTCCACCATTCCAGTGCTGCAGCTTCCATTTCACACTTCAGCATTTAAATCCTGGGTATGTAGGGAACTGGGGGGGGGCACAGCCTACGGCAGGGACACAGCAGTTGTGCTGAACGTTCTCAATGCTGAATAGTTTGATGGAGGTTGCAGCTCTAGAATGGTGTAAAGGTAGGAGACACAGGCCTACAGATAGGTGGGCATAACACTTCTTTTATGGCAGAACCTGTCATTTAGAATTTTGGGGGCAACTGGCAGGGTCTCTTTAAAGGAAACCTGTACTGTGAAAAATATACAGACTTTTGTTGCTCACTCCCTTCTGAAAATTCTAGATCTCTGGCTTTCTGAGTCCATGGTCCTGGAAAAAGTATGCAGCAAATCTAGTCCAATGTATGAAGGTCCTATGGTAAATGTCTTTGATATAACATTTTAGAACCTCACTCCTCTGCCAGGCATGCTTAACAGCATATCTATTCATATTCTCATGTTTTATGAGACAGTTTATGACTTTTGACAGTTACAAAAGGTATTATGTGAAAAAAGTGCACCTGTCATGAGAAAAAAGAAGTAGCAACTACTAATTTACTTATGAATATGCTAACAGTTGGGGTAGCACCGACTTCATGTTTCTTCAGTGGCTTACCGGTTAGCACTTCTGCCATGCAACACTGGGGTCCTCGGTTTGATTCCTGGCTAGGATGCTACCTGCATGAAGTCTGTGTGTTCTCCCTGTGTTTGTGTGGATTTTCTCCCACAATCCAAATATATAAGGTTAATTGACCCCTGTCTAAATCTGGCCCTAGTATACAGTATGTATGCATGTGGGATTGAGAATTGTAAGATCACTAAAGGGAGGGACTAACGTATAAAATGCTGTGTCAATTTCTGGTGCGCTTATGTTATAAATAGCTTTTGACTAATTGACCCAAAAAGCATGCAGACCAGGAGTTCAGACTTCACTTACAGCTTACCAGTTCTGGGTTAGTGACCTGTAAAGAACTGAGGCCTGAGACAGCAAGGCCAATTTGAGTTGTACTTCACTCATGACAGGGACCCTTTACGATATTTTCATATCCACAACTGTCATTTATTTATGGTTTGCATAATGGATTTTACAGAAAAAGTAGCTTTCCATCACTGTATTTGTCAGCTGTGACTGATTTGCAGGGACGAACCTTGAAGGTTTGTCCATAGAAATATTTATGGGTTTCAGAACTGACCAACTGGTATTATGAAACCCCAAAGTTTGCTTAATTTTAGATTAAAATCAAGCAAAGTCTTCTATCATTTCTTTCTTATATTTTTGCATGATAGTTAAAGTGCAATATTTATTGAGAGGCAGGCATTTAAATGACAACAAGTATTCTTATTTCAATTTTAAGCGTATGTATTGCCAATGTTAAACTTTTTTGTTTTTGTTTATATAGTAGGGAAGAGTTAAGCAGGGTATACATGGACCATAAATCAGCTGGTTCAGCAGGCACCAGCATAATTTTGGTCTGTGTGTACCGCTGTCTGTTCTAACAACCGACTTCTGCCGAACGGTCATGCTGAGAGTTCATCTAACTTCTGATAAATCTCTTGAAATTCGCTTTGTGGGTGGCCCAGTCTGCACCCTGCCACCCGACATCTTAAGGAGCTGGGTGGAAAAAAGTTGGCCAACAGATGCAGCCACTCTTTTGCCCCGTACACACGATCGGATTTTCCGGCAACAAATGTTGGATGTGAGCTTGTTGGTGGAAAGTCCGACCATGTGTATGCTCCATAGGACATTTGTTGTCGGACTTTCCGCCAACAAATGTTGGCTAGCATGTTCTCAAATTTTCCCCCAACAAATGTGTGTTGTCGGACTTTCTGATCGTGTGTACACAAGTCCATCGGACAAAAGTCCAAAGTACAAAAACACATGCTCGGAATCAATGCTCACCAAACACAACATTAGCAGAAGGAGCCCAAAGGGTGGCGCATGACTATTGAACTTCCTTTTTATTGGCTCGCTGTACGTCTTGTACGTCACTACGTTCGTAATTGTTGGCCAACATTTGTGTGACCGTGTGTATGCAGGTTTTGTTGTCGGAAAGTCTGATCGTGTGTACGAAGCATTAGGGTATTATGACTGCCACTTGCCATCAGAATTGAATAGCCAGTACTGTAGATTTATCCATCCGTGCAGTCTTAAGCCCCATACACACGGTCGGATTTTTTCATGGATTCTGTCCGATCGGACAATGTTGTTGAAAAATCAGACCGTGTGTATGCACCATCGGACAGTGTACGTCGGATTGTCCGACGGACAAAGTCTTATCTCCTGCTGGATAGATTTGCCGACAACACGGTCCGATCACACCAAATCCGATCCGTGTGTACGGTTGTCCGACCGGACAAAGTGCTACGCATGCTCAGATCACATTACAAGACCAAAGCTATTGGCTACTAGCCTCTACGTAGTCCCGTCGTAGGCAACAAACGTCACTACGTTCAGAATGATCGGATTTTCCGACAACTTTGTCCGACCGTGTGTACGCAAAACCAACATCAGACAAAGTATGACGGACATGGTCCGACGGACCTGGTCCTCGGATAATCCGCGCGTGTGTATGGGGCTTAATGTGGATGGAGTAATCTCTTCGATTTTTTTTCTCAGCCTGCAGTGTATGGTCCGCTTAAAGAGGAACTTCAGTTGCTCCCATGATTTTTTTTTTAGCCCTACTTATCTGTTATGCAGGTTACAAAACCTGCCGATTTAAACTGTGGAATGTAGCACAAATGTACAAATACATCTCAATTATCAGACATGTCACACTACTGGTGCGTTGCCATATGTTGCAGTGGGTTACACTACATGTGTGTTGCCTTAGTGCTTGGGGGTGCTATCCAAAATGAACACATGTAACATGTATTGTGGTAATGTGTACATTGCTGCAAGGTGTCAATTGACCCTTACTGACTTAGGGATTATACCCCTGGACCTCTTCTATATGCTGGCACCCTGTAAATGGTTGTACTTGGTGCCGGCCCCTCCTCTCCCAGGTATGCTACTGGCTTTTTCTGCCATTATTCAATTTTTTTTTTTGCGTACCCCCAAACGTCCTGATGCATACTCCAAATGGGGAATACTGGTCTAGGGTTTAAGAAATAAGAAGAAATACTTACCTTATTGTTGCAGTCAGCACACTGCTCTTCTCTCACAGTGCAAGACTGATGGTTCTGGAAGTCATGTAGAGAGTCCGTAATTGCATGACCAGCAAAGAGTGGAGGCTTCAAGGTTCAGGTTGCATGGCAGAGAGGAAGCCCTAATCTAAAGCCCTAATCTAAATGGGCATTTGGGCCTTGCTATGTGGAAGGGGGTTAATACTTTTTTTAATGATGACTGGAGTAGAGCTATTATTATTTTTATTGAATGCCCAACTGCACTGCTTGCTGCTTTCCTTTTATACCAATCTGGAGCGCTCATCTATTAAATACTATGATTCATCCATCTTATTTTTGATGCTGAGTCTTTATCTAAATCTGCATACATACAACAACAGGGGCAGGAGTCCTCTGTTTTTTGCTGGGGGAGAAAGGGGCCCCTTCATGTTTGAACGGCAATTCAAAGGTTTACTTTATTTTAAATTCCCCTTTTTATGATGCCAACAGTCATATTCATCATCCATTCAAAAAAATCACATTGTGTCCCTGGGAAGACCATTATCTGCCATATGAGGAGAGCCTACTGCAATGTTCACAATGACAGGGGTATTGAATTAAAATTCAGAGGTCTGATCAGTAAAATTTTCAAATTTTCTTCCAGCAGAGGTCCAAATCATGTTTGTCCAATCACTCAGGTCCTTCACATCACAGCCCCCCCCCCCCCCCTCTTATATCACAATCCTGTGCTTATATCAGTGACCTCTGCAGTGTTCTGTATCCCACTTCACATCACCCCCCCTCCCCCCTTACAGTAGAGATATATGCCCCTTTACATCAACCCCCCCCGTATTCCTTTCTGCCCCCTTCACATTACCCCCCCCCCCCCCACCCACAAGCACACACACTAGCATGCTCTGCTCCTTCACATTAATCCCCCCCCCCCATAGTCCCCATATTTTTTTCCCCCTCCACACAGTAGCATGCTCCCCCCTTTACATCGCCCCACCTCAAAGTAAAGCTCTTTGTAAGTTCACAAGCATCCCCCGCTCCCCCATCCTTCAGAGCAAGGTCCTCTTCCCCCTTCACTCCGCTACCTGACAGGTACACAGGGCAGAGAGTGGGAGGCAGGACAGATCGACAGCGAGAGGCACAGTAGTGATAATGACAGCAGCGGAGGCTAAGGGACAGAACTAGCTCTGCGACGGCGGGACCGGATGGGACAGTGACTTGGTCCTGATCCGAACCGTGGTCAACCATTTAGTGAGGCCTGACCTATGGTATTACTGCTTAGAAAGTCAGCTGAACACAAAATGTTGTGCTTCTCTCCATTCATTTAAATTTTGGATATTCAGCTCAACTAACCTCCTAACAATTTCAAACAGGTGACTGTAAATCCTAAAAAAAAATTTTTTAGTGTAGGCTATAGATACTTTGTAGTATTTAAAATAAATGTACAAGTCTGTGATTGCCTTCCAAATCCAAGAAGCATTTACAGAATATCAACAACTGTTTGCTCATCACCCGTCTCCACCCGCAGCCAGCCACATGAGCCATGTCATAGCAGGCATTAATGGCAGCTCTATAAGCTTTATTTGTTTAGCCTTGCGAAAAGAGAAGATGTGACAGCAGATCAGTGAGCATCGCTGTTTATATTGTACAAATGTTTTTCTTTATAGAGGGCTTGGAGAAGAACACTGATCCCTTTTGAGTCAAATGAAATTACTAGCCGGTGACATCAGCGTGAACTAGAACACCATTCTTGTCAATGGGAGCCAAGCCAAGATTGTCAATTAAGGACAGAGCCATAGTACGCACACTATGTCATATCACTGCTGACCTTTTTAATGCCAAGTCTTTCTGCTCTGAGTGTCCAGTATTGCTAAATAGGCACAATAGGGATGAACAAAAAACATATATTCCATGAAATACGAACTTGATGAGAAAACTGTCAATTTTCTTTTGCAAACTGTTTGTTTGGTCAAAGTATCAAAACAATAGCAATACAATCCAAATATATACTAAAGTAACAAGAAAAAAAGGAGGAGAATTGTCAGCATAAAGACATACAGGTGATACAGGTGTGATAACGCTGCACACAATATATAAATATATATAAAGTCGTATGAAGCGTTCTAGACCTCATATGCATTCACCACAGATCAAAACCAGCATCAAGATAAAACAAATAAAGATATTTCATTGATAAAATCAGTTCAAAAACAAATGTTGATTTCTCAACAACAGTTCCATGGAATCCTTGGGCTTCCTTGAGCAATGCCTGCCATTCAGATACGTTCCCACTGACACCATTGATTTTTTTTAGCTATCTACATGGCTTTTGTTCAGCTGGAACACGGGGGAACGCAGTTCTGCAACTTCCAGCACTGAATGTATGAAATGGCAAGGGGTTCAGGGTCTATTCATGCAAGCTGCTGGGGGGATTAAGACCCTTTTCACACTGGGGCCGCCTGTATGTTAGTGGTAAATTGCCTCTCGTTCTAGCAGCGCTTTACCCCTGTTTAAGTGGCGCTTTTCGAATACTAGCAGGGCGCTTTTAACAACAATGAAGGGAAGTTCTGCCCATTTACAGCAATAGGCAGGGGTGAATGGGCATGCATACAGCACTCCCAAACCACCCCAAAGATGCTGCTTGCAGAGCTTTTTCTAACGTCCCGCAAACGCACCATCTGGGTGTGAAAGCACTCGGCCTTATGCTGCTGAGGGTCAGTTGTTGCTGGGAGGGATCTATGGGGGTCATTTGTTGCTGAGAGGGATATATGGGGAGGGGGTATTTTGTTGCAGGTGATCCATTGTTGCTGGGGGGGGGGGGCTCTATTGTTGCTGGCTGCAGGGAGATCTATTATTGCTGCCAGGGATCTTTTGTTGCTCGGGGAGGGGTTATTTTGTTGTGAGTGGTCCATTGTTGCTTGGGGGATCTATTGTTGCTGGCTGCATGGGATCTATTTTACTGCTTTTCCTATCATCATTAACAAATTCCATACAAATGACTTGGTTCTGTAATCCCTGTAAAAGGGGCAGTACTGGGTGTTGGGTAGGGAGTGGAACCCAGGAATGGTACAGGAGGTGGGTAAGGGGTGGAGACCAGGGGTGACACGGAAAGGGGGAGTTCCTGCACCTATTGTCTGAGAAAAAAGCTCTGGCTATCTGTCATTCTTCCCAATGACCACAAGTGTAATGCTTCCCCGTGACCAACACACTAATGTATCATGAGTTGTAGATATTGTCATTTTTAGCAGGGGCTCCCTGGGACCAGAAAGTTATTTAAAGGGTTCCTCTGTGTTGAAAATGTTGAGAAAGGCTGAAATAGAGGGAGCGCAGAGTCATGGTGTGAAATAATTATTTCCATTAACATTTTATAGGCAACTCTGTCAATAATTTGGGAGAAAGGAATTGAGGTTTATATCCAATTCAGAGCAATAGTCCACTGTGTAGCTAGATAAATCATATGTATTAATCTTCTAAGTGATATGGGATATCTGGTAGCGGAGAATATACAGTAGTATACACTGCCTTGAAAAAGTATTCATACCCCTTGACATTTTCCCCATTTTGTCATGTTACAACCAAAAAGAGGAGATGTAGAGGGTTTCTGTGATCTTAATAGTTCTGTAAATGAATCCTGTTCCCTTAAAGCATGCTATACAGCACAGTGCTTGTGCTGCGTCATTTGGCCCCCTGTAACAACTAAAAAACCTGGATGATCCTGCCAGTTTCTGCCCTCCCCTATGTAAACTGACCACGGTGCATCATGGCTGCTGAGCCCCGACCGTGGCCAGTTTACGTGCCTCCGTCATCCGCAGCCTGCTATCTGTCTCCTCCCTGCTCCTGTGTCCTCCTCCCCTCCATGCCTGTCAGCTCATGACAGTGCCCCCCCCCCCCTGCTGCTTGCATAACTGTAATGCCCTGTACACACGATCGGACATTCCGACAACAAAACTCATCAGATTTTTTCTGACAGATGTTGGCTCAAACTTGTCTTGCATACACACGGTCGCACAAAGTTGTCAGAAATTCCGATTGTCAAGAACGCGCTGACGTACAACACGTACGACGGGACTATAAAGAGAAAAATGTGTGGCTTCAGCTTCTAAAATTTTTTAATAATACTGATATCCAAAGTACCATCATCCGTGAATATATGAAATAGGGATTTGGGGATCTGGTCCCTGACCAGAACCACCAGGAGGGACAGAGCTAGCGGACTATCACGGTACGTTTTGCAGATAATGCATCAATGAGTATATAAACAGGTGTATAAAAAATGTATACAAATTTTTATTAATACATAGACAATTTAAACAATAAAAACAAGTACATATAATGGGGTATTTCGACTAGTTTCGCTATTCAATAGCTTCTTCAAGAAATACAGAATATAAATCTGGAAAGAAAATTTATAAACATGTGAAAGTAGTCACAAAAATATTCAGCAACTATATATTACAACATTACAATTATAATGTTGTAATATATAGTGGCTGAATATTTTTGTGACTACCCCATTATATGTATCTGTTTTTATTGTTTAAATTGTCTATGTATTAATAAAAATTTGTATATATTTTTTATACACCTGTTTATGTACTCATTGATGCATTATCTGCAAAACGTACCGTGATAGTCCGCTGGGACTATAAAGAGGAAGTTTTGCATCAGATTTGTCTACACATGATCGAAATTTGCGCGATCGGATTTTGTTTTCGGAAAATTTTAGATACAGCTTTCAAACTTTGTGTGTCGGAAATTCTGATGGAAAAAGTCCGATGGAGCCTACACATGGTCGGAATTTCTGACAACAAGTTCACATCGAACATTTTCCATCGGAAAGTCCGACCATGTGTACAGGGCATAACATGTATGCACTGTCTCCTATTGTAGTGTCCCCCTCTGTGTGTGATTTATAAAAAAAAAATAAATGCTGTAAATACCTAATTTAAGAGCCGAGATCGGCGATCACATGACCAGCCAGCTCTCTCCTCCTCTCCCGACTGATGTCAGCGGGGTAATTTCAGCCCCTCCCGCTGCATCTGTCAGAGCAGGAAAGGAGAGTGCCAGTCATGTGATCACGGATCTCGGCTCTAAAATTAGGTATTTACAGCATTTTTTTTTATAAATCACACATAGAGGGTCACACTATAATAGGAGACAGCGCTGATGGTGCATATGTGTTATGCCGCGTACACACGTGCGGACTTTTGCCGGCGGACCTAGTCCAGCGGACAATCCCGCGGGACTTTCCAGCTAGGTCCGCTGGACTTTCCGAGCGTGTGGACTTGCCCACACACGCACGGACTTCTCCAGCGGATAATCCGCTGGCCAAAAGTCCGCGGGACTTTTGAAAATGAACGGACTTGCCCACACACGGAGCAGTCCGTTCATTTCGAACGTAACTTCAGGTTACGTAGCTAGCGTAGGCAGTAAATGCCGCCGTGCTAGCTCCGCAAGCTGGCATGGATTTAAAGGGAATCCCCACGCCGAAAAAACGGCGTGGGGGTTCCCCCCAAATCCAAGTCAGACCCTCATCCGAGCACGCAGCCTGGCAGGCCAGGAAAGGGGTGGGGACGAACGAGCGCCCCCCCCCCTCCTGAGCCGTACCAGGCCACGTGCCCTCAACATGGGGGGTGCCCTGGGGAAAGGGGGGCCCCCCCACCCCAGGGCACCTTGTCCCCATGTTGATGAGGACAAGGGCCTCTTCCCGACAACCCTGGCCGTTGGTTGTCGGGGTCTGCGGGCGGGGGCTTATCGGAATCTGGGAGCCCCCTTTAATAAGGGGGCCCCCAGATACCGGCCCCCCACCCTATGTGAATGAGTATGGGGTACGATGTACCCCTACCCATTCACCTAAGGTGTAAAATGTAAAGTACAAAAACACACACACTTTTGAAAAAATATTTTATTGCACTGCTCCGGGGGTCTTCTTCCGTCTTGGGGGTCTTCTCGCCGGACTCCTCCGCTCTCTTCTGCTCTTTTACCTAGCTCTTTCACGAACGGAGGAGTCCGGCTACCTTCTTCGTCGTCGCCGCCGTCGTCTGGGGGTCTCGATCCGCTTTCGGGGGTCTTCCAGGGGTCTCTTCTGTTCTTGCGGCGGTCGTCGTCTTCCGCGCCGCCGGCGCCGCCTTCTTCTTCTTGTCCTTCTTGTTCTTCTTCTTCTTCCGATGTTGACCCGTCGCTGTCTCTGCCCGGAATGCCTGTGCCGCTCTGCGCTCTGACTTATATAGGGACATGGGGGACAGGGTCACATGTTCATGTCACATGGTGACCCCGCCCCCTTGCAATGTCACAGTCCCAGCATCCTCCGGGACTGTGACAACACAAGGGGGCGGGGTCACCATGTGACATGTGCATGTGACCCTGTCCCCATGCCCCTATATAAGTCTCAGCGCAGCGCGGCACAAGCATTCCGGGCAGAGAGAGCGTCGGGTCAACATCGGAAGAAGAAGAACAAGAAGAAGGACAAGAAGAAGAAGAAGGCGCCGGCGGCGCGGAAGACGCGACCGCCGAAAGAACAGAAGAGACCCCCGGAAGACCCCCGAAGGCGGATCGAGACCCCCAGACGACGGCGGCGACGACGAAGAAGGTAGCCGGACTCCTCCGTTCGTGAAAGAGCTAGGTAAAAGAGCAGAAGAGAGCGGAGGAGTCCGGCGAGAAGACCCCCAAGACGGAAGAAAACCCCCGGAGCAGTGCAATAAAATATTTTTTCAAAAGTGTGTGTGTTTTTGTACTTTACATTTTACACCTTAGGTGAATGGGTAGGGGTACATCGTACCCCATACTCATTCACATAGGGTGGGGGGCCGGTATCTGGGGGCCCCCTTATTAAAGGGGGCTCCCAGATTCCGATAAGCCCCTGCCCGCAGACCCCGACAACCAACGGCCAGGGTTGTCGGGAAGAGGCCCTTGTCCTCATCCACATGGGGACAAGGTGCTTTTGGGGTGGGGGGGCAGCACGGCCCCACTTTCCCCAGGGCACCCCCCATGTTGAGGGCACGCGGCCTGGTACGGCTCAGGAGGGGGGGGGCGCTCGTTCGTCCCCACCCCTTTCCTGGCCTGCCAGGCTGCGTGCTCGGATGAGGGTCTGACATGGATTTGGGGGGAACCCCCACGCCGTTTTTCGGCGTGGGGAGTCCCTTTAAATCCATGCCAGGTCACGGAGCTAGCACGGCGGCAGTAACTGCCTACGCTAGCTACGTAACCTGAAGTCACGTGCTAAATGAACGGACTTGCCGATGAGCGGCAAGTCCGTTCATTTCAAAAGTCCCGCGGACTTGCCCACTAACGGCGGGATTGTCCGCCGGACTGCCAAGTCCAGCGGATAATTTTAAAACCAAACTTAAAACTTTGGTCCGCCAGATTTTGGCACCAAAAAGTCCGCCGGCGCCCACACACGAGGGGATTATCCGCTGGACTTCAGTCCAGAGGATAATCCCGCGGGATTGTCCCTTCGTGTGTACGCGGCATTAGAGTGGCTTAACAGCCACTTTAATGATCACAGGTACAATGCTCTGCAGGCTCCTATAAAAAATTAATGCATGTTTTTTTACCTGAAAAAAATGTGAGTTTATTTATTTATTTTTTGTGAATTTATCCTTTAAAGCATTTTATATCCCAGTGTGGCAATGTTGCACCTCCATACATACCATACAGTGAGTGAGCACTGTCACCTTACAACACAAAGGGGTTGATTTACTAATACTGGAGAGTGCAAAATCCAGTACAGATGTGCATGGTAGCCAATCAGCTTTTAACTTCAGCTTGTTCAATTACGCTTTGAAAAAAAAAACCTGAAAGCTGATAGGTTTCTATGCAGGGCTGCGCCAGATTTTGCACTCTGCAGTTTTAGTAAATCAATTGCAAAGTGTTTTACTAGCAGGATCACCCATTAAAATCAAAGAAAAAAAGGCATGAAAACAAGAAGACTAATGCCCTGTACACGCGGTCGGACATTCCGACGACAAAATCTGTCGGATTTTTTCCGACGGATTGTGGGCCAAACTTGTCTTGCACACGGTTGCACAAAGTTGTCGGAAAATCCATTTGTTCTGAGCGAGGTGAAGTCTAAAGCCCCATACACACGGTCGGATTTTCCGATGGATTCTGTCCTATCGGACAATGTTGTCGGAAATTCCGACCGTGTGTAGGCACCATCGGACATTTTCCATCGGATTGTCCGACGGACAAAGTTCTATCTCCTGCTCTAAAAATTTTCCGACAACAAAGTCCGATCACACCAATTCCGATCGTGTGTAGCGAATTCCGACGGACAAAGTGCCACGCATGCTCAGATCACATTACAAGACCAAAGCTACTGGCTACTAGCCTCTACGTAGTCTTGTCGTAGGCAACAAACGTCACCACATTCAGAATGATCGGATTTTCCGACAACTTTGTCCGACCGTGTGTATGCAACACCAGTGTCGGACTAAATCCGTCGGACCAAATCCGATGGATTTGGTGGTCGGATTTTCCGACCGTGTGTATGGGGCTTAACACGTACGTCGGGACCATAAACGGGCCAGTAGCCAATAGCTTTCGTCTCTTAATTTATTGTGAACATGCGTGGCACTTTGTCCGTCGGAATTGCCTACACATGATCGGAATTTAAACGATCAGACTTTGTTGTTGTAAATTTTTAGGTCCAGCTCTCAAACATTGTGTGTCGGAAATTCCGACAACACGATCTAATCGCACATTTTCCTTTGGAAAGTCCGACCGTGTGTTCAGGGCATAGTGCAGCCACCACATTTAAGAACTGGTAATTTGCAATATATTCAATTTTTGTTCTTGGATTTAGATACACTTTAATGAAAAGCTGCAGTGTTGGCAGGACAATGTTGAAGGACATCACAGCATTGGATCTGGAGGTGTGCAGGAGGTAAGTATAAGACCCCTTTCACATGGGGTTGATTCCGCCAAGCGTTCACCTGCGTAGCAGGGAATGTGTCCACTGAGCAGGCGGATGGCTTGTCCATGCATAAGCAGAGTGGACACAGACACAGCCCACTCTCCTCTATTGGTGGTCTGATGTAAATGGACCGCCTGTTCATTTATACCCGATGGCCCTCTGATCCGATCCACTAGATGGATGGGGAACAGATCCCCATCCGTTTGTCTTTAGCGGATAGGATCAGATGTTGGCGGGTGTTAACCCGACACGTCTGTTTACAACCGCCACTCCACAGAGAACAATGGATGGTACGTTCGGGTCCGCCTGTCAGGGTTTAGGTGGACCCGATGTCCGCCCATGTGAAACGGGCCTAACTTTGTGCACAACTTTCAGTCACCAATTAAAACTATTTAAACTTCACAACACACAGGATGGTACTAGCAACAATACAGGTTCAAACATAACAAGCAACATGACCCCTGTATTTATTACCTCTTACAACTGCACTAGAAAGATTCCTCACCATGGATGTCTTCAAGGTTTGTTTGAACTCATTATCATGCCTATGTATACAGTCAAATATCTTAAATATTCTATTGTGACGGGAATTCCATGTTCCTACCTATGCTATGACACCAACAGCCCATGATTCTGCTTGTTGTACTGTATCTGCTGGGTCCAATCCCTTGTATCTATAACTTATCAATAAAAATCTATTGTAAAAAAAATAGTTTTACTATCCATACAGAATATTACACCACATTATTGCTTAAATCTGGACAGTTTACAATATCAGACAAATATTTCTTCTACACTTATGTCACAAAGAACGTGATTGGAGGAAAAATAACAATGCACAAAATGTTGCAAAACTCGTTTGACTTCAACATGATCTCTGGATTGAATTATTTTTACTTTTAATCTTTTCTACACATTTGGCATTGTGCTTATAGGCCATCCATGCTCTAATAATAAAATATACTGTATATAGATTGGAAAGAGCCTTGGACCGTTCCTACAGATATGGAGGAGTTTATTAAAATAGTAGTTTTATGGGCTGGGGCACAGGGATGGCGTGTACATTCCTGAAGGATGAATCAAAACCAATCCTGTTTTGTCTAGCACAATTCTGCATTATGGGAAGATGTTTTCTATATAAGATTTATATGTATAGTTCAATGCACATGTACCGGCATTTCTGGGCTTTTATTCCAGCAGAAAACAACAATTTCAAATGAATGGGTTCCTTCAGGTGTAGGATACCTAGAGACACCTATATTACATCCCCCCCCGAAGGATTCATGAAATACTTTCAAGTGTAAACATGTCATGAAAGGACTGCCATTGCTGATCTCATTCTGAAAATGCTAAATGTCTGGCTATAACAGTGGAACTAAACTCCCCTGGCCACTAAAGACAGCATTGGCCTCTACTGTATGTAGACCTGCATTTGCTATGGTGCTGCACATATGATAAGCCATGAGACCAGCTATCTGAGGTCTTATAAGATCAGAAAAGAGTTAACAAAGGCTCAACGGCAGAGGCGGCTCTAGGCTTTGTGAGGCCTTAGGCAAAACTTAGACACGAGGCCCCACTCATAACTATAATGGGATTATATAGGTATTCATACGTCAGCTACGCAGCAGGCCTTCCCTTAACAACAGATGAATCATCAGCTGTCAGTGAGGTTCCCCGCTGACAGCTGAATGTAAAAAAAAAAACATTGCCAGCAATAAAAAAAGTGAAAAAAAAATGGCATGGAGTTCCCCCCAATCCATACCAGGCCTTTTGGGTCTGGTATGGATTTATAAGGGTACCCATGCCAAAATCCATACTAGACTCTTTTTCGAGCAGGCAGCCTGGCAGGCCAGGAAAGGGGGATGAGACATACTGCCCTCACCCCCCCCCTCTCCCCCCTTCCTACCCCCCCCCCCCTCCCCCCCCCCCCCCCCCCCCCCCCACCCCCCCCCCCCCCCCCCCCCCCGCCCACCCCCCCCCCCCCCCCCCCCCCCCCCCACCCCCCCCCCCGCCCCCCCCCCCCCCCCCCCCCCCCCCCCCCCCCCCCCCCCCCCCCCCTCCGTTTCCCCCCCTCCCCCTTCCCCCCCCCCCTCCCCCCCCCCCCCCCCCCCCCCCCCCCCCCCCCTCCTTCTGCCTTCCCCCCCCCCCCGCCCCCCCCCCCCCCCCCCCCCCCCCCCCCCCCTCACCTCCCCCCCCCCCCCCCCCCCCCCCCACCCCCCCCCCCCCCCCCCCCCCCCCCCCCCCCCCCCCCCCCCCCCCCCCCCCCCCCCCCCCCCCCCACCCCCCCCTCCCCCCCCCCCATCCCCTCCCCCCCCCCCCCCCCCCCCCCCCCCCCCCCCCCCCACCCCCCCCCCCGCACCCCCCCCCCACCCCCCCCACCCCCCCCCCCCCCCCTCCTCTTCCCTCCCCCCTCCTTCCTTCCCCTTCCCCCCTTTCCCTCCCCCCTCCCTCCCCTTCCCGTTCCTCCTTCCTTCCTCCCCTCCCCCCCCTCCCCCTCCCCTCCCTTCCCTCTTCCCTCCCCCACCCCCCCTCTTTTCCTTCCTTCCCCCTTCCCCCCCCCCCCCTTCCCCCCCTCCCTACCTCCTTCCGTTCCCAAACTTCCCCTTCCCCCCCCCCCCCCCCCCATCCTCCCCCCCCCCCCCTTCCCCCCTCCCCTTCCTCCCCCGTACCTCCCCTTCCTTCCTCCCCTTCCTTCCCCTTTCCCCCCCCCCCCTCCCCTTCCCTTCCCCTTCCTCCCCCCCCCAGTTCCTCCCCTCCTTCCCATTCCCCCGTACCACCTTCCCCCCCTTCTCCTCCTATCCTTTCCCCCCCCCCCCTTCCCCCCCCCCCCCCCCCCCCCCCCCCCCCCCCCCCGATCCCCCTCCCCCCCCCTCCCCCCCCCCGCTTTCCCTTCCCCCCTCCTTCACCCCCCTCCTTCCTTCCCCCCAAGGGGGGGGTTGATTGGGACAAGGGCCTCTTCCCCACAACCCTGGCCGGTGGTTGTGTGGGTCTGTGGGCAGGGTTTTTTTTTCATTAAGCTGACAGCTGATGATTCCTTAGTTGTTAAGGATGTGGTGGTCAGCTTCCTGGCCTGCTCCTTAACAACCAGCTATTCGCTGGTTGTTAAGGACTCTGGCGGCCCCACTCCTGAGTGAGACAGGGCTCTTAACACGGTCTGAGCACAGCAGCATTATGGTCCCCTGTCCCTGAAAACTGGAGTAATGTGTTAGGAAAATTGGGCTGCCGCAAGGCCTCTGGAAGCATGAGGCCTTAGGCAACCGCCTATTTTGCCTAATTAAAGAGCCACCTCTGCTCAATGGCAACTGTGACATTGATCACCAGAGACATGACGTGAATGTAGCATACACTGCATTTGTGCCAGTACACAGAATGCAAATGAAACCACTGCGGAAAAAGACACTGGTACATTTCATTAAAGTGATACTAAACTGTCAGTTTTTTAAATTGAATAAATCTGCTGCTGATCGTGCTTAAAAGAAACGGACGGTTTAATATCACTTTAATGAGTCTGCATCTTTTTAATATTTTAATCCTTGCCTATGATCTTGAGTATGCAGCTTCTTTATATTTTAACTCCTGCCTATGTTCCCGTTTAACTTGGTGCCATGACCGCTGCCCCAGGTTTCCTGTTTTCAGGATAGCTCCTTTCTCTCACAGCATCCTTTTGAGCCACCCTTGCATGCATTGGCTAGAGTTATGTCTCTCTCCCCTGTATGCACCAATAGAAATCTACAGCCCCATAGACTAGGGCGGCAAGGCTTTCCCCTGCTCCTCCCCCCTTCTCCAGGCTAACAGGCTGATTGGAGGCTGCACTGTCCACTGTTAATTCTTTCCAGACCGGAAGTTCAGGGAAGCAACACGAGTAGGAGTCAGCAGCATTGAAAGTTAGTGCTGGGGTAAAAAAACAAACAAATAGTTTACTGGGAAATTTTTATTATACTGTGCTCAACGTGTTAAGCCAAAAAATAAAACGAGTGCAGCCACCGCATCTAAGAATTAGTAAACGGCTATATATAATAATTGTTTGCTTTTGGGTTTAACACCATTTTAAAGCAAATCTGACGTGTCATATTTAGTCCAATATGAATTGTTGATCAGCAGCGGGTCAAACAGAGGCTGGTGGTGTACTATTTATATTCTAATTGGAAGAGCAACATGGAGTTGGTGTGGTGCAACAGAAGACAGGTTTTCCTTTCATGCAAGGAATGTCAGTTTTCGTGTATAACTGGTTAAATGCCAGTGAGGCTAATCAATAAAGTAGAACTATAGGCAAACTTTTTTTTTTTCATTAATCCCTGTCAGATTTTATTTTTTTGCCATCTCTGTCCCATTGGGGAGATTTCCTTTCACTTCCTGCCCCATAGCCTAACAGGAAGTGAGAGGAAATCCCTGCAAATTAAAGTGGTTCTAAAGCCTAAATGTTCTTCATTCTGTGCATTAAGGTGAAAAACCTTCCGTGTTGCAGCTCCTCCCCAGACCTCCCCCCCCTCTTACCTGAGCCCGATGTGCAGTGATGTGCAGGAGCACAGTGGCTCCCACAGATTGGGCAGATTGATAGCAGCAGGGCTGTCAATCAGGTGCTGTGACACGGGAGCAGGTGGTGGGGCTGAGTCCTGCTATCTGTGTCAATGGACGCAGCAGCGGGGCATTGGGAGTGAGCAAAGAACGGGTGGCCCCATGGAAAGCAGCTTTCCGTGGGGGCATCTGCCGAAGAGGATGGGCCTGGAGTGCTGGCGGGGGACCCCAGAAGAAGAGGATCGGGGCTTCTCTGTACAAAAGCATTACACAAAGCAGGTAAGTATAACATGTTTGTTATTTTAAAGGAGAAGTCCTGCCTGAGCCTGTTTGGCTGGGCTTCTCCTCTGGGTCACAGGAGGGCAATTCGTTTTGCACTTCTGTGACCCGTTTTGAGCAGAGAGCAGTCTGAAGTCCGCTCTCCTCTGATGTCACTGCTATCAGTCGAAGCACCGCGTCATCCCGACTTCCAAGTCTGGATCCACCAGCTGCCTTGATTGATGGCAGTCTCAGTGAGCCACTGAGACAGCCTCTTTCCGCCCCTCAACAGCTCAGCACTCCAATGAGCGAGGAGAAGCAGAGAGGAGAGACGCTGACTGACAGCCAGCAGCTCTCCTCTCAGGGATCTGTGAGAACCGAGCCATCGGCGGTGTACGGTGGCTCGGTTCTCAGTGCAGAAATGGCGGGGGACAGATGCAGCATCGGCCTGATGCTTCATCCACCGAGGTAAGTATGAAAAAAAAAAAACATACTTCTCTTTTAATTTGAAAAACCAAGAAGGTTTAAAATCACTTAAAGGGAATCCCTTGGGACCCCCCTGGTCACCTGACACCAATTTGTTTCTACAAATATCTTGATGGATATGTATTTGTTTCTAAAAAAAACAAAAAAAGTATAAAATGAACCCCAAAGCTAGCCATATACCTTTCAAACTGATTGAACAATCGTCCTTACATCTACCAACAATTATGTAGTATTAGAGCCAGCCTGACTAGATAAAAATTGAATGTTTAGCGCCGATTCACATCTACGTGGCTTTGACAGCTGACATCCTGCGTGCCTTCATTGCGGCTTGAGACTTCATTACCAGAAGTCAATGCAAGTTGCGATCAGTGATGTAAGTAACTGAGTTAAAATAAACTGAGTTACCTAACGCAGTTACTTTAGAGGGTAACGAGTAATCTAACTGATTACTTTTCCCCTCATGGTAACTCAGTTCCCATTACATTGGCTTAGTTACCCCAATTACATCTACCGCCACTAGATGACAGTAGTGTAATTCCGGTGTTCTGCCGAAAAAGTTCCGCCGCTGGATAAGGACTCCCTGTACTGCGCAGGCGCATCGCTTGCGCAGTACGAAGGACTACGGAGCTTCCGAAAATTGGCAAACTCTACACCGCGCAGGCGCAGTTAACATGTAATTGTACGAGGCGATGCCGCACGTTCCTGATGCTCGTGCTACTCTGCAAGGGGCGTCTATCGCGTAACTAAGGGGCGGGTCTAGTATTACTGTAACTAAGGGGCGCATTTATTATTATTGTTATATATCGAGCTCTGCCCATTAATTTAACATTCGCCCTCTTCTGTAGCCATCCGCCCCTTACACAATATAATAATAATAGACCCGCCCCTTGCTTACACGCTATAACAGATCTGCCCCTTGGTTAGAGTAATAATAGAGCAGCCCCTTGGTTACACGATATATAACAATAATAATAAATGCGCCCCTTGCTTACAGTAATACTAGACCCGCCCCTTAGTTACACGTATAGAATATAAAAAAAAAAGTCACAGTTACTTTGCTGCGTAACTAATTACTTTTCCAATGTAGTAACTGAGTTACTAACGCAATTACTTTTTGGGAGAAGTAATTTGTAACTTAACTAATTACTTTTTTAAAGTAAGATGACCAACACTGGTTGCGATGAAGTCACCCAAAAAGTGGGCAGGAACCTTTTTCTAAGTCAATGCGACTTGAGTCGCACCAGTTAGAACGGTTCCATTGCCATTATTGGGGTACAACTTGTCATGTGACTTTGAACCCTCAAGTCGCAGCAGTGTGAACCGGCATCTACTACACAGCTTTGGAAGATCTAAAGAAGACTGACATTCACATTGCTAGGTGTATGGCCAGCTTCAGCCAAGTGTAATTCATTATATTTAGCAGACAAAAGCTGGAAGTGAGCTTAGTTCAGAGAAACGCGGAAGGAAAAGTATACACTACCTCTATAATTAGGGTCCAAAATGTTCTGTTTACTTCTAGCTGAGATGACCAGTTTACATTCAGACATCTTATCTTTAATCTGGCACAGAAAAGTGAGCATTTGGTGACAAGTTGTAGGGCGAGTGATAATGATGTACATAGAAAAGAATGCTTGCTATGTTCTATTTTATGTTTGGAAACAAATCTGTGCAGCAGACTGTTGCGAATACGTCATGTTCTGCTGACTGATCGAGGGCAGGTTCATTGAAGACAAAATAAGTCGCTTTAAATGCTATAGGATTATGTGTTTGCACAGACATGGCAAAATGCAACACTTGCTGCAAAAGACTCTTAGGTATTATTGAGATATTCTAACTGGCTGTAACTGGCAGGTGGCAGAATATCCCGAAACGGACTCGTTCCACCAAATAAAACATTACGTAAATACCACATTTTGTAAACTAAGGCTGGTCAGATGTGCATGGGATTGATTGGGAAATTATTATAATATTTGTGGAGTTTTCATTTAGGGGGCATGCATACTGGGCATCAAAAATGCCGCTTTTATAGGCGTTTGATGTCTTTTTTGCCTTTAAACGCCTTTAAACGCACCCATGCACACATAGGCATCTACATGGAGGAGCATTTAGGCTTCATGTACACGGGACATTGTTTAACCTCTCCTGAACGATTTAACTTAACAGCTAGAAACCGGCGTCTAAAAATGTCCGTTTAGCCGCCTTTACATATCGTGTTTAGCCGCGTTTGCATCTAAAAGCGTTGTAAAAAATATATATATATATTTTTATTGCTAAAATGAAAAACGTCTGTAAACGAAACGCTGCTAAACGCGAGTTACTGCGTTTGCAAGCTGTTACAGGCGTTTGGCGTTTCAAATGCCTCTGAACATCCGTCTGAACCCATTATTTTGCATTCAAAAAAATGCTTCTAAACTCAACTGCCTAGAAACTACTATAAACGACCCTGTGTATATGTACTGATAAGATAACATAGAGGTGAGTTCAGGGGCAGCTGAAAAAAAAGCCCAACTTTTCCTAAACGTCCGTTTACCAGCAGCAGTGTACATGAGGCTGAGGTAAAGAAATCACTTGCGTGTTCAGGAGAGGAATGTTTTAGCAGAAGAAACACTTGAGTGCACCTAAATGCCTGTAAACACACCTAAATGCTAGCCGTCTAGGGGAGGAAAAAAATGTCCTGTGTGCATGAGGCCTTAATCATACCACACATAAAGTTACAAAATGTAAACAATGTTTTCAGTGCAATAATAAAAAGATAAAAAAATTATCTTAAAGCGGAGCTTCACCCAAAAGGGGAAGCTCTGCTTGCTTGCCTCCTCCGCTGCCACATTTGGCACCTTTAGGGGAGGAGGAGGGAGCAGGCACCTGGTTTTGACAGGTACCCGCTCCCACTTCCAGCTGACTTCTCCATGGCAAACTCAGCCCGAGGTTTGCCTCCCCCCCTTCGTTCTTCCCCCACTGCCGGGCCATTCCCCAAGCCACAAGGTTTCCCTTAACCAAGATGGTGGTGGCAGCGCCCAAGAGCCAATTGAAAAATCAGCTTGGGTGAAGACACTTCTGAATTCCTGGACAGGTAAGTGTCCTATATTAAAAGTTGGCAGCTACAGTATTGGGAGCCTGGAGCTCCGCTTTAAAAATACATATAGCACATATTGTAGATCCATCAGGAATATTAAACAATCAGATTACCAAAAAATGAGAATAAAACCTTGAGAGTCACCATTAGAGAGGGTTCAGAGAGTATAACTTTTATCAGGCCCATGAGGCTATGGGGCTCACATGACTGCTAGTCCCCTATATGATAGCATACTGTAAATGACAGGTTCTTTTTAACCACGTGAGAACAAAAATGTTACACCCCCTTCCTGTCCATGCAATTTTTCAGTGCTGTGATATTTTAACTGACAATTACTCTGTCGTGCAACACTGTGCTCAAATGAATTTTAAAGAAACAGATAGAGCTTTCTGTTAATGGTACTTAACCATTCCCTGTCCATACTATGTCATAGGATGTCCTCAGTTTGAAGTGGTTATACCTGGATAATGCCTGCAGCTGCAGGCATCATCCCATATCAAAATTTTCAGGCGGTGATTCTCTCTTTTGAAGAAGTGATTAGAGCGGCTATACAGCCGCATGTTGACTTACACAGGTGGTAGAAGTGGGTCCCCACCCTCATGCGGCCGCCTATCCTGTTCCATCGGGGAGACCAGGACCAATCCGACTGGCGGCATCCTGTGCACTGTGCAGAGAGAGAGGAACTGAAGTTGTTCCTCCCTCTCTGTGAAATCAGAAACTGGAAACACTGAGGATTTTGTCACTTCCGGCTTTGGTTTGTTTGCTGACAAGCCGTTACGGGCTTGTACAGCATCTGATCACTAATACAATGAACACTGATACAATGCTGGGAAATTGAATCAGTGTTCCGTCTATCATGGATGAGGAGGCGGGGCTTTGTTACAGTGGACGGCCACCAAACAGTTAAGACTGCAGCTGTATGACACAGCGGGAGACACCCACGTTTTGTGATTACAAAAACGGAGGGAGGGAGAGGAGGACTCAGCATTTGGATCAGCCCTGGGCGCAACTTCAGCCGTAGCTCAAAGTGGTCCCAGGGCAGGCGGCCTACCGGGAAATTTCTCGATATCCCGGTAGGCCAGTCCGGCCCTGCTCCAGGCTGAGTGGCAGTGCAGGCTCAGCTGGGAGATCGTCGTGCCGCACTCGCTGGTGTCTGTGAGCTCGCCGCCAAATGCGGGAGTATCCCGCGAGCCGCTATATTTGCCCCACAAAATGAGTTACGGCCTTGTCAATATCCTACAACAAGGTTTATAATGTTCAATATTGATTCACAATTTTTCTGCTGCCTACCCCCACCTCCTTCCCCATTATCATCCCTTCCCCTCTCTCCCCTCTAACCGTGTTGCTGTCTAACATGTATAACATTGTATTGTACTGAGATTGTCCAAGAGCTGAACAGATCCAATGATGGTTGTTCTATGAGGACTGTCTGTTCTAGCTTTGTACAAATGCCTTGTGGCTTTTTTTTTTAATCCACGGCTGGTGGTTCTAGAAAAAATTTGAGATGCTACAATTTAACCTGTGGAGCTAAGGCACCCCGTCAGGGAAGACGTTCAATGCGCAGAGCATCCATCTTCAATGCGGGAGCTGTGTGATTACACCAGTTAAACTGTCATATATTTTAATGGCCATGGATTCCTGGAACAAAGGTTGCCCTATATTGAGAACATGAACTTACTAGGTAATTTCTGGAGTTGTGCATTGATTACGTTGTTTGCATGTTTCCCTTCACTGCGCAATGATAGGAAGTAAACCATGCAATAAATGGGTGGTTAGAGAAATAAATAATCCTTTTTGATGGAGAAGTAAAATCACTCCTGGCAGGAAAATACAGTTATCGCATTGATCCTTTGCTTTATAGAAAGCTAAGCCACTCAGCACTCAAGACACTGCTTTGTCATCAAGTAAGGCCTCATGCACACTGGACATTTTTACAGCAGCTCCTAGGGGCACCTGGCATTTTTTTCCTGCCTCTAACCTCCCCTGCATATTAGCCTATGGGGTTGATTTACTAAAGGCAAATGGACTGTGCACTTTGCAGTGGCTCCAAACCTTTGTAAATGAGCAGAGGCTCTGCTGACTTCCATCATCCAATTATGTGCAATTTTTGTTAATTTTCCTTGCACATAATTGGGTAAAAAAAAACACTGCCAGTGAGTCCAGGATCAGCAGAGTTTGGACAGAAAAAAACTTGATGCTTGCAGACGCGTCTAAATGCGCATTAACCTATGGCACCTATGGCACGTTTAGCTTAAATGTTAATTAATTTCAATGGCAAGAATACATAATTTATTCTGGCCAATGAAATCAATTAACACCCAAACGCTTGACGTGGGTAAACGTGGCTAAATGCGGTACACACTTTTACAAGCGTAGGGCCTCTTTCACACGGCCGATCCGTTCAGATCCGCCTGTCAGTTTTTCAGCTGAAGCTGACATCCGACCCGCTCCGACCCGCTCCAATCCAAAAAAGTGTGACGGAGGAAAAAGCTATTTTTCCATCCGTCATCGGATCGGATGACGACGGACTCTGCGGTCCGTCGTCACCCGATCTCCCTTAGGGGAGAGCGGCGCTCTGACAGGTCCGTCCCTGCGCAGTGTGCAGAGACGGACCTGTCATCTTCCTGCTCAGAGGCCTTAGGCTTTTTTTTTTTTTTGCCAAAACGCTGCCAGGAGAAAGGCTTCTATGAGAATTTAGTACATTTCCAGTGTGCATGAGGCCTAAAAGCCAAATGTCATCTGCCATGTCATCTGTCGACTGCCATCACCAACACAAAACACATTCACTAGAGCTCAATTCAACTCAACTTGTACATGTCTACTTACTGTTTTTGAGGGAAAGATAGTATAGAGTGATCATATCTGAAATCAATCATTTGTATATCCAAATATAATAACAAACAAATATAAATGAATGATTGAAAAAAGTGATGATAAGAGGAGGAGGTTTGCAGCCACTCTGTGCAATTCCATTGCACAAAGCAGATAAGTATAGGCATGTTTGTTAGGGCTCTTTCACACGGGGCGGATCAGTGCAGATCCGCCCCGTGGATAGCCGCTTGCTCAGCAGGGATCGCCGGAGCGATCTCCGCTGAGCAGAAGATGACAGGTCTGTCTCTGTACTCTGTGCAGGGACGGACCTGTCAGAGCGCCGCTCTCCCCTATGGGAGATCGGGTGACGACGGACCGTAGAGTCCGTCGTCACCCGATCCGCTCTGCAGACGGATGAAAAAATGGGGTTTTCCTCCGTCTGCAGAAACGGAGCAGAGCGGGCACGGACGAGAGCGGGTGTCAGCGGATGCTCATCCGCTGACACCCGCTATCCCATAGGGATACATGTATGTCCGTTTTTCATTCAAAAACGGAAGGATGAAAAACGGACATACGGTCCGGTCCGTCCGTGTGAAAGAGCCCTTAAGTAAAAAAAAAAATTACCTTTACAATTGGTTTAATTGAACAAGCTGAAGTTAGAAGCTGATTGGCTACCATGCACAGCTGCACCAGATTTTGCACTCTCTTGCTAAGGCCCCTTTCACACATGCGGACCGTATGTCCTTTTTTCATCCATCCGTTTTTGGATGAAAAACGGACATACATGCATGTCTATGGGGTAGCGGGTGTCAGCGGATGAGCATCCGCTGACACCCGCTATTGTCCGCCTCCGCAATTGTCCGATTCTGCAGACGGAGGAAAACCCTATTTTTTCATCCGTCTGCAGAGCGGATCGGATGAACACGGACAGACGGTCCGTGTACATCCGATCCTCCATAGAGGAGAGCGGAGAACTGACACAGTGTGCAGGGACCGCCCTGTCATCAGCCGGCTCAGCGGGGAACAGCTGTGCGATCCCCGCTGAGCAGCGGATCTTCACGGGGCGGATCCGTAATCCTGCAAACTTGTCTTTCATTTTTTTGGCTCAAAAACATCACAACTGGTTACCAATTTGTGCCCATTAACTGGCTGAAAAATGAACAAACATATTCAAACAATATTTTTGTCTAGTGTATGGGCACCATAAAGTAGGTCAATGATATACAAATGAATGTAAAAAAAAAAACTGCGCTGTGTACGAACCCAACAACCCCAGCTGCAAATCAAAGTGAAATACACACAAGTAAAAAAGGGAACTGCACTCTCAAATTGTTGACGTGTTAATCCAGTGGCAGCCGGTGCATTGTGGGCGCACGGGCGCCGCCCTCCCTAACTCCTCCACCGCCCTCCCTATTCATGTGCCCGGCCCCTTTCAGGACGCCAGACACATGAATTACTATGGCGGGGATAGGCGGGGTGTGTATTTTGAAGCACGTGATTAGAGCCACAGGCTCTAATAGGCTTCAAAATAGGGTGGGATTGGGGCGCAGAGCACGTCCGATCCCGCCCTGTTGTGTGACGATAGCAAATGAATTTTCGCTATTTTCACATTAACGTTCCTCCCCGCCAATCAGGAGGCAGGTCTGTGAGACCTGATTTCCGATTGGCCAAAGCGCCAGGCTATCCTATTGGCTGCCCAGCATTTTGAAGATTAGAGAGGAGACGCAGGAGGAGCAGACAGCGGAGCCACTGCCTGCACCCGACGAGAGGGGACCACAGCCCCCGCCTCAGCCCTAGATCAGGTAGATGCCTTACTGCTGGCTGCCCGATGGCCATGGGGAGGGGCTTTCTCTGTCCTGCGCCGCAGACCGCGCAGGGGGGGGGGTTGTTGTCAGCTGCTACTGGTCGATTCTTTAATTATGGGCAGACTGCACCTTGTAGGCAGACAAAAGCACTTGCACGGAGGCTGCATATCATGGGCACAGAAGCTGCATATGGTGGGCACATAGGCTGCATATGATGGGCACAATGGCTGCATATGTTGAGCACAGAGGCTACATATGGTGGGCACAGAAGCTGCATATGGTGGACACAGAGTCTGCATATGATGGGCACAGAGGCTGTATATAATGGGCACAGAGGCTGTATATAATGGGCACAGAGGCTGCATATGATGGGAACACAGGTTGCATATGATGGGCACAGAAGCTACATATGGTGTGCACAGAGGTTGCATATGATGGGCGCACAGGCTGCATATGATGGGCACAGAAGCTGCATATGGTGTGCACAGAGGTTGCATATGATGGGAACAGTGGCTGCATATGATGGGCACAGTGGCTGCATATGATGGGCACAGAGGCTGCATATGGTGGGCACAGAGGCTGCATATGATGGGCGCAGAAGCTGCCTATGATGTGCACAGAGGTTGCATAGGATGGGCACAGTGGCTGCATATGATGGCACAGAGGCTGCATATGGTGAGCACAGAGGCTGCATATGGTGGGCACAGAGGCTGCATATGGTGGGCAGAGAGGCTGCATATGATGGGTGCAGAGGTTGCATATGATGGGTGCAGAGGCTGCATATGATGGGCACAGAGGCTGCATATGATGGCCACAGTGGCTGCATTTCATGGTCACAGTGGCTGCAATTGATGGCACAGTGAGTCTGCAACTGATGTTTTTTTTCAGAATTTTGTTTGATGTTTTTTTTCAGAATTTTGTTTGCACCCCCCAAAAATTTTGCACACCAGCCGCCACTGTGTTAATCCAAATATGATTACAAACAAATATAAACGAATGAATGAAAAAAGTGATGATAAGTCCCAAAACAATGAATCCTGTGACATATATAAAGTCCTCCGGTATCAGACAAAATCTGTGACCAATTAACTCAATATATTTACATATTAAGATGTATATACCAACAAATATATTAAAAAAATCCAAGAGTCCTCAATTGAGTTTTTGATATATTTTTGGGCATATTCATCTTAATATATATATATATATATTTTTTTTTTAATATATGTAAATATATATATATTTGATCATTTATTGAGTTAATTGTTCACAGATTTTGTCTGATACCGGAGGACTTTATATAATGCATAGGATGCATTAAGGTGAAAAAACACGAGGGTTTACAACCCCTTTAAGCTTTGACAAAGAAAACCTGGAAGCTGATTGGTTTCTATTCAGAGCTGATTTTTCCCTCTCCAGACTTAGTAAATCAACTGCTATCTGTCAGAGTAGAGGGGCCTCCAGTCCACAGGAGTCCACAGGAGTATGCTGTCTTGCAGTCCCTGGCTCCTGGAGTTGAAGGGGGACTGCGGGAAAGAGTGGCAGGGATCAGACAAGGCTTGCTACATAGCGAGGCCAAGTAAAAAAAAAAACAGGCTGTCAGAGGACTCCAGATTTAAACTAACAGACCAGGTAGCAGCACTAAACTAAACTTAAATTGACTAAAAAAAGTGCCTATAGATTACTTGTTTTTTTTTCTATCCTTTCGATCAGCCAGCAGGCTGATACAAAAAAAATGAACATATTCCTCTATCCACACAAGCTAGGTGCCCAGAGGAATCCTCCCCAGACATCCTATTCTGACTGGGGGATTCCTCCCATTGGCTACAGCTGCTGATCAAGAAACATTTTCCAGTAAACCTGTTCAACAGTCATAGTTAGTAAGGTTGAATAAAGACATCAGTCCATCCAGTTCAACCTGAGTGAGTGTCTACAATTGTCCCCATCCCTGCACATCGCACACTCACATTGGTCCCTACCCTCAAGGAGCCCAAATCCAAGGTCCCCATTCATATACTAGGGCCAATTTTTGGACAGAAGCCAATTAACTTACCTGGATGTCTTTGGATTGTGGGAGGAAACCGGAGTACCCGGAGGAAACCCACGCAGGCACATGGAGAACATGCAAACTCCAGGCAGGAAGTGTCGTGGTTGGGATTCGAACCAGCGACCCTTCTTACTGCTAGGTGAGAAGTGGCAATGGTCATTAGATCTACTTGTTTCGAGCAAAAATGGCCACACATGGATCAAAATGCAGTTGGTCCCTGTTGAACTGTCTGAACTCGGATCTACCTATGGCCAGGTTCAGTTGTTAAATCCATATTTTATTATCGTAGAAAGATATTGGGCTGATCCATTAAAACTGAAGAGAAGAAAAATAGCAGCCAATTGCAGTCGTATCACACAGAATTCTTGTTTAATATTTCCCCCAAATAAACGTTGTAATCTGATTGGATCCTATTATTCGCAAATACAGTTCTCATCTTATTTTAATTCTCTTTTTAAATGAATATAGTCTTTGAAGTTTTTTTGTCTGTTATGGCTAGAGTAGGGAAGATTTAGAATGGGGGTCTGCAGCAAGCCAATCATAATCTACCCTTTGATCGTGGCCATGGTGGGTAATGAAGGGTTTTGCTTTTTACCGCTGACCCAGCTTGTTCTGACAACAAATTGAATTCTGCCTGTCCAGACCTTTCTAAGTTCCAGACTCTGATTGTCCCTTCTATGTTATAACGATGCCCGGCTTGAATTTCTTTCTTGATTTGACCCCTGGCTCACTTAAAGACTCTGCTTTGTCTGATGCTCCTGGCACTAAATCTGACTGTCTGGTGATGACCACCCAGCAAATATGCCTTGTCTGACTCTTGTACCATATTTACTGTCATACTGACCTTTGCCTAGCTTGGACCAACGCGCTGGTTACGTTACCGGTCTGCATGTTTAGATTTGATCATCTGGTGCATTAGATCTGAGGGTAGCCAAGCACTGATGAGGCATAAAAGACTGAACAGTCCAGCAGTGATAATCAACAATAGACAGTAGTCAGACCTTTGGAATACTAAACCAGCTAATAAAATGTCTGCTTGTACATGATGGGATTCCTTTAAAGCACCATTTCCTACCACCACCCCACCCCATGCAAAAATGCTGCAAAAAAAACTAGGCACTGATATAACAGGTCCCTGCGTGATGTGTGGGCTTGGATTTGGTAGCTGGTGCTACAGAAAGGTCCTCTCTGCCATGACGATATATCATTACCCGTGGTACAGTGTTATTCGGAGAGGGACACACAAAAAAAACCTCTTTTATTTATTAAGCATAAAAAACAAAAAAACATACAAGAACACTCGTCCAGAGTCTTAGCCAGCTTAGCCAACTTAAGCCAGCCATACATGATTTTTTATTTTTCTTCCAGTGGGTGGAATCTAAAAAAAAATTACAGATTCCCCCATCATACATTTGATGTGGATGGGGAAATCCTGTCGCTCAGCTATTGTACTCTGATAGAAGGGAAACGTACTCGCCATCAGAACACATTGATTAGCTTGCTGGCTATAGCTGATGGTTCGGGAAAAACCTGACAGGCCAGTTGTACAAAAGCTGATTGATAGATTGACTTGTGTACAACCAGCTTAGTCCATACATGGAAATTTGGCCAATCCCTGATGAACCGGACAATATTCAATCCATGTATGGCCGTCTTAAGACCCATATGCTTTTTATTATTACTAAATAAGATGATTTGTGAGCAAACCTCTAGTACCGGATGACTCTTTATATCACATTGCAATTACTGTATGTCTTAGAAGGAGGCTGATACTTTCTGTGCATTATTAGGGGGAGGAGGAAACACAAGCAGGAGTGGGCTGTATACTTTTCTTTTTCTATGGATACTTACCTTAGACCAGGGGTAGGCAACCTAGAGCCCTCCAGCTGCTACAAGTCCTATCATGCCTATGAAATTGTAACTTCCAGCCTTGCAATGCCTAATGGGAAATGTAGTTCCACAACAGCTGGAGGGCCCCAGTTGCCTACCCCTGCCTTAGACCCCCATGTCCCCTTGTCTATCAACATTAAAAAAATACTATAGCACACCTCCCAACTTTTTGAGATGGGAATGAGGGATGCCTATTAGCAAAGCTATGAAGGCATAGGACACGCCCCCTGTAAAGCCCCCTTAATGGAGAATTGTAGAAAAATAAATGATTGGGTAAACCAACAAGTACTTTTTTTACCACTACTATTCCTTTATATTGGCTTTTGAAACTTACAAATGCAGCAATTTAGAAATTGGTTGAAAGGTTTAGCACTTGGAAACACTTTTGGATAGATAAACAGTGCATTTTATAACTGCATAACTATAGAGTCTGACCAAAATGAGGGACAACTGAGGAGGAAAGAGGGACAGAGGGACTTTCTTCCAAATGAGAGACAGTCCCTCGAAATCAGGGACAGTTGGGAGCTATGCTATAGTTTCCCTTGGAGAGTCTGCAACACCCCAGTTTGGTCACCACATTGGACAACTACTAACAAACATGGACACAATCACTCTGACCAAACATTGAGTTTGGAGTTTTGGATGTTGTACGAATACAGTGGTTGTAGTAGGGGAAATGAAACATTCCAGATAGATACATTTACAAATGCATAATATAGGCTTCCCTACCTCACAATTGCCCGATTACCTGAAGCTGAACCCAGTACACTTTGCAATTCTTATACTAGAAGAGTTCAGTCTGGAAAAAGTCTCCAGTGTCAGAGGCTTGTTTATATGTCATCAGGTGTCTGGGTGCAGGTAAGGGGTGGGGGGTCCAAAGCTGCTCACTGACCCTTGTTAACATATACAAATGTGTAAAATTACTTTAGAAAGGAAAAAAAACAGTTCTAAAACTAGGCCCAGACATGAAATGACAGTTGCTTACTCCAGCTGTCCTTACCCAGATAAAGACAACTGCATTAGGTATATGGACCCTGCACATGACCACCAGCCCACCACTCTCTCTAAGAGGACATGTAATCAAGCAGGTTAGAAAACCTGTACTGATCTTAAAGCGGACGGTACCTGAAAAAAAAAAAAAAATTAAAAGCCAGCAGCTACAAATACTGCAGCTGCTGACTTTTAATAAATGGACACTTACCTGTCACAGGTTCCAGCGATGTGGGCAGCAGAGGCCGATCAATCGATCGGCTCTCTGCTGCTGCCGGCGCCATTCTCAGTGAGGGAATCAGGAAGTGGCTTCACTTCCTGGTTCCCTACTGCGCATGCGCGAGTCGCGCAGCGCAATGAGAATCGTCAGCGCTGTCTGCCGGGACACGTGTGTGTCCCGGCAGACAGCGCGCCAGGACAGGAAGTGGCGTAAACTCCCGTGGGAGTTTATGCCCGGAAGTGTCTTAGACAGGTATCTGCACCCCCTCCCCCCTGAAAGGTGCCAAATGTGACACCGGAGGTGGGGAGGGTTCCGAAAAGCGGAAGTTCCACTTTAGGGTGGAATCCCGCTTTAACCTCCCTGGCGGTATGATTCTGGCTGGAATTTTGTGCTGAAAGCGGTACAATTATTTTGCATGGAAATTTGGCGTTTTTTATATTGTAGGCATGCAATTCTTATGAATAACTCACTTAAATCTGTCCGAACCAGAGTCTAGTAGACATCCCGGGTATGATAAAGTTTGAAACACAAAATAATAAATTATAATATAATAAAAAATATATATAAAAATGATTCAATAATGTAATCAAATCAAAAACACTGAAATTTGCTCAGTTGCAGAATAGTCGCTGTCATTAAATTTAGTGTTTGATGATAAATTGTGATTCTAATTTTTTATCGGTGTTTTCTAGCTGGTCTAAAACCACTTTTGACATAAAGGGACACTTTTTGGTTGCTATGGACAATCTCCAGTTTCCAGGCAGAAAAAAAAAGTATTTTTATTATATAAAATGACATGCAGGGCACTGGGCAGACCACTAGGGACAAAGGGGATGTGTATTTTTTGTATACAGTACTGTAATCTGTAAGATTACAGTACTGTATGTGTATTGTGTTTTTTAACTTTTTTGAATTTGGCGCCGATCTCCGCTCCCGTGCGTCGGAACGTCGCAGGGAACGGAGATCAGCTGCACTCGGCACTGTGTGAATCGAGCGAGCGGACGGCTCGCTCACACAGCGGGGAGACATCGCAGGATCCAGGGGACAAGGTAAGTAACTTCCCCCCCTGTATCCTGCAATGCAGCCCGAGTCTGGCTCGGGGTTACCGCTCCTGGTAGAAAAAACTGAACCCGAGCCAGACTCGGGAACACCGCCAGGGAGGTTAAAGGAGAAGTCCAGCATGAGCTTGTTTGGCTGGGCTTCTCCTGTGAATCACAGGAGTGCAATTAGTTTTGCACTCCTGTGACCCGTTTTCAGCAGAGAGCGGGCTGAAGTCCGCTCTCTGTTGACGTCACAGGAATCAGTCCAGGCATGGCGTTATCACAACAATAAAGTCTGGATCTGCCAGGTGCCTGGACTGATACAGTCTCATGTAGAAAACTAACTTAATCTGCGTTTGTTTACTGTGGCTATTCAATAAAATGAAGACATTTTAAGAGCAACAACCGGAGTGCGGATCATTTTTTCTACATTACTCTACACAGCCAGCGATTGTGGATCAAGCACCTGGGAGCTCTGCTATCTATGTGGTGTATGGGTAGTAGAACTGACTTTTCTGTTTATACTGATACAGTCTCAGCCTCTCAGCGAGCCGCCCCTCCACAGCTCAGCGTTCCAGTGAGCGTGGAGGAGCAGAGAGGAGAGCTGTGACTGACAGTCAGCAGCTCTCTGCTAGGGGAGCTGAGATAACCGAGCCATCGGCGATGTTGGATCGCTCGGTTCTCAATGTAGAGGCACCAGGAGACAGATGCAGCATCCACCTAGGTAAGTATGAATCTAGAAAAAAAAAAACATACTTCTCTTTTAAGGCCACATTCACACTTGTAAATGGGCCTGACAGAATGTGGTAAAGCTTTGCAAAGAATACCCAATCACAATGGAGGTCAGCAGTGTTTCACCTCATTCACTAAGCTTGCAGAGTTCAACTTCCTTTGCCAAACGCACATCCTATTTTCCTTTAGTAAATCAACCTCAGTGTGGACCAGGGACCTCCCACTCTACCCCCGTCTCTACGCATTGATTAAAGCATTTGTAAAGTCCCTTTTCTTTCTTTTAAAATAATAAACATGTTATACTTACCTGCTCTGTGTAATTGTTTTGCACAGAGTGGCCCCAATACTCCTCTTCTGGGGTCCACCGCCAGCGCTCTCGGCCCCTCCTCTTTTTGGCGCTGCTTCCTATTGTGGCATACCTGAGGGCTTGACCCAAAGCCGTGCTGCCTGCTTCTATAGACACAGACAGAGAGGCTTAGCCAAGCCTGAACTCCACAAAGCCTATAAGAACGAGGAGAAGAGGAGAGAGCTGATACAGACGGACACAATGCTGGATCGATGCCTGACTCAGGTAAGTACAAGGGGACGATACACCGACTGAAACAGTTTTTACCTTAATGCAAGGAACAGCATAAAGGTAAAAAAAAGTTTAGGCTTTTTAACCACTTTAAAATGGTTCTAAAGGCTGAAGGTTTTTTACCTTCATGTATTCTATGTACCTTCTGTGTGCTGCACCCCCCCCACCTGAGCTCCCTCCGATTGAGGGATGTTCCCGATAGCCTCGGCTGTCCTCATTGGCTGAGACAGCAGCAGGAGCCCATTGGCTCCCACTGCTGTCATTCACAGCCAGTGAGCCAATAAGGAGAGAGTGGGTGCAGGGCCGAGCCGTGGCTCTGTATCCTAGGGACGCATAGAGCAGCGGCTCGGGGAGCGAGCAGGCAGCAGTGCCCTCAGGGCAAGCGGCTTTCTCTGGGGACACTTTTCGCGAGGGAGGAGCTAGAAGTTTCTGCGGGGGACCCCGAAAAGAGAAGAATCGTAGCTGCTCTTTTCAAAACCACTGCACAGAGCAGGTAAGTATAACATGTTTGTTATTTAAAAAACAAAACAAAGCTTTAATACCACTTTAAGCATAACTGCTCACCCCAGCAGCACCACTGACAGATTTGCTGAGTGGCGGTTCACACTTGTGCAATGTCAGACTTTGCATGTGATTCGCACCGCATTGCTCTGCAGATCACATGCGATGTCTGTGCGATGCGAATTTAGCCATACAGATTGTATGGCTGAATATGCATCGCATTCGGACCAAAATCGTGAAGGACCCTTTTTTTTTTGTCTGCACCAGAATCGCACTCACACCCATGCGATCCCATTCCTGTCCAAATATACAGTTTGCACTGCGATATGCAAACTGATCTGGGGGCATCATTAACTTTCTATTGACACACGTAGCGGTTTGCATAGGGCAGTGTGAACTTCCTGAGAGTTCTATACGATGCGCAAACCGGCACTGGAATCGCGCTGGTTCCCGCATCACGCTGGTGTGAACCGGCACTGACAGTGTTCAGATCAATAATTTCTATGCGCGCCCATAGCTCTGAAGCGGTTGAATTAAGTGGAGTGGGCTAAAAATTCTATTGTTCATGGTATCCAGTTATTCTCAAACATGAAATGCAGGAATGACTGTTGGAAACTTGTTGATTGCTCTGGAACATTTTCATATAGCACATTCTTCATACAAGTTCCAAAATAAATGGACAATAAAAATGTGGTATAAGAGACTTGTGTAAATGGACTTTTGTTGCGCCGGGTGGGGTCAACAGGTCCACCACAGCTCAAACGTCGGCCAATTCAGCAGGACAAATTTTGCGCTGTGTATGACAGGCTCTGTGCTTTGGCTATGCAGGGCAAAGCAATAGGTTCTTGCTAATGCAGACCAGCACAGACACATACTGTATAAGGCTGCTGAAAGTCCCGTATAAGCTACATGTTGCCAAAGTCATAGCGTACACTGGGCTGTGGACTCACCATGTGAAAGCACTGGGGGTTGTTTACTAAAACTGAAAAATGTGAAATCTGGTGCAACTCTGCATAGAAACCAATCAGCTTCCAGGTTTTATTGTTAAACCTTAAAGTGGTTCTAAAGGCAGAAGGCTTATATTCTCAATGAACTAAACAATAAACTTCCCTGGATTGTTTGTACCTATAGGTAAGCCCAGGGGCGTATGTACAGGGGTCGCAGGAGTTGCCATCATGACCGGGCCCCATGCTACACCTAAAGTGAAAGCAGTGTGTGCTGTGCTCTCTGTCGCCCCCTACAGTGAAGTACCTGTAAAACCTGGAAGCTGATTGGTTTCTATGCAGAGTTGCACCAGATTTCACATTCTTCAGTTTTAGTAAATAACCCTCAGTGCTTTCACATGGTGAGTACACAGCCCAGTGTGAGCTATGACTTTGGCAACATGTAGCTTATACGGGACTTTCAGCAGCCTTATACAGTATGTGTCTGTGCTGGTCTGCATAAAGATAAAGGACTGCGGTTTTTAAAAAGCGATCTGTATGTGTTTATATGTGTGTGTACGTATGTATGTGTATATGTATGTATGTGTGTGTGTGCATGTCTGTGTATGTGCATGTATGTGTGGGTGCATGTGTTTATATGTGTGTGCATATGTGTCTAGCGCTGGCTCCTGACGAGCAGGCGCTATTGTTTTTGAAAATTAAGTTGCCTGAAGCCACAGTTGGGTTTCAGGGTAATTTTGCTAAATTTTTGGTCTCAGTACCAGTCCAGCTGGGTTGCACTGGGTTCGCCTTGACCGCAGGTGTCGCTGTCACCGCCGGCAAGGGTAGAAACGCAGTCTAGCTGGATGCATTGAAAGCCACTTATCCCTCTGAACCAGCCCAGTGGGAGTGTTCTCCTGCATGTGAATTCTGGGGGGTGGTATTTAAGGTACCAATGCCATGTTGGCGGGGGATTGTTTTCTGTCTATTTGGTTCTGGTGGTCCTCCTGGTTCAGGAGAAGGCCGTGTGCAAGGCTGGCTTCTCTGAAGGAGCCTGGAGACTTAGTTGAAGGACGCAACCTGGATCACACCCATACGGTATCGCCGGGTCGGCTGAGAGAAACTGGTACCGTATGTTAGTTCTTTAAAGTTCATCAAATCCCTCAGTGAAGCTAAAGTGTAACCTACAAGTCTGTGGCAGAGACTTTATCGAGCTTCCTACCAGTTGCTGGGCCTAGTGAGAGAGGTCTATCCGGGGGGGTAAATGAATCCAGTTTGTGGAACAGCAATATCCATTGGACTCTTCTAGTATCTTCACCCTGCAATCTTAAGTACCTGAACTCACCCCTAACCCTCTACCCTTTATTACGAGACTTTGTCTTATTTTCCTAAATAAATAACATAAAAGAGGATTCAGTGTCAGTCTCAACATTACTTTGGGCCATTTTCCACGGGATCCCCAAGACGGAGAAGCAAGTAAGTGAGGTAACGGTAAGCCCAAATAAAACCAGCCGCTCCTTCGGGGACTGTGCATTTATATATAATGTGTGTGTGTCTGTTTATATATCAGTGTGTGCATATTTATATATGTGTTTGTGTGTGTTTATTTGTGTGTGTGTGTGTGTGTGTGTGTGTGTGTGTATATGTGTGCATATATGTGTGTGCATGTATGTGTATGTGCATGTGTTTATATGTGTGTGCATATGTGCATTTATATATGTGTGTGTCTGTTTATATATGAGTGTGTGTGTATTTATATATGTGTGTGTGTTTATTTGTGCATGTGTGTATGTATGTATATGTGTGTGCATGTGTTTATATGTGTGTGCATATGTGCATTTATATATGTGTGTTTATTTATGAATGTGTGTGTATTTATATATGTGTGTGTTTATATATATGTGTGTGTGTGTGTGTGTGTATTATGTGTGTGTGTGTATATATGTGTATGTACATGTGTGTGTGGGTACATGTGTGTTTACATGTATGTATGCACATTTTATGTATGCGCTTTTACTCCTAACCCCCTATATGTGTACAATCAAAAAAAAAATTTTCCCCCCGCAAACAGCAAAAAAATGCTGTTCCTCTGAAAAGAGATCCATTCTCAGATCGATTTTCAGAGGCATTTGACAGCCAGTAAAGAGGCAATAAGTTGCCTACTGACCGCCTGTTTTAACCCCCTGTACCCTAACTGAACAAGCTGAAGTTAGAAGCTGATTGGCTCTCATGCAGAGCTGCACCAGATTCTAAGTGCTCCAGTTTTAGTAATTCTCCCCACTGTCACATGGGGTGACTTACAGTATGTGGACTGTACAATTATTTTGGTATGTAGTACCTTCGATTGTAAGCTTCTTGAGGGCAGGGACTGATGTGAATGCACAGTATATATGTAAAGCGCTGCATACAATTGTTGGTACTATATACCGTATTTATCGGTGTATAACGCGCACTTTTTCCCCCTTAAAATCGTGGGAAAGTCGTGGGTGCGTGTTATACACCGATCCCCCCCAAAAAAGTGACAAAAAAAATCTGGCGCCGCCCAAAAAAACGAGTGCCGACGAAAAAGACCGATCTGACTGTTCGGCTCCGCTCGCAGTCCCGCCTCCCTGCTCTCGCTTCCGAAACAGCAGGGAGGCGGGACTGCGAGCGGAGCCGAACATACGGCTCGGGCTTTTCCGGCGGTGCTCTGGCTTTTCCAGCGGCGCTCGCTCTGTCTTTTCCGGCGGCGCTAGCTCGGTATTTTCTAGGCGGCGCTGTCTTTCTAGGCGGCAAATTTAAACGTGGCAAGCTCCAAATGACGCTGGCAAGCTGCAAATGACACTGACAAGCTGCAAATCACACTGGGCAAGCTGCAAATGACACTGGGCAATTCTGCAAATGACGCTGGGCAAGACTGCAAATGGCGCTGGGCAAGCTGCAAATGGCGATGGGCAAGCTGCAAATGGCGCTGGGCAACCTGCAAATGGCGCTGGGCAACCTGCAAATGACGCTGGGCAACCTGCAAATGACGCTGGGCAACCTGCAAATGACGCTGGGCAACCTGCAAATGACGCTTAAATGTAAGTTTTTTTTTTTTCCCTAGACTTCCCTCCTAAAACTTTTTTTCCTTAAATTGCCCTTCTAAACTTGGGGTGCGATGCGTGTTATACGCCAATAAATACGGTAAGTACCTGTATAAGTACCTATAAGTACCTGTAATAAATGCTCTATAAGTACCTGTAATAAATAAATACTAGTACCGCTATTGTCTGTAATGGCTCTTGCACACAGGCATACAAATGAAGCCTTCAGATCCATACAGTGTATATTTTTTTACAAGTCTGAACACAGCAGTATTGTACTTTTATGGACCCACCGATGCATGAAACGAAAGTAGAAAATTCTGCGGTCGCGATCTGCGTGATTAACATGGGTACACATATAAATACATGTAAATGCTGGGATTGAACATGTGCTAAAGCAATGGAAGAAGAATGATACGGGTGTGAACATTTTATGGCCAATTACGTGTCTAAGCGTAATTATGATGCACTACCGACCAATATGTGCGTTTTTAATGCAGGATCTTTCTGCCACAAAGACCCCGCGTAGATATCACTATTTTATTACGCCTGTATGCATCAGCCCTAATGATTTTATCTTTGTGCTATTATTCTATGCAAGTTTTTTTTTTTCTTTTTTTGATGTTAGAAGTACAATTTTATGTGTGCCCAATGGATAAGTGTATCGATCGCATCACAGAGAGCACACGCGTGTTCGTTATCTTTTTCCTCGGGATGAGTGGGGTTAACACACTTTCCATATAACATCAAGGGGGAGAAAAAAAAAAAAAAGACTTGTCACCAGAGCAAAGAACAGTCTCACCTCCTGCGTCATCGTGTTATTTGTATAGGGAGAAATGATGCAGTCTTGGGAGAGCAAACTCCTCCTTCCCTTCTCTCTCCTGATCACAATACTGGCGTCAGTGTGTCTCCTCTCTCTCCTGTCTCTCCCTCCTCCCCTGATCACACTACAACAACTGCCAATATGTCAAGGCATCTCCAAGATACATACATGGCTGGATTCATCCCATGGATCACTATGAGCACGCACTCACCACCACCCACCCCACCATCACCGTATATACTCTTCTCAGAACTTCATTAAACTCATGACAACGAAAAATAAATAAAAAAAGGGGGGTGATTTACAATATTTATGAAAAATTTAAAAACAGGATGTTTGTCCAAAGAATCAGATGTAACTGTCACTTTTTTTAAAACACAGAATCTACTATAACTATGGGTAGCAGCAACGTTTTTCTTTTGCTCTGGGTTGGCTTTAAAGTATACACAACAGGAACTGAAGTATGAAGACTGCAGGAAAGAAAAGTGAAACGAACGTTTCATCTCATCTCACGCAGCGGGAAAATAGAAGAATCTGCTTGCCTCTAGAAATGGCTTCACTATTCTGTATAAAGTCAGTGTGATCAAAGCAAACTCATCGTCACTGGTGGCACCATAATCTCCAGGATGCCCAGATCAGACAGAGACTTTATTATAGCCCACAATGTCTCTATTTCGTTATGCACCCCTGTGTTATAACACCCCTGGTGTTGGCACATTTATTTATTATTATTATTCTACAGGATTTATATAGCGCTGGCAGTTTATGCAGCGCTTTAAAGCAGTTTTACCCTCCAAAAAGTTTTTGTTTTTTTAAAGTCAGCAGCTACAAACACTGGAGCTGCTGACATTTAATAAGGACACTTACCGGTCCAGAAGCCTGTGACGTCGCCCCCCCACGAGGCCGATCCATCCAATCGGATCTGGTGTAGGCGCCGACATTGTAACTAATGGAAACCGGCAGTGGAGCCTTCAGGCTTCACAGCCAGTTACCTACTGCGCATGTGCGAGTCGCGCATAAATGGCCCAGTCGTTTTCTGGGACACACACAGCCGCGGCCAGGCAAGGACCGAAGTACACTATAGGGGTTATTTACGAAAGGCAAATCCACTTTGCACTACAAGTGCAAACTACAAGTGCAAAGTGCAGTGGAAGTGCAGTCGCTGGAGGGGAAGCTCTGCTGATTTTATTATCCAATCATGTGTAAGCTAAAATGCTGTTTTTTATCCCCCCCTCCCCTGGATTTACAGTGACTGTACTTCCAAGTGCACTTTCAGTGCAATTTCAAGTGCACGTTGCACTTGTAGTTTGCACTTGTAGTGCAAAGTGAATTTGCCTTTAATAAATAACCCCCTATGCACTTCTAAAAAGGTAAGGAAAAGAAAAAATCCGAAAACAAGGGGTCAAGTGGGTGGAATTCCACTTTAAGCACTTTTATAAGCATACACAGCTCTGACGTGTTCCCTCCAAATGTGTATCTGTAATTTTCAAATAATGGGGGGAGATTTTTCTAAAACTGGAGCAGAATCTGGTGCAGCTGTGCATGGTAGCCAATCAGCTTCTAACTTCAGCTTGTTCAATGAAGCTTTGATCATAGAACCTGGAAGCTGATTGGTTTCTATGCAGAGCTGCACCAGATTCTGCAGGCTCCAATATTAGTAAATCTCCCCCCAATGTCTTTAAAAATAACCAGAATAGGTAACCCAGGTTAAGGTAAAGATTCATTATTTACTAAGTTAAGACAAATTGTATAAGACCTCTTTTACACTGAGGCAGTTTTCAGGCATTTTAGCGCTAGAAATAGCCTCTAAATAGCGCCTGAAAACCGCCTCCCATTCATTTCAGGGTGTCTTTTCACACTGGGGCGGTGCGCTTGCAGGACGTTACAAAAAGTCCTGCAAGCAGCATATTTGGGGCGGTTTGGGGGCGCTGTAACCTGCCCATTGAAATGAATGGACAACGTTTCCAAAGCGCCTGAAAAGCGATTTGACAGCGCTGCAACACTGACGTTTTTAACCCCTACTTTGGGGTAAAAAGCGCCTCGCTAGCGGCAGAAAAGCGCCGCTTAAACAGCGCTAAAGCGCCGCTAAAAAACGAGCAGCACTTTAGCTTTAACGCAGCCGCGGCCCCAGTGTGAAAGGGGTATTATACAACTTGTATACTGAGAAGTGCCCCTCACCTACCAATGTTATAGCCTAATGCTAGCCATATACAGGGGGTCCCCGAGTTACGAACTCGTTAGGGACTGGCCGCCTGTACGGAAGTCGGAAATGTTCGTAAGTCGGCCGCGCATGCGCAGACCGACAAATACGGAGATTTCCGGACATTTCTGATGTTCCGTCTATTGCCGTTCTGCGCATGCGCTGCAAATTACGGACATTTCCGGCATTTTCCGAAGCTCCGTATGGCCGCGCATTGCGCAGAACGGCCGAAAAATGGCGGAGGGTCCCCGCAGCGCCCCGTTCGTAAGTAGGGGTTGTTCGTAGGTCGGGCGTTCGTAAGTCGGGGACCCCCTGTACCACACATACCAAACCCAGAAATTTGTCAGAAACTGGTAGATTCTGGAAAGATCGTTCAACGATCGCGCCATTGGTGGACCCAACTTTACCAACTATTTTGACTGTGGGCCTGGCTAATGTCAATGGATCTGAAGCGAAAACTTTTACCAGTTCAACTAAAGTGTATACGTGTATGTTGTAATCGAAATAAAAAGCATATTCTGTCTTGGATAATTTCTATATGTTTTCATTGTTATCCAACGATCACGTAAACAAATTTATTCTGTCAGTTAGTGGCCAATTTGCTTTCCACCGACGAATAATCGCTCAGTTACAATTGGCCGAAAGTTCTGTGCGTGTACGGCCAGCATAAGAAAGGCTTGTTTGTTTGCTTTGCTTATTCTGGATGTAATATTTATAAACAAGCACAGTTCAGCTCTAGCTGGAAAGTCACATGTAGCTATAGACTGTAGTACTTTCACCTCTAGAAGAGTCTGGTGTGTTATGGATCTACTACCTATAAGGAGAACTCAGCAGTTGCTAGAAAGTCTTCACATAGCTATAGATTGCAGAATTATTATAAGTCATGGAAGAGTTTGGTGTAATACGGATAGAAAATCAATAGGGGGATCAGAGTTCAGCAGTTGGTGCAATCTTACATATGGCTACGGATGATAAACTGAATAAAGACTGTCCTATGGACAAGTTTGGTGTGGTATTGATCCACATCACACCATACAATTTCTTAAAAAAAAAAAAAAAAAATTGATAGATAGACATGACCTATAGAAGAGTTTGGTGTAGTATAGATCTAATACCTATAAAGGGGAAGTAACACATAGCTGAAGACTGCAGTACTATGACCTATAGAAGAGTTTGGTGTAGTATAGATCTAATTTCTATTGATATATAGAATATATAAATATGCAGTATTATGACCTATAGAAGAGTTTGGTGTAGTATAGATCTAATTTCTATTGATATATAGAATATATAAATATGCAGTATTATGACCTATAGAAGAGTTTGGTGTAGTGCGGATCTCATTTCTACTGATATATAGAATATATAAATATGCAGTATTATGACCTATAGCAGAGTTTGGTGTAGTGCGGATCTAATGTCTATAAAAAAATGTTAGCAGTAGCCGGAAAGTCACATGTAGCTATAGACAGCAGTAACCTATATAAGTGCTCGGTGTAGTATGGATCCAATACCTAAAAGGCCATCGGATCTCAATAATTACAGTTCAGCAGCAGATATGGTTTTATGTGTAACTATAGCCTATAAAAAGAAAAAAAAAATGTCCAGACTATAAAAAGTGTAAAGACTATTCTATAGATTATAGGACGAGTAAATACTATCCTATTGATTATAAAAAGAATAAAGGTCGTCCTATATACTAATAAGAAGGATATAGACTATCCTATAGACTAAAAATAAGGAGTAAAGGCTGTCCTATAAGCTATAAGAAGTGTAACGAGCCTCCTATAGACTAAAACAGGAGTAAAGTCTGCCCTACAGACTATAAAAAATAGAGTAAAGACTGCACTATAGGTTATAAGAAAACAAGACTATCCTATAGACTAGAAGAGAGGTGTAAAGACACTAAGTATAGACTGTATGAAGAATAAAGACTACCTTATAGATTATAAGAAGAGTAGTGACTGTCCTACAGACTATGAAAAAAAGGAAAGTTTATCCTATAGACTATAAGAGGAGTAACAAATATTGTATCTATAAAATAACGAGTGTCCTATAGACTATAAGAGGAGTCAAAAAGTGCCCTATAGGCTATTAGAAGAGTAAAGACTTCTTACCAAGTATAAGAAGAGTAAAAAGTTTCATATAGACTATAAGATAAAGAATCCTATAGACTATAAGAGGAATAAAATAAAGAGTGTCGTATAGATTATAGTAAAAGAGTAAAGACTATCCTATAAACTATAGGGGGAGTAAAGAGTGTTCATAGTCTATAATAATAAAGAGTGGGTGTATAGTATAATAATAAAGAGTGGGTGTATAGTATAATAATAAAAAGTGAGGTGTATAGTATAATAGTAAAGAGTGGGGTGTATAGTATAATAGTAAAGAGTGGGGTGTATAATAATAAAGAGTAGGGTGTATAGTATGATAATAAAGAGTAGGGTGTATAGTATAATAATAAAAAGTGGGGTGTATAGTATAATAGTAAAAAGTGGGGTGTATAGTATAATAGTAAAGAGTGGGGTGTATAGTATAATAGTAAAGAGTGGGGTGTATAGTAATAAAGAGTGGGGTGTATAGTAATAAAGAGTGGGGTGTATAGTATAATAATAGTAAAGAGTAGAGCATGTCCTATAGCTAACAGACAGTAATTGAGGAGAGCGATGTACTAAGCCCCATAATGTAATGATAAATGGAAGGTGACCCATGGTGCGATGTATAATGAGGAATCCAATGCGGTGTGATGGAAGGAGGGTGCCCCATTGCCCGGTGTACACCGCCCTCACCCAGGGCAGCGCTATGATGGAATAGAAGGTGTCCCCTTACCTGTGTGTGGTGTCCGGTGGGGTACGGAGGAGTGAGGCGGCTGTGTCTGGAGGAGGAGGAGGAGGAGGAGGAGGCAGCACACAGTCAGGCGTCAGTCAGGCTGGAGCCTCTCCGGCTGCTCTGTCACTGAGTATTACTGCGCAGAGCTGGAACTGACCCAGGACACGTCTTCCTCCTCTCCCAGCCAGTCCTGGACAGGAGGGGGAGGGGAGGGGGGCAGAGGTGGGGGTGTAGGGGAGGGAGGGGGGGTGTAGGGGTTGGAGGTGATGGAGGTCACACAGTCTAGGAATGAGAGGATGGCTCAGCAGGCTGTCTGGACTCCTCCAGTGTCATTATCATAGGAGGGGGACACCCCCAATACCAGAGTGGGCACCTTCCCTGTCCTGGGTGAGGACTTCTCATCCTGCCACCCATTATACCGGGCACTGTGTGCCATATTCTATCATTTAAATTGGATTTGTATAGAGCCAACAGTCTGCATAGCACTTTACATGAGACAGGTCAGGTACATTGTACATCAATACAAGGCATTTAAAGTGCAAAAGCAAGCATAGCTTAGCTCTTAGGTGTGAAGGCTGCATTCGTTTTCTTTTTTTTAGTCTTTTTTTCCTTTATTTTCACTTGTGGATCCTGCTGGCAAGTCCATTGTTTTCTACAGAACAAGCTGTCCTGCAGATGTGGCAAATAGAAGGTTAAGAGCCCTTTCACACCTAGTCCGCCCCGTTCATTTTAGCGGGAAATTACTGGCGATGCAGAGCCGCTTTGCGGGGTGGGAGCAGGCGCTTTTAACCCCAAAGAAGGGGTTAAAAGGGCCCATGTTGCAGCGCTGCTGAATCACTTTTCAAGCACTTCGGCAGTGCTGCCCATTCATTTCAAAAGGCAGGGCGGTGTGGGAGTGTATACAGCGCTCCCAACCCACCCCAAAGATGCTGCTTGCAGGACTTTCCCGTCCCACAAGCGCACCGCCCCAGTATGAAAGCACTCGGGCGTTCACACTGGGGCTACAGAACAGGCAGTTTACAGGCGCTATTTTTAGCGCTAAAACGCCTAAAAAGCACCTCGGTGTGAAAGGGGTCTTAGACAAACCATTTACACCGAAATGGGAGATTACAATGATCGGCTTTTATATATTTACAGTAAAACCTTGGATTGTGAGCATTCGTTCGTTTCAGAAACATGCTTGTAATCCAAAGCACTTGTATATCAAAGCGAATTTCCCCATAAGAAATAATGGAAACTCAGATGATTCGTTCCACAACCATTTATTCATAGTCCTTCAGTTTATAGTCCATATAAAAAGATTATAGCAATGTGATGGGTTGTGTAACCATAAAATATCCATCCACAAATGGAAGCCTCCACATGGGGATTAGAAGCAAAATCCAGCAGGAGCTACAGAGTATAAAAGAGAAGAGAGGCACCTCTAAGTGAAGCAATATGTTGCTAAATGTTGTACCTTCATTAAATGTAACCATATTGCTACACTTAGAGGCGCCTCTCTTCTCTTTTATACTCAGTTGTGAGATGACGCTACTTGTATATCAAGACATTGCTTGATTATCAAGTCAAAATTTATTAACAAAATGTTGCTTGTCTTGCAAAACGCTCTCAAACCAAGTTACTCTCAAACCAAGGTTTTACTGTATGTAAAACCTTTATTTCAAAAGGGGTGTAACTGCCTATAAAGTATTAGGTGAAGTTAGGCTTCAATTTGTTAGTGTATTTAAATCTGCTAGTACATCTAATGCCTTAACCGCTTTTTCTCCCTTTTTAACCGATTCCCGACCGCCTCACGCCGATATACGTTGGCAGAATGGCACGGCTGGGCAAAACCACTTACCGGTACGTAGTCCTTTAAGAGCCCAGCTGTGGGTCGCGCGCGCGACCCGGTCAGGAGCTCCGTGACCACAGCCGCGGGACCAGCGGACCGGATTGCTGCTGGTGTCCTGCGATCGGGTCACAGAGCTGAAGAACGGGGAGAGGTCTGTGTAAACAAACCTCTCCCCGTGCTTCCTACACTGCCTGTCATTGATCGGCTGTTCCCTGTCATCGGGAAAGCCGTTCAGTGACGTTAGACGTACAGCCACGCCCCCCTACTGTAAAAAAAAAACAAAACACGTCACACTTAGCCCCTCCCCGCCCCCTAGTGGTTAACTCCTTCACTGCCAGTGTCATTTACATAGGAATCAGTGCATTTAAATAGCACTGATTTCTATATAAATGACAATGGTCCCAAAAATGTGTCAAAAATGCCCGATGTGTCCGCCATAATGTCGCAGTCACAATAAAAATCGCTGATCGCCGCCATTACTAGTAAAAAAAGAAATAAAAATAATAATAAAAATGCTATAAAACTATCCCATATTTTGTAAACGCTATAACTTTTGCTCAAACAAATCAATAATCGATAATTGCGATTTTTTTTTACCAAAAATATGTAGAAGAATACATATCGGCCTAAACTGAGGAAAAAAAATGTTTTCTTTTATATATTTTTTGGGGATATTTATTATAGCAAAAAGTTTAAAAATATTGCATTTTTTTCAAAATTGACGCTCTATTTTTGTTTATAGCGCAAAAAATAAGAACCGCAGGGGCGATCAAATACCACCAAAAGAAAGCTCTATTTGTGGGAAAAAAAGGACGCCAATTTTGTTTGGGAGCCACGTCGCACGACCGTGCAATTGTCAGTTAAAGCAACGCAGTGCCGAATCGCAAAAAGGGGCCTGGTCTTTTGGCTGCAAATTGGTCCGGGGCTGAAGTGGTTAAGGGTAGCATTCATTAAACTATTTCAGACATTTGGTGTTTACAAGTTAAAATCTGTATTTTTTGCTAGAAAATTACTTTGAACCCCCAATCATTATATATATATATTTTTTAGCAGAGAATCTAGAGAATAAAATGGCGATTGTTGCAATATTTTATGTCACACGGTGTTTGTGCAGCGGTGTTTTAAGCGTAACTTTTTGGGAAAAAGATACTTTCATGAATTTTTTTAAAAACAAAACAGTAAAGTTAGCCCAATTTTTTTGTACAATGTGAAAGATGATGTTACGCAGAGTAAATAGATACCAAACATGTCACGCTTTATAATTGCACGCACTCGTGGAATGGCGACAAACTACGGTACCTAAAAATCTCCATAGGCGACGCTTTAAAAACATGGGTACATGTGTACCGGGATGATGCCTGCAGCTGCGGGCATCATCCCGGTATAACCCCCGAAACCGAGTGCCGAAACCGAGTGCGCATATCTGCGTACGCTCGGCGGGAAAGGGTTAACCTAAATCTTTTGCATTTATAGCTTCATCTTTGCACCTAACTCCTGACGAATGGTAAAGAGCCAGGAAACACGTAGAGTATTTAAGGGTGCCCTGACAGGGTCGGCGTATCATTTATTTAATTCTATTAGCCTGTATATACTACTTATGTTATGTACCTAGATTTTATCAAGTCCAATGTTATGTATGTGTATTCTTGTGTGTGTGTATGGCAGCTCTTTTTCATATGGTTTATCACCAGCTATAAACGCATTATGTATCTCCTGAATATGGACTGTTCCAAAGTACCTATATTTGATCAACAAAATATATATTTGGGGCGGCACAGTGGTGTAGTGGGTAGTACTCTCACCTAGCAGTAAAAAGGGTAAAAAGTTCAAATCCCAACCACCACCTGCCTGGAGTTTGCATGTTCCCTGCGCCTGCGTGGGTTTCCTCCAGGTACTCCGGTTTCCACCCACACTTTTATATGTATACCAGGGATGGAGGTGTGTCATTGCGGTGGTGGTCAGGTGACACCCCTCTTTTGTTTAAATTTCCACTTACATCCATAAATCGTAAAACAGCGCTATACAGAAAATCCTCACTGGCCAAACATACAACAGACAACCCGCACTTCTGGAAATGACAACGCACGGTGACGTCAGCACATCGCTCGACTGTACGCGTTTTGTCGCGTGACGTCGTCCAGGGCAAACTGCTATACTCTTTATAGCAAACTATGTAATATAAAATAGGGATATTTAGTTCACACATATATACCAATACATGTTTAAGCTGGCCAACTGCTTCAAAGTAATCCCTCTTTAGTCAGTAGCCAGCGGGGGATATGCCTTATGTGCAGGGCCGTCTTTAATATTGACTGGACCCTGGGCGAATATTTTATTGCCCCCCCCCCCCATGCAATTTCACTCTCCACCTGCTCTGAGACATACAATAAATAGCAGCTAGACTTAAAATCAGTTACTGTATCAGATCAGGCAGCAATTGGTTGCCAGCAGTTACAACATATCATTACTGCTTGCTAACTGGTTGCTAGAGGTTTACAGCACACTTTACAGCTCACTGATTAGTTGCTAGAGTTTACAGCAAATGATTTCTGCTTGTTAATTGGTTGCTAGAGATGACTGTACAGTAATATTGCTCACTGATTGGTTGCTAGAGGTTACAGCACATCATCTCCTTACTGTGGGGAGCATGATATACATATGCCGCCTTTATTTACATATCAATGCCGCTGGCCGCAGCTATTTACTTAGTAATGCCACCGCTATTTACATATGAATGCTGTTTTTTTACAAGTAAACACAGGGTCTGCAGGTGAGTCACCTGTACACAACAATAGGGCAGAGCTGGGCAGCATTTGTACCAGCACTTCACACCGAGATATCGGGACACAGCACAGGACTAAAACTTCAAGGGACAAGGGAATTTAAACTGGGATAGTTGGCAAGTATAAGGGCAGCTGCTTTGGGCCCCACAACAATGACAGGGCCCAGGGCAGCTTCCCCTTTTGCCCTGCCTTAAAGACGGTCCTGCTTATGTGATGGGGGTAGCAGTGGGTGAACTTCATCAGGCAGTGATGTCATCAAGTATCTCCAGCTGGTTTGTTTACAAAAAGAAGCCAACAAAAACATTTAGGGATCTGTCATTTAGCGGCGATAGCACTAACACTTAGCATTCAGTTTTAGTGTTCAACATCGGAAAGGTAGTTTGCAGGGGGAGAGCAAGCAAGGCCTATGTTGCGGGGACAAAAGCTCATCCTTATGTCCGGCCTGCCAAAGGGGATGTGGGGGTACTTATCAGAATCTGTAAGAATAGAGGAGCCCCCAGATATCCAGCCCCCTTGGGTGAATGTGTACAGGGTACATATTACCTCTACTACTCATTTAGAAAAAAGGCAGTTGCTGGGTGATGTCATTAACAAAATATGGTCATCATCAAATTTGGTCAATGACATCAATCAGAATCCCCAGCTGGTTGATTTACAAACAGAAGCCGGTGGGGGATCTGTCATTATGCGGTGGTAGCGCTATTGCCACAGAATGACTCATTTGGAGTACTAAAGCTGCGTACACATGGATTGAAATTCGTTTGGCTGAGCAGCCCAGTTTTAGCCTATGTTCATATTGCATGCCTAATCGGAGCCTAATGGCACCATCCGAATCGGTGTGACGCCAACTTTGCGTCACCGTACCGATTCCCAAAAGTAGTTTCTGCACTACTTTTGGCAACTTCGGGGGCAATTTCAATAGACATCTGCGCAAGAACCCGCACAGATATCTGTCAACTCGCCCCCCGAAGTCAGACTGAAATGTGGGTTTGAAATTGTGCTAGTTTAGCTGAACTCGCACGATTTCAAACCCGCCCTCAGTGTGAACGTGGGCTTAGGCTGGGGGGTCCGGTGCGTCCCCATTCCAAATTGGCTTCTGTGGAACGGTCTTGCTGGAAAACCTGCATTTGATTGGTGTATTCTGACAGTGGAGTAGTCCTCGCTGTCAGAATACAATAGCACAGGGAGGGAGATTTCCTGCATCCACATACCTTGAATGGATGCAGGAATCTGTGAGTTTTTTCTCGTTTAGCTGGCTGGTTGAACAAAAAAAAAAAAACTTGCCATGGGTACCCGGCCTAAATTGCAATCCAAAACCAGGGACGGCTCCATAAAGAGCACACAGGTGCCACTCCCGCCCATCCATCACCGCCTCCCCCTATCCATGCGTCCGGCCCCTTTCAGGATGCCGGATGCATGGATTCCAATGCGGGGGAGGGTTGAAGCACTGATTAGAACCAGAGATTCAAAATAGGGTGGGCTCGGGGTGCTGAGAATGCGCTCACAGCCCACCCAGGTGTGTTACAACAGCGAATGAATATTCGCTGTTGTAACACTGATCCTCCTCCCTGGCCCATCAGGAAGCAGGTTTTAATACCCGTCACCCGATTGGCTGAAAGGACAGACGATCTTATTGGATGCCTAGGAGGAGGGGAGGAGCCGCATGCTGGAAGCCGCCGATGGAGGAGAGGACACGGAGCCGCTGCCCGCCCAGATAGGGTAAGGGGGGGAGGTGCCGCCGGCCGCTGGGGAGAGGGGGTGGTTGTTTGCCACCCCCCCAAAAAAAAAAACACCAGCTACCACTGTCCAAAATCACACAACTGAATATCCCCCAGAAAGCTCTTGCTATTACAAACTAGGTTTGAAAGCAGAAAATTGTCCTGTAGGGATTTGAATCAAGAATCGTGAAATCAAAAATCACCTGGCTGTGTAGCTTTAGACCAAAGCAAGCAATAGATTATCCAATTTTCTTTCCATTAATTATGGTTTGAAGAAAAGAAAATCGCTCGATCTACACATCAGTACAGTCAGTGTTGATGGGGGAATCCCTCCCGCTGCGCTATTGCATCCTGACAGCGGGGGGTTTCCACAATGTCAGAATACAATGATATGGCCGCCGGCAATGATCACATGAGAAAAGCCCAGCAGGCTGGATGTACTAAAATCATTCGATAGATAGTTTTTAGTACAACCAGCCTGCTCATAGATGGCTTGAAATGTGTCCGGTTCTTGCTGAAACAGTGTTGTGTCGAATACTGTCCCCCGTCGAATAGTGTCCGCCTTGTACTGCGCTTGCGCAGTACAGAGGACAAGGAGACGCCGAAGGACTCTGAAGATGAACGGCGCCTGCGCCGTGAGTCCAGGCCCAAGCCCCACCATCCAAGTGGACATAGAGTTAGAATAAAAAATAGCCTGAGCGAAGCGAGGCTGTGCCCGAAGCGTGGCGAGCGAAGCTGCCCACGAGGGGCCCTGATACTATGTGCTATCGTATGTCCACTTGGATGGTGGGGCTTGCACCTGGACTCAGTGCGCAGGTGCCGTTCTTCTTCGGAGACATTTGGAGTCTCCTTGTCCTCCGTACTGCGCAAGCGCTGCGCCTGCGCAGTACGGGGCGGACACTATCCGATGGGGGGACAGTTTTTGGCAGAACACCGGACAAATTTCAATACGTCTATGGCCTGCCTAAGACTGGGGTGAAAAGGGCAATTTTCGATCTCAGAGTCTAAAATAATCGCCTAGAGATTAAATTGCTTTTATGCACAGTTGTCACATGATTTATGGCGATGCAATCTTGCACGGTTGTCCTCTCGGTGCAGGGGGAATTCTGCAGGTATGTAACAAGCATTTCCTCTTAGAAAATTGCCAATCACTTGCAGGTTGCATATATAAATAATTAATCACACAGCCAATTCCTTTGTATAGAAGCCATTGATCATACATTGCTCATACACAATATGTGGGATGCAGCTGAATTGCGACAATGTACGTACGCTCACAGGAGATCAGTTGCACAATCTGTAGACTGTACTAATGTAGATTACTTGTGTAATAATTACCTCCAAATACAGTGAGTGATCTCAGGAAATTTGAGTTACGCAATTGTGCAGCTAAAAATCGCCTGTGTAGCCCTAGCCTAAGGTTAGACACACGGATGATTTTTAGAAGTGCAAGTATCTATAATCGCCAGTGCTGTAAATAATACAGTTGCATAAGGTAAAGGATGATCTCTAAAATTGGGAGCATTGTGCAAACATTAGCAATGAATTGCTCCTATATGCTTCACTTCATTGTTTCCTATGGGGAAGATTTACAACTGTTGGTGCACACAGAATATGGTGCAGTTCTGCATAGAAACCAATCAGCTTCTAGGTTTTATTATCAAAGCTTAAAAGAGAAGTATGGGCTTTGTTTTTTGTTTCATACTTACCTATGTGGCACCCTGGTGTTTAGGCCAGGTAGCGCCTAAATTTACCTGCCAGGTATAGCTGCCTTGGCTAATTGTTGAGGATCGATTGATTTCATCCTAATGCCCTGTACACACGATAGGATTTTCCGACAACAAAATCAATGGGATTTTTTCCGACGGATGTTGGCTCAAACTTGTCTTGCATACACACGGTCACACAAAGTTGGTCGGAAATTGCGAAAGTCAAGAACGCGGCGACGTACAACACGTACGACGAGCTGAGAAACATTAAGTTCAATAGCCAGTGCTGCTCCTCTGCTTGATTCCGAGCATGCGTGGCACTTTGCGCGTCGGAATTGTGTACACGCGATCGATTTAGTTGTCGGAAAATTTGAGAACCAGATCTCAAATTTTGTGTGACGGAAATTTCTATGGAAAATGTGTGATGGAGCCTACACGCGGTCAGAATTTCCGACAACAAGGTCCTATCACACATTTTCCATCAGAAAATCCTATCGTGTGTACAGGGCATAAGTTTGTAATTTCTGCTAGGTGGCCGGGTACCTGGTGGTATTAGATATGAGAAGGGCAATGCAAGGTCAAATTATGGGTATATGGGGTATCTCAGCCAATGGGCAGGGGTTTTCTTGGATCCCTTGGCCTGCTGGGAGAGCCTATATATTTGGTGGAGTAATTGGCGTTCTGTGCCACCTGGATGGCTGTCTGGGTGGATGTGTGTTGTATTGCCCGGGATGCTAGGCCTATCCCGGGCACATCTGGCTGCTAGGCTGTCTGAGGGTCTATCCAGAAGCAAGAGAGCAGTGCGGGGTGGGGATTGCGGCTTGCAGTCCAACCAGAAGAGACGGTTCTGCCGGCCGGAGAACCTGTCGTGGTCGGAGGTAGAGGAAAAGTTGTCGCCAGTAAGGGACCATCCACCTTATTACCAGGGACCACAGTGAGTAGCTGAAGCAAGTACCGGAGCAGAATTCTCACCAAACGGGGATGGTGAAATATTGGGAAACTTCAGTGGGTATCAAACCAGGGACCCAGCCAGCAGAGGTGATGTTTGCAGAGCAGCCTTGTGTGTCAAGCCAGGGACCGAGCCGGCCAGTGGGGAAGCTTGAGAAATATCTGGAGTGCCAAGCTAGGGACCCAGCAGAGAGGTGGGGGTGACGCTTGAGGAAGATACTACAGCGAATATTGGAGGAGCTCAAGGGATTCAGTGGCAGTAAATAATCTAGTCTAGTGAGAGAGAGACTGGGAGTTCAGTGGGCTGAAGAACTACAAGAAGTTATTGTAGTGGAAGTGAAGGAACTGTTACACTTTGTGTTAGGAACTTTTAAAGACTGTTGCCATAGGAGACAGCATTCCTACACATGCAGATGTGGCGTCTTGCTGGATGCCTTTCCCTGCATGGCTGTCCTCTTATTGAAGTCTCAGAGGCTGCCAATCAATCTTGCAACTACCTAAGGGTGTCCTGGCCCTAACCCTCTCTCCCAAAGTTCTGTAAAGAGAAATAAAATCTATTTTGCATTCAAGAAGTGTCTGGCGCCCAGTGACTCTAACCATAGGCATGCGCGGGGTGTGCCTGAAAGGGGGCGGAGCCACATACACGGAGCAGCCGACCCAGCCCTTATCCCGTCAGCTGGTGTATGATAGCTGTTTGGTTCCGCCCACCCCTGACATCACCGCAGAGTTTTGACAGCTAATCTCTGCAAGCAGGGACATTACATGACAGTTTAACGCACTTAAGGGCTCTTACAAGCCTGGCGATCTGCTCAATGTGAAACTCCCCCTCTCCTCTATCAGTGCCAATCAATGCCACCTGTCAGTGCCAACCAATGCCACCTATCATTGCAACCTGTCAGTGCCAATCAGCGCCAACCAATGCCATCAGTCAGTGCCACCTGTCAGTGCCAATCAGTGCCAACCAATGCCACCTATCAGTGCCAATCAGTGCTACTTGTCAGTGCCAATCAATGCCACATATCAGTACCACCTATCAGTGCCAACCAATGCCACCTGTCAGTGCCAATTAGTGCTACCTGTCAGTGCCAATCAGTGCTGCCAATCAGTGCCAACATATGCTACCTGTCGGGCGTTCAAGCCCAGAACTATTTGGGCCATTCGCATCAAATTCGTGTGATGCGAACAGGCCACAATGCACTGCGCCAGTCGCAGTGCATTGCTGGCTCATGATTGGCCAAGCATGCACTGTGATCCCGCATGCTGGCATGCTTGGCAAATCATAGAGCCAGCGGTGAGGAGAGCAATAATTGGTCACAGGCAGGATGCCTGTGGCCAATTATAGCTCAGGGGGTTTAGTACACGCCCCACACTATAAAAGGCCGCCGCGCCGGCGGCCTCGTATATTGTGTTCCAGCGTGTCAGTGATATTATGTGCTGTGATCCATTCTGCAGTGCTGCTGACTGCTGACATTATCTGTGCTGTGATTCTGGGGATTAGTGTGTGCATGCTGTTAGTACAGCATTGCAGTATCACATTAAAACACCTTCCTTTCCTTTCTTCATCCTGTTGTGTCATCTAAGGCAGCCATCTGCGGCTAATGAATTGCCGGTTCCCGTAACACAGAGAACAGTCATTCATTGAAAGTCATTGATAAAAAAAATGTCATTGATAAAAAAAAAAAAAAAAAAGCGTAGGGGTCCCAACAAATTCAATTACCAGGCCCTTCAGGTCTGCTATGGATATTAAGGGGAACCCCGGCAAAAAAAAAAAAAATGGCGTGTGGTCCCCCTCAAAATCCATCCCAGACCCTTGAGGTCTGGGTTGGATTTTAAGGGGAACCCCGGCCAAAAAAAAAAAAAATGGCGTGGGGTCCCCCTCAAAATCCATACCAGACCCTTATCCGAGCACGCAACCTGGTAGGCCGCAGGAAAAGAGGGGGGGACGAGAGCGCCCCCCTCCCTCCTGAACCATACCAGGCCACATGCCCTCAACATTGGGAGGGTGCTTTGGGGTCCCCCCCAAAGCACCTTGTCCCCATGTTGATGGGGACAAGGGCCTCTTCCCCACAACCCTGGCCATTGGTTGTGGGGGTCTGCGGGCGGGGGGCTTATCGAAATCTGGAAGCCCCTTTAACAAGGGGACCCCCAGATCCCGGCCCCCCGTGTGAAATGGTAAGGGGGTACATTTGTACCTCTACCATTTCACCAAAAAAGTGACAAAAATTGTAAAAATTACAGGAGACGGTCTATGACAATTCCTTTATTAAAATCTTCTTTTTTCTGGTCTTCTTCCTTTCTTCATCCTTCGGTTTCTTCATCTTCTCCTTCCGGCATCTTCTTCCATCTTCTTCTTCCTCCGATCCGCTTCTTCTTGCTCTGGTCTTCTCGTCCGGCATCTTCTTCCACGGCGTTGGTGTCTCTTCTGGGCAGCTCCGCGCAATGGGAGGCTCCCGCTGTGTGAGGCTTCGCTGCGTCTGACAGGTCTTTTATAACGGAGGGCGGGGCCACCTGGTGACCCCGCCCCCTCTGATGCACGGGGAGGCCATGGGAAATTCCCTATGGCTTTCCGCATGACGTCAGAGGGGGCGGGGCCATGGAAGAAGATGCCGGACGAGAAGACCAGAGCAAGAAGAAGCAGATCGGAGGAAGAAGAAGATGGAAGAAGAAGATGGAAGAAGATGCCGGAAGGAGAAGATGAAGAAAGGAAGAAGGAAGACCAGAAGAAAGAAGATTTTAATAAAGGAATTGTCAAAGACCGTCTCCTGTCATTTTTACAATTTTTGTCACTTTGTTGGGGGTGAATGGTAGGGGTACTTTTGTACCCCCTTACCATTTCACACAGGAAGGGCGGGATCTGGGGGTCCCCTGGTTAAAGGGGGCTTCCAGATTCTGATAAGCCCCCCGCCCGCAGACCCCCCACAACCAATGGCCAGGGTTGTGGGGACGAGGCCCTTGTCCTCATCAACATGGGGACAAAGTGCTTTGGGGGGGACCCCAAAGCACCCTCCTAATGTTGAGGGCATGTGGCCTGGTACGGTTCAGGAGGGAGGGGGGGCTGCTCTCGCCCCCCCTCTTTTCCTGCGGCCTGCCAGGTTGCGTGCTCGGATAAGGGTCTGGTATGGATTTTGAGGGGGACCCCACGCCATTTTTTTTCTGGCCGGGGTTCCCCTTAATATCCATAGCAGACCTGAAGGGCCTGGTAATTGAATTTGGGGGGACCCCACGCTTTTTTTTTTTTATCAATGACTTTCAATGAATGACTGTTCTCTGTGTTATGGGAGCCGACAATTCATTAGCCGCGAGTGATTTTAAATAGCTTTTTTTCCTGCAAAATTACACTTTGTGTAGGGACAGTTCTAAGCACGGGAAACATGCGCCCCTTCACAGGCATACTATACACACACCCCAGGTACGAAATTTAAAGGAATATTACACTTTTATTGTTTCACTTTAAGCATTATTAAAATCACTGCTCCTGAAAAAAACGGCCGTTTTTTTTTAAAAAAAAATGTTGCATTGATACATGTCCCCTGGGGCAGGACCACTTTTTATGACAATAACATGCATATTAGCCTTTAAAATTAGCACTTTTGATTTCAAACGTTCGCGTCCATTGTAATTAATAGGGTTCCTAAGTTCGCACAGACTTTAGGTCCGTTTGTGGGTTCTGGTGCGAACTGAACCGGGGGGTGTTCGGCTCATCCCTATTTGGGGGAACGGTGCTCTTTGTGAGCTGTATGCACTTGAGGTGGTGTTACTTTGGATTCAGGTCCATGTCTCCCCAAGACACACAGACTCTGGGAACCCTGTATGTGCCATGTTGGAAATGGTGCCTGATTCATACTGTTGAGACACATACTGTTAGATGCTAATGTCATCAACTCCAGCCACCTATCTGTTGTCTTCTATAATGTAAATGAGTGTAGTCTGGCTTGCCACAGCTTCTAAGAGTATTTCACCCATTGTTGTTTGTGCTAATTAACCCTGCAATTGTATGAGTTCTGTGTTGACGTTTATGATAATGTGTATTGTAGAGTCAGTGAGCTAGGAGACGTGAAGTCTTACCCTAAAAGGTCATATCTCTGAGTCACCTAGTCTGGGTAAATGATTAGATAACTAGCTCATGTTAATTAGGTTTCTGGTTACAGTTTTTAATGTAAGCCTGCTGTATATATTTGTGTGTCATCTCAAATAAAGCAGTCCATGTTCAGCAATCAAACAAGTATCGTCTTGTTTTGTGCTTGTGAGCGGTTGGAATATCTGATATCTGTATTCAGACTGGGCGTTAGTATATGTATATGATGAAAACACTCAAGTGGGGTGTAGGGACGTTTCGTTACAAGTGCGGCCAATCAGTGTTGCCTATCAGTGCCCATCACTGCCGCCTATCAGTACCAACCAATGCCACCAATCAGTGCCATCAGTGCTGCCAATCAGTGCTGCCTATCAGTGCCCATGAGTGCTGCCTATCAGTGCTGCCAATCAGTTTCCATCAGGGCTGCCAATCAGTGCACTGAGTGCAGGGATGGGGAAATGAACTCAGCAGCCAGGCACATTGTCAATGGGGGTGGGGGGGGGCGGGGCGGCCTGGTGGGGCACAACTGAAATCTGTTAATGTTTATTAATGACACATGCCTATCTTTAGTATAATAGGTAATCACCACACCACTATTTACAATAAACTACTGGAGGTAAAATAAAAAAGTGTCAGTAAAAGGCTTGCTGTTATGTGTTCCCACACCAGAAAAAAAAAAAAAAGCGCAGTGCTAACTTACCATATATACTCGAGTATAAGCCGAGATTTTCAGCCCTTTTTTTTGGGCTGAAAGTACCCCCCTTTGGCTTATACTCAAGTCACCGCCGTCTGTCTGCATGATCAGTGTGTCATGCAGACAGACGGCGGCCCTAACAGTGTTTAAACGCCGCGCCTCCTTGTCTGTGATAGGTGGAACACTATTTCCCAGCAGTCAGTGTTCCACCTATCATGGACATCCTCTCATCCTCGTCTGTGGTATGAGGATGAGAGGATGTCCGTGATAGGAGGAACACGGACTACTGGGAAATAGAGTGTTCCGCCTATCACAGACAAGGAGGCGCGGCTTTTGAATACAGTTATGACCGCCGTATGTACCGGCACGCTGATCGCTGCAAATGAGGGACAAGGAGGCTGCAGAACAGGACACCGAGGCTGCAGAACAGGACACCGAGGCTGTGCAGAACAGGACATTGAGGCTGCAGAACAGGACACCGAGGCTGCAGAACAGGACACCGAGGCTGCAGAACAGGACACCGAGGCTGCAGAACAGGACACAGAGGCTGCAGAACAGGACACCGAGGCTGTGCAGAACAGGACATTGAGGCTGCAGAACAGGACACCGAGGCTGCAGAACAGGATACCGAGGCTGCAGAACAGGACACAGAGGCTGCAGAACAGGACACCGAGGCTGTGCAGAACAGGACACCGAGGCTGCAGAACAGGACACCGAGGCTGCAGAACAGGACACCGAGGCTGCAGAACAGGACACCGAGGCTGCAGAACAGGACACAGAGGCTGCAGAACAGGACACCGAGGCTGTGCAGAACAGGACACCGAGGCTGCAGAACAGGACACCGAGGCTGCAGAACAGGACACAGAGGCTGCAGAACAGGACACCGAGGCTGTGCAGAACAGGACACCGAGGCTGCAGAACAGGACACCGAGGCTGCAGAACAGGACACCGAGGCTGCAGAACAGGACACAGAGGCTGCAGAACAGGACACCGAGGCTGCAGAACAGGACACAGAGGCTGCAGAACAGGACACAGAGGCTGCAGAACAGGACACCGAGGCTGTGCAGAACAGGACACCGAGGCTGCAGAACAGGACACCGAGGCTGCAGAACAGGACACCGAGGCTGCAGAACAGGACACAGAGGCTGCAGAACAGGACACCGAGGCTGCAGAACAGGACACAGAGGCTGCAGAACAGGACACAGAGGCTGCAGAACAGGACACAGAGGCTGCAGAACAGGACACCGAGGCTGTGCAGAACAGGACACCGAGGCTGCAGAACAGGACACCAAGGCTGCAGAACAGGACACAGAGGCTGCAGAACAGGACACAAAGGCTGCAGAACAGGACACAAAGGCTGCAGAACAGGACACAGGTAGGCTGTGACCCTCTTTTCCACTTACAGTAGCTGCTGCATTTCTCACCCTCGGCTTATACTCGGGTCAATAAGTTTTCCCAGTTTTTTTTGTGGTAAATTAGGGGCCTCAGCTTATATTCGGGTCAACCTATACTCGAGTATATACGGTACTAATCAACAACGTAACAATAATGGTGGAACCCTCTAATGTATGGAAATCTCATTAAACTTCAATATTACCACATTACCGGTCTCTGTGATATGTAACGTCACATATAATACACAAACTGAAAACAAGGCATACAAAATGATACTTAGCGGGGATGGTGGAAGCCCCTTCTATAGACATTTGCCATACAGATAAACTTCAAGTGCAATAATTTCAGTAATATGTGATTTCACATGTAATACAATAGAGAATAAGACATAAACATTTTTTTTTAAACTTAGCAGGGATGATGGAAACCCCTCTACAGATAATTCCAAAACAAATTAACTTCAAGTACAACTACCTTTTAGTTGGGAGGTTCACAACATTATAGCACTTTGGAATTTTTATTTTTTAGATTGCTACACTTAATTCTATGTTTTAGTTACTAATATAATGTGAATTTTTGCACTTGAAGTTAATTTTCCACCACCCTTGCTAAGTCCATCTCTTTATGGACCTTGCTTTGTGCACTGGTGGAACAGGAAGGGGCCGTCCTCAAACTGTTCCCACAACGTTGGGGGCATGAAATTGTCCAAAATGTCTTGGTATGCCGACACCTTAAGGGCTCTTTCACACGGACGGACCGTATGTCCGTTTTGCAGCCTTCCGTTTTCGGATGCAAAACGGACATACAGGTATCCCTATGGTATAGCGGGTGTCAGCGGATGAGCATCCGCTGACACCCGCTCTCATCCGTGCCCGCCATGCTCCGTTTCTGCAGACGGAGGAAAACCCCATTTTTTCATCCGTCTGCAGAGCGGATCGGGTGACGACGGACTCTACGGTCCGTCGTCACCCGATCTCCCATAGGGGAGAGCGGCGCTCTGACAGGTCTGTCATCTTCCTGCTCAGCGGAGATCGCTATGGCGATCCCCGCTGAGCAAGCGGCTATCCACGGGGCGGATCTGCACTGATCCGCCCCGTGTGAAAGAGCCCTTAGAGTTCCCTTCACTGGAACTAAGGGGCCAAGCCCAACCTTTGAAAAACAACCCCACACCATAATCCCCCTCTACTAAATGATTTGGACCAGTGCACAGAGCAAGGTCCATAAAGACATGGATGAGTTTGGGGTAGAGTAACTTGACTGACCTTCACATTAGAGTGGAGACTGTGAGTCAGGCCTTCTCATCCAACTTCAGTGTTTGACCTCACAAATGCGCTTCTGGAAGAATGGCCAAACATTCCCATAGACATCCTCCTAAACCTTGGGGACAGCCTTCCCAGAAGATTTGAAGCGGTTATAGCTGCAAAGTGTGGGCTGACTCAATATTAAACCCTACAGACTAATACTGGGATGCCATTAAAGTGCATGTGCGTGTAAAGGCAGGCGTCCCAATACTTTTAGTAATATAGTGTAAATATAAATATAATTATATATATATATATATATATATATATACACACACACACACGCATGTGTGTTTGAGCTTTGGGATGCACACCCTAATGCAAAAGGCTGCGCACGCCTATGACTCTAACTGCTTTACACCCACTATGCCACACAACCCACCATATACAGAAGCTATCTCTGGCCCTGGAGGTTCTCATTAGATCGAAGGAGGCCTGGGACCCTGCTACACCTAGGTGGATGCAGCATCGGACCGATGCTGCAGCTGTCTCCCGTCGTCTCTGCACTGAGAACCGAGCCACCGAACATCGCCGATGGCTCAGTTCTCACAGATCACAGAGAGGAGAGCTGCCGATTGTCAGTCGGCAGCTCTCCTCTCTGCTCCTCCACACTCATTGAGCTGTAAAAGGGGCGGGGAGCTGCCATCTCAGCGTCTCAGAATCTCAGAAGCCCAGCCAAACGAGCTCAGGCTGGACTACTCCTTTAGGAACACGCTGAATTAAGAAGCTGATTGGTCACTATGCACAGCAGCACCAGTTACTGTGTGCACCAGTTTTAGTACCCGCCCCCCTATGTATACCGGTAGCAATTAATCATGGGAAATTTTGAAGGTATAAACACACTACCATGGAATCAGGAAATGGGTTATTACAAGAAATGGAAGAAAGACTCTCTGTTGCCTAAGGGGGCTAATTTAGCAAGAGTGACAGATGAATTGCTTTTGGTTTCTATTTCTTTTATATCATGTCTCTACTACATTTTGCCTGGGTTTTTCCTAGGTGTGTAAAAGCTTAGCAATTGGGTAAAAAGAAACACATCAATAATATATACACTATATAAAGACATAGCAGATTATGAGACTCCTGTGGGGCCCAGAAACCCTGATTACACAGTGATACAGTATCTCACAAAAGTAAGTACACCCTCACATTTTTGTAAATATTTTATTATGTATTTTCATGTGACAACACTGAAGAAATTACACTTTGCTACAATGTAAAGTAGTGAGTGTACAGCTTGTATAACATTGTAAATTTGCTGTCCCCTCAAAATAACTCAACACACAGCCATTAATGTCTAAACCACTGGCAACAAAAGTGAGTACACCCCTAAGTGAAATTTAAATTTTTTTCTGTGAGATTCGGTATATAGGTAGCAAGAAAAAAAAAAGGACCTGCATTTTTTTGGCGCAGGGCAAAACAATACACAGAGCAAATGCATCTGTGCCTTGCAGTTGTCTACAATGCAGGTATGTTGCAGCTCAGTGTAATGGTAAATCTGATTGAAATTAAATTTGCATTGCAACACCACACAAATCTACAACATAGACCTCAATCTTTACTACATGAATGTATCTAGTCAGGGCTTTTTTTCTCAGAGAATAGGTACAGGAACTCCCTCCCTCTGAGTCACCTCTTGTGTCCACCCCTAACCCACCTCAGAGCACCATTCCTTGGTTCCACTTCCTACCCACCTCCGAGCACCATTCCTTGGTTTCACCCCCTACCCACCTCCGAGCACCTTTCCTTGGTTCCACTCCCTACCCACCTCTGAGCACCTTTCCTTGGTTCTACCCCCTACCCACCTCCGAGCACCATTCCTTGGTTTCAACCCCTACCCAACTCCGAGCACCTTTCCTTGGTTCCACCCCTACCCACCTCTGAGCACCTTTCCTTGGTTCCACTCCCTACCCACCTCTGAGCACCTTTCCTTCGTTCCACCCCCTACCCACCTCTGAGCACCATTCCTTGGTTTCACCCCCTACCCACCTCTGAGCACCTTTCCTTGGTTCCACCCCTTACACACCTCCGAGCACCATTCCTTGGTTTCACCCCCTACCCACCTCTGAGCACCATTCCTTGGTTCCACTCCCTACCCACCTCCGAGCACCTTTCCTTGTTTCCACTCCCTACCCACCTCTGAGCACCTTTCCTTGGTTCCACCCCTTACCCACCTCCGAGCACCATTCCTTGGTTTCACCCCCTACCCACCCCCGAGCACCATTCCTTGGTTCCACTCCCTACCCACCTCTGAGAACCTTTCCTTGGTTCCACCCCCTACCCACCTCCAAGCACCATTCCTTGGTTCCACCCACCTCTCAGTAATGGATACAGAATCAAGTATCAATTTGTGGTGCTAAGTAATTTGTTAATGATAGAAAGTAAAATAGATCCCCTGTAGCCAGCAACAATTGAGCACCCCCAGCAACAATAGAGTCTGAACAGCTAGCAACAATAGACATCTCCCTCAACAGTAGATGTCTCCCAGAAACGATTGTCTCCCAGGAGCATAAGAGTACCCCAGCAACAATAGATCCCCCACCAGCGACAACTGACCTCCACAGCAACAACAGACTCTCCCCCTGTAAAAATAGATCCCCTCCAGCAACAATAGATCCCCCAGCAGACAGCATCAATAGACCCTCCAGTACACCCCAGCACCCCTTGCCATTACATACGTTCAGAGCTGGAGGTGCTGGAACTGCGTTCCTGCTGAAAAAAAGCCCTGTATCTAGTTTAGTTTATGTATGTAAATGTTGTTTTATTTATCTGTCTATAATATACAGTGTATTGGTATCATAAAACGTTTACTTTAGTTTCATATGGTGAGTGTGAAAAAAATATTGATTTATTTATTTTATCACATGAACTTATATAGAGCTGACAATTTACGCAGTACTTTACGTACTGTAAAGTAAGTATACTCTATGATACATTCACATCAGTCCCTGCCCTCAAGAAGCTTACAATCTAAGGTCCCTAACTCACATTCATACATACACATACTAGGGACAATTTAGACAGGAGCCAATTATCCAACCAGCATGTCTTTTGAGTGTGGGAGGAAACTGGAGTATCCAGAGAAAACCCACAGTTGAAGAAAGAGTCTCCTCAATCAATCATCAGCAGATTCCTATACACAAGCTTTTATTAACCGCTTCAGCCCTGGAAGATTTTACTTCCTTCCTGACCAGAGCACTTTTTGCGATTCGGCACTGCGTCGCTTTAACTGACAATTGCGCGGTCGTGCAATGTTGCATCCAAAGTTGACGTCCCTTTTTCCCCACAAATAGAGCTTTCTTTTGGTGGTATTTGATCACCAGTTTTTATTTTTTGCGATATAAACAAAAAATGACAATTTTGAAAAAAAAAAAGCAATATTTTTAACTTTTTGCTTTAATAAATATCCCCCCAAAAATATATAAAAAAAATATATTTTTTCTTCAGTTTAGGCCGATATGTATTCTTATACATATTTTTGGTAAAAAAAATAGCAATAAGCATATATTGATTGGTTTGCACAAAAGTTATAGCGTCTACAAAATAGGGGATAGTTTTATGGCATTTTTATTATAATTATTTTTTTTTATTAGTAATGGCGGTGATCTGCGATTTTTATCGGGACTGCGACATTATGGCGGACACATCGGACACTTTTGACACTATTTTGGGACCGTTGTCATTTATACATCGATCGGCGCTATAAAAATGCACTGATTACTGTGTAAATGACACTGGCAGGGAAGGGGTTAAACACTAGGGGGCAATCAGTGTGTCCTAGGCAGTGATTTTAACTGTGGGGGGGTGGGCTACTACTCACATCACAGTGATCACTGCTCCCAATGACAGGGAGCGGTGATCTCTGTCATGTCACTAGGCAGAACGGGGAAATGCCTTGTTTACATAAGCATCTCCCTGTTCTGCAGCACTGTGACACGATCCCTGGGAGACCGGCGGATATCGAGTCCGCAGGTCCCGTGGGCACGGCCATGCTGTACGCGGTGGGCGCACGCCCGCTAGCCCCACCAATTATAGGGGACATACAGGTACGCCCATTTGCCCACCGCTGCCATTGTGCCGACGTATATCGGCGTGCAGAGGTCGGCAAGTGGTTAAAGTGTTACTAAACCCAGGACCCTGCATTCACTATATCTGGTCTCCCACAGTACACAGAAAATGGAAATGCAATTATTTTTAGTAAATATAAACTGCTAAATGCCTTTTCTCTTTAGCAGTATATAGCAGTCTTATGACTTCTATCAGTGTCTGGATAAAGCTTGTAGGAGGAGTTTTCATTCTACTCTGACTGACCTATGAGGCTGCAGGACCCCTAACCCTCTGTCTGGACAGTGCTGATTGGCCCTGTGCTGATCACATGCACCCCCCCAAGAAAAACATTTTTTTTGCAATACACACCAAACTGCAGAGTTCCCCCAAGGCTCTGTCTTATCAGAAGATATATTGGGCAGAGTGGAAGAAGGGGAGGATTAAAGAGGACAGGATCAGTCTTTTTACACACTGCACATGATTAACACCTTACGTTCCACAGTGAGTATAAGAAGCATGCTTTACTGCATATACAGACTAATTTTACTGTTGTGGGTTTAGTAACACTTTAACCACTTCAATTCCAGGCACTTATGCACCTTCCTGACCAAGACAATTTTCAGCTTTCATCGCTGTCGCAATTTGTATGACAATTGTCATGCTATATTGTACACCAATTTTTTATCATTTTGTTCTCACAAATAGAGCTTTCTTTTGGTGGTATTTGATCACCTCTGCGATTTTTACTTTTTGCGCAACAAATAAAAAAAGACAGAAAATTTTGAAAAAAAAAAAGTTTTTTTTTGTTTCCGTTACATTTTTTTGTAATTAAAGCGGAGCGCCACTCGTTTTTAAACCATATAAAAAAAAAAAAGTACTCACCTTCCTCGATCCGAAACGGCAGGTTTTTTTTTTTTTTTAAACTTACCTTTAGCTGTTCTTCTTCTTGTCATCCATCGCTTCCTGGTTCTTGGTCCCTCGGATATGGGCGGGGATATTACGGCTATTATGTAATATCCCCTAGCCCGCACTGTCTCCTGGGAGCTTGTGTCATAGCTCCCAGGAGTCAGTGCGGCTGCCTGGCCCGAGATCGCGCGAGACTTCGAACCAAACGTGACGTCATCACGACGCTGCTGACGGCGCTCTTATGAACGTTGTACTGCGCATGCGCGAGATTTCAATGAATGGGCGTCAGTGAAATCCAGGAAGAGATTTCACTCGCCCACAGCCAAGATGGAGAACCGCAACAGGTTCTTTCAAATGTCATATTTTCAAAGAAAAAACGAAAGGCACTACTCCTGCGACGCGGACTAGTGAGTAATTAAATGCCAATATATAATGTTTATTAAGGGCTTTTAAAAAAAAAAAAACATTAGGGGCAGTGGAGCCCCGCTTTAAGTAAGTTTTTTTTCTTCAATGACGGGCACTGATATGGCTGCACTGATGGGCACTGATAAGGCGGCACCGATGAGGTGGCACTGATGGGCACTGATATGTGGCGCTGATGGGCACTCACTGGCAGCACTGATGGGTACTTATGGGTGGCACAGATGAGCACTGATGGTCACTGATAGGTGGACACTGAGAGGTGGCACTGATGGACACTGATGGGTGGCACTGATGACACTGATGGGTGGCATTGCTGGGCATCACTTGTTTGATCTGGTCCATAATGTTGCCAGTCAGTGCCCATTTGTGGGCACTGATTGGCATCTATTGTGCATATTTTTTCATATGTGGATGGCCATGGGGTACATACCTGGCCATCCACATGTTGTGGACCTGGCGGCTTCCCTGGTGGTCCAGTGAGGGCATCCGTGGGGGGGCTGCGCTGATAAACAATCAGCGCAGCCCCCCCTGTCAGGAGAGCCGCCGACCGGCTCTCCTCTACTCGTGTCTGTCAGACGCGAGTGAGGAAAGGCCGATCAACTTACCACCGATCGCCGCGATGCGCCCCCCCCCCCCCCCACGGGCGTGCGGCGGCTGTTATTTTGCTGGACGTCATATGTCGCCCAGTCAGGATAACAGAACGGCAGCCATTCTGCTATAGGCCGGGTGGGAAGTGGTTAAGTATGCAGTCAACATTTTTAGTAATGTAAGGTTGAATAAAGTAATTATAAACAAACAGTCAATATTATACAATGTCAGCAGCAATGCAAGAACAATTGCAGACTGAAAAGCTGTTGGATATAATGAAATAAAGGTTCTTATTTGGTTATGTTTAGGTGTTCATTTTATTATTCAATGGATGGAAACATGAGCAACGTTTGTGCTTTTTGTCAGACATAGTTTATAGATGAAAAGGTGCCATTAGTTGTTATATAAAGAAATATAATGAAGCGATATGGATTACCAAGGTAGATAAAAAAACAGCAAATGCCTCGTACACACGAAGGGACTATCCCGCGGGATTGTCCGCTGGACTCGAGTCCGCCGGACAATCCCCTCGTGTGTGGGCGCCGGCTGACTTTTTGGCGCCAAAAGTCCGGCGGACTAGTTTTGTTTTAAAATTATCCGCTGGACTTGACAGTCTGGCGGACAATCCCGCCGTTAGTATGCTAGTCCGCCGGACTTTTGGCACGTAACTTCAGGTAGACGGAGCTAGCGAAGGCAGTGAATGCCGCCGCGCTAGCCCCGTCACCTGGCATGGATTTAAAGGGAATCCCCACGCCGAAAAAAACGGCGTGGGGGTCCCCCCCAAATCCATCTCAGTCCCGGAGGATGCTGGGACTGTGACATCACAGGGGAGCGGGGTCACCATGTGACATGAGCATGTGACCCTGTCCCCTTGTCCCTATATAAGTCCCAGCACAGCGCGGCTCTGGCATTCCGGCCAGAGACAGCGACGGGTCAACATCGGAAGAAGAAGAAGAGGAAGAAGAGGAGAAGGAAGAAGAAGAAGAAGAAGGCGGTGGCGGCGGCGCAGAAAACTACGACAGCGGCAAGAACAGAAAAGACCCCGGAAGACCCCCGAAGGTGGATTGAGACCCCCAGACGACGGCGTCGACGACGAAGAAGGTAGCCGGCCTCCTCTGCTCGGTAAAAGAGCTTGGTAAATAGCGGAGGAGTCCGGCGAGAAGACCCCCCAAGACGGAAGAAGACCCCCCGGAGCAGTGCAATAAAATATTTTTTTAAAAATTGTGTGTTTTTTTTATTTACACTTTACACCTTAGGTGAATGGGTAGGGGTACATCGTACCCCATACTCATTCACATAGGGTGGGGGGCCGGTATCTGGGGGCCCCCTTATTAAAGGGGGCTCCCGGATTCCGATAAGCCCCCGCCCGCAGACCCCGACAACCAATGGCCAGGGTTGTCGGGAAGAGGCCCTTGTCCTCATCAACATGGGGACAAGGTGCTTTGGGGTGGGGGGCCGCACGGCCCCCCTTTCCCCAGGGCACCCCCCATGTTGAGGGCACGCGGCCTGGTATGGCTCAGGAGGGGGGGGCGCTCGCTCGTCCCCACCCCTTTCCTGGCCTGCCGGGCTGCGTGCTCGGATAAGGGTCTGAGATGGATTTGGGGGGGACCCCCACGCCGTTTCTTCGGCGTGGGGATTCCCTTTAAATCCATGCCAGGTGACGGGGCTAGCGCGGCGGCATTCACTGCCTTCGCTAGCCCCGTCTACCTGAAGTCACGTTCTAAATGAACGGACTGCTCTGTGTGTGGGCAAGTCCGTTCATTTTCAAAAGTCCCGCAGACTTTTTCCCACGGATTGTCCACCGGAGAAGTCCGGGCGTGTGTGGGCAAGTCACATGCTCGGAAAGTCCGGTGAAGCCCCGCTGGAAAGTCTGGCGATTTGTCCGCTGGACTAGGTCCGGCAGACAAAGTCCGAACGTGTGTACGCGGCAAAAGATTAATCACTTCTGGACCGCCCACCGGTGATTCTGTATTACAAATAAATAAACATCACAAACATAAGGTGTCATAAAGGACATAATAGAAATGAATGATATGCAATAGATTTTATGTATACAAATCCATAAATACATCTTGAAAAGTTGAGTTTAAGTTTATTGTCAGTGAGGGGAAATGCAAGTTTATTGGTTTGCCTGACCTGTAGTAATCACCCTTCTAATGTGGTGGGACATAAGGATGTGATCCAGTCACTGAGTGATGTCTCAGTCATTCGTAATTCACACAGACACATACACGTGACGTCCTGCAAACGAGCTGTGACTAATCACAGCAGCCCCGGTAGTCATAGAACAACAATACTAACAGTGGAGGTCTCCAAACTTTCTAAACAAAGGGCCGGTTTACTGTCCTTCAGACTTTAGAGGGGTCGGACTGTGGCCATCGGAAGTACAAAATGTCCCAGCATCAGTGGGAGTACATTCCCCCCATCATTGGTGTCAGCGGGAGGAATTGTGCCCTTCATTGGTATTGATGAATAAAATACTTTCCGACAACAAAACCGTGGAATTTTGTCCGAAGGGCGTTGTCTCAAACTTGTCTTGCATACACACGGTCATACAAATGTTGGCCAACAATTACGAACATAGTGACATACTACGTGTTTTTTCAGCTCTTTAGCCCCACCATTTGGGCTCCTTCTTTTAATTTCATGTTTGTAGAAGTTTGGTGAGTGTTGATTTGCACTTTTCTTTTTGTGCTTTTCATTTAGCGCTTTTCAGTTCACTTTTTTATTTCGCGCTTTTCAGTTAGTTTCTGAACGGCCATTCGTCAACCAGCCATGTTGCGGAATCAGAGGAGCTATTGGCCTTGGAGTTATTGCTTTGACATTATTTTTTGGTTGAATAATGATTTGATTTGGTATATTTTCTATATTGTTGGATGCATAGAATGCACTTTTTGGTTAAGTTCTATTGGCAGATAGCATGTCTAATTTTATTTGTTTTCTTTTTTTAATGCACAATAAATAAATTGTGTAGAATAATACTTGGCTATGTGTTTTACTTCAAATGACAGTTTGGTAATAGGCAGTTACATTTTAAAAAAATACAATGTAAAATTGACAAGGGACACCAACATAGTTGTATCTTCGATCTTAAAAACTACGGGATAATGGTGTTGTGGTAACTTGCCCAAAGAAAAAAGAAAAAAAAAGCATAATAATATTATTCTTGATATCACTAGAAAAAAAAAGCCTTTGAAAATTTGTTTGTAATAACTCCATCAGTATCACCAGCAAAGCAGCTTCATTATTATCCCATTAAAGAAGAAGAGAATTGTGCGCTGCATTTGGAGATTTCATAATTTGCCGCGTCACGAATGTTAATTCTCCATTACGAACGCTAGTTTACAAGACCGACCGCTTCTGCTTTCAAGCATGCGTGTTTGTACTTTGGACTTTTGTCCGACGAACTTGTGTACACACGATCGGAAAATCCGACAACACACATTTGTTGGTGGAAAATTTGAAGACATGCCAGCCAACATTTGTTGGCGGAAAGTCCGACAACAATTGTCCGATGGAGTATACACACGGTCAGATTTTCCGCCAACAGCCTGATATAGAACATTTCCTGACGTAAAGTCTGATAGTGTGTACGGGGCTTAAGGACTGGATGAAAGCAAGCAAAGGGCCGCAGTTTGGAGACCACTAACTGTATATTCTGTCACTGTTGATGGGTATGGAAGCTGAACAATGAAGAAGCAAGGTAAGAAAACTATTAATAAAATGTAAAAAACTGCGCTAATCAAGAATGAATTGGATCAGTATCACCAGGCCCGTCTTTAATATTGATTGGACCCTGGGCAAAACTTTTCTTGGGGCCCCCCATGCAGTTTTTCTCTCCACCTGCTCTGAGATATACAGTAAATAGCAGCTAGACTCAAAATCAGTTTACCATACCAGATCAGGCAGCTATTGCGATTGGTTACAGACTACAGTGTATCATTACCGGTCACTGACTTGTTTCTAGAGGTTACAGCACACATTACAGCTCACTGATTAGTTGCTAGAGGTTACAGCACATGATTTCTGCTTGTTGATTGGTTGCTAGAGATTACTTTAGATATGACCTCGGGGGGGCATGATATACATATCAATACCGCCGGCTGCCACTATTTCCATATGAATGCCGGTAATTTACATGTAAACACAGGTGAGTCATCTGTACACATCAATAGGACAAAGCTGGGCAGCATTACTAGCAGCACTTCATACTGAGATATTGGGACACAGCACGGGACTAAAACCTCAAGGGATGAGGGAATTTAAACCAGGATAGTTGGCAAGTATGAGGCAGCTGCTTTGGGCCCCACAACAATGACAGGGCCCAGGGCAGCTGCCCCTTTTGCCCTGCCTTAAAAACGGCCCTGAGTATCACAGCAGCATATGATGTGGGATAAACACAAACAGAAAGGTGCCAATTGTGGCACCGGAGGGGGGGGAGAAATCCGATAAGTGGAAGTTCCACTTTAGGGTGGAACTCTGCTTTAAATTTGTTTTTCAACCACTGGGTGTTTTTTTTTTTTGTTTTGTTTTGTTTTGCTTTTTAAAAGTGTTATTGTCTAAACTGCACTTTTTAGAGTGTAGCAGAATTAAGCTATGGTGTATATTTTTTCTTTTTTTCTGGGTGACATGTAATTACGTCCCACAAGTCAAGCATCAATCAGCGAATTAAAGCCTTAAAATTTACATCATACCACCTTATCAGATTGTCTTCCAGCAAAAAAAACACCAACCTGGGCTGGGTTAAAGCCACATGCGATTTTTGGCTTGCAATCTGGTGAGGATGTTTTTTATAAATTGATGAAGTATTTTCCTTCAGAATTTTTTGACAAGAATCCCCAGTTATACAATTACTTGGAACTTTACAATCATAATATTCAAATACTCTTAATATAAATTTGGACATTTATTAGCGCAATTTTCTCTTTTTTAAGAAAACTATTAATGCCTTTGAACTTTGGTGGTTAACAAAGAAATCTAAGAATACCGTGAACAGCAAGGAAAGAAACAAATCAAGTCCAACCTTTTATTGGAAGCTCAGATGATTAAAGTGGGGGGCCCCCTAAAAAATTTTTTTTAAAAGTCAGCAGCTACAAATACTACAGCTGCTGCCTTTTAATAATCGGACACTTACCTGTCCCAGGGTCCAGCGATGCGGGGGAATGAAGACCCCCCCTCGTTCCCCGCTCCGCTCGCAGCGCCGGCATTCTTACTGTGGGCACCCACTGCGCATGCGCGAGCGGCGCCGCACGCCGTGATACGACGTTCAGTCATCTGTGACAGGTCCCAGATGACTGTGCCGCGCCGAGGGGAAGTGATGTCAGTGCCCGGGCACTGAAGGTGGCAGACCACAAGGGACCCCTAGCAACAGGCATTTAGAGGTGAGTAAAAAACGTTTTTTTTTTCAATTTTTTTTATGATTTTTAGGCAAATTTTTTTTTTTTTTTGGTGGAAGCACCACTTTAAACTGAAGCGGTCTTATTTTTGACAACTCGCTAGAAAAGACAATTCTGTATGGAAAATGTAAAGGGAAAAGAAGAGAACAATCAGCGACACAGTGGGATGCAGAAGGGTGGCTGAAGGAAAAGAGTTGGGGTGGGGGGGGGAGAATCAATATAACCACTTGCCTACTGGGCACTTTTACCCTTTTCCTGCCCAGGCCACTGTTCAGCTTTCAATGCTATCGCACTTTGAATGACAATTGTGCAGTCATGCAACACTGTACACATAGGACATTTTTATAATTTTTTAAGACAGATAGAGCTTTCTTTTGGTGATATTTAATCACCAATGGGGTTTTAATTTTTGCTAAACAAACGGAAAAAGACCAAATATTTTGCGTTGCAAAATCGTTTTGCAAAGCAAAATACCATGTTGCAGGTGGCTTTGTAGTGGGGGTTCTCTCATTCATGTTCAGTGTTTTGGGACATCACAAATAGTCATGACAAGTGAAAATACTAATGCGGAAAAATAAATGAATATTATAAATGAGTGGCTGCCAACATGAAAAGGTGTTCCCACACAGTGCTAATTGAAGACTAATATATGTGGCGCTTACTCAATAAACAGTAAATGTAATAAATCTTCAATAAACAGTAGATAATGTGATAAATCTTCAAACACAGTGTATAGTGCAAATATGCAAAAAGTGACAGTGCACAAATATAACTTTCTTCACACAGAGTAAAAGGTATATATAATATATGACCTTTTTTCACGCCTAATAAAGGTGCAACAGTTTCAAAGTGACAATGCAGAGGACTAAATGTGATAAACGTGCCCAGTCCAAAAGTTCATATATAACAAGTGCTTATGCAAGATAAGTAGAATCCAATAAATCCAAATGCTTCCACCATTCGTAGTGTGCCAGTGGTTTGCCCCAGCCTCTCACCTCAGACAAAGACCCCTACAGGTCTAGTTAAGCCTTTGTTTATACGTGACTCCAAGCTCCAAAGCAATGAAGTCCTTCTCCTGGGACATCCAGACAGATTGATAATAAGGCTTCCACTGGTGCTGATATTCTCCTTATAGATCCTCACTCCCCTCCCGGATCCTGATGTTCTTCTAGCTGATGTATTATTTTAACAGGAAGGCACAGCGCGATACATGTTTCTTTTACCCCTCAGAGACACAGTGGCGATATCCAGGTCGGAGGCTGTATGGCAGAAAGCATGAATAGTCCCAGGCGAACTCCCCTGTCTGGTGGTAAGAAGGCAAGCAGAGTAAACAATTCCAAAACAACCGTAAGGATAGACCCAGAGAACAATATAAATCAGGCATGTCCAAAGTCCGGCCCGCGGGCCAATTGCGTCCCATGTTCCGGTTTGATAGGGCCCCACTAGTAATTTGGATATATATATATATCTTTTGTGGCCCCCCCCCAACGAATCCCAGAGTGACGATTCGTTGGGGGGCCACAAAAGATATATACCGTATTTATCGTTCCTCGGTGGGGACAGGGAGGGATCAGGATGAGTGCCCTCTGATTACATACAGGAGAATCTCCTGTTTATTCAGCGTCCTCTTTAATAGGAAGTCCCGTCTCCTGGGCTGGCATTGGACGACTGTTCTATCATAGGAGGAGGGACTTTGTATTAAAGAGGCCGCCCAGTAAACAGGAGATTCTTCTGTATGTAATCTGTTGGCGCTCGTCCTACCCCCCTCCCTGTCCCCTCCGAGGCTGCAAATGGGCATGGATCACGCTGCACTGATGGCACTTGTGAGGCTGCATTGATGGGCACTGACCCTTATTTTTCTTCACAGTTCTTTATTTATTTTTTCCTTAAAACTTCCCTCTTAAAGTGAAGGTGCGTGTTATACGCCGATAAATACGGTCTATCCAAATAACACGCCCAAGCTCATCCTTAGACTCTTCAGCACACACCGCCACAAAGGCAGGAGAATTCTTGTTGGGCAGTGTATTAGTTAATTTGCAATTAGTTTTAATGGTTCAAGGAATGTCAGGCCAAATTGTCGGCCCTCATGCATGTTCACTTCATCAAATCTGGCCCTCTTTGAAAAAAGTTTGGACACCCCTGATATAATTCAATCTTCCACGCTGTCCGTGGTGCTGGAATCTTCGTGAAGCTGAGCTGAAGGTATTACAAAAATGTATGCAACTGAAATTGGAGTATTATTATACAGGATTTATATAGCGCCAACAGTTTGTTCAGCGCTTTACAACATCGGGGAAGACAGTACAATTACAATACTATTCAATACAGGAGGGATCAGAGGGCCCTGCTCGTTAGAGCTTACAATCTAGAAGGGAGTACAATATAAACAAAAATAGAATCCCTTTTTCCTAACATTTCAAACAGAAGGTAAAAATAATTAAAGAACAAAAAAACGCAATTTTGCAAGGCTTAAAGTAGAGAATTTGTTTGCTTAAGCACCAAGGTTATAAAACAATTGCCATTTTTTAAAAACAGTTTTGACTATTTTGCATAATTTGCATATTACCACAGTGCTTCTATAGTTCGTTTGCAGCCACTTCCTGCAAATTCTACAGTAGGGTGTCAAACTCAGTTTTATCATTGGCCACATCAGCATTATGGTTGCCCTCAAAGAGCCAGTTGTCTCTGTAAGACTAGATATCCAGAGCACCCCACTCCCCTTACATCAGATGTCACGAGTCCCCCACCCTCCCTTACATAACAGTACACTCCCATTACCTTGTGCTGCTGCCAGGAAGAAGCTAGGGGTGCAGCTGGGAAGCAGAAAGTGCAGGGTCTGGAGGAGGCCAGAGGAGGGCTGGCTTCAGCTGCCGGAGTCTGCTGAATGCTGAGACATGGGGAAGGCAGAGATGAGGGGGTGCTGCGGCTGCAGAGAGGAACAAGTTCTGTAGGAGTTCTGTCCTCTCTGCTGCCGACTGCTAAGACGGGGTGGGGGGTCAGAGATGAGCCTCTCCGTGGCTGCACAGGATCTAGGGGAGGAGTTCTGTCTTCTCTGTTGTCGAGGCATAGATGAGGAGGGTGCCACAGCTGCAGGAGAGGTGACAGGGCTACATGAAATGGCCTGGGAGTCTGGATTCGGCCCACGGGCCTTGTGCTTGACACATGTGTACTACAGTGATAGCTATAACATCAGAGGAACAATCCTGTATAATGTGTTCTTTAATTGCCACGTGTAGTCTCCATCTGAAGCTTGTGTGACATGGTGACAGCACAAGCACAAATAGAAGATCGTTGATGCCCTACTGTATATCAGAAGGTGCGAGAACAAGGACCTTCACAACAATGTCACCTGGTATTATTTAATGAAAGGGTCAGATTCAAAAGGAAGATTTTTTTCTCACCTCCTGTTGAAGTGACAACTATAAAAATATTTAAAATTTCCGATCACTTTCTGCCTCACAGACAAAGGGAACAGGACAAAGAATGTAAATGTCCCCAGCATGGACAAAGATAGCTAGGAATGGGTAAACGGTTCGGCTCAAGCAGGAGTTTGGGCTGAACAACCGAATTATCAGGGTGTTTGATCATTTGTTCGCCAAACGACCACAATGCACTGCGCCGCCGCAAAGTGCATTGAAAGCCCTGATTGGCTGAAGCAATGAAAGCTTTGCCCAATCAGGGCACAGAGCACTGTCAGAGCCATGATTGGACGCTGTCATGATGACTCTATCCAATCATTGCTGTTAGTCCCGCCCCACACTATAAAAGTATTCTTTCAATAGCGGCCATTTTTAGTGTGATATTGGCATGGAGACAGAGATAGAACAGGGCTCTGTTCAGTGCTATTAGACAGTTAGTGTAGAATATCAGTTTAGTGTGAATCTAGGTATAGTTCAGTGTGAGTGTAGTGCGGCCATTCATCTTTACATTAGTGTGAATTTAGGGATAGTTCAGTGAGTGTAGTGACTGTTTAACACAGTATATTTCATTGTGTTACTGCAAGTTTAACGTTGTATATTTCAGTGCGTTATGTGCCATTTAACGCAGTACATTTCTGTGTGTTACTGCACGCTTAGCGCAGTAAATTTCAGTGCATTATTTTCTGTTTAACGCAGTACAGTTCAGTGCGTTACTGCAAGTTTAACACAGTATATTGCAGTGCTTTACCTTCTTCCCTTTAACACTGTATAGTTCAGAGCACTACTGCAAGTTTAACACCATATTATGCAGTGCGTTACCTTCCGTTTAACACAGTACATTTCTGTGCGTTAGTGTACATTTGACGCAGTATATTGCAATGCGTCAGTGCAGGTTTACTGCAGTATAATATAGTGTATCAGTGGAGTGTGTCTGTGTAGTAGTGAGTGCTCAAGTTAAAGTGCACCAAACACCACTTTCTATTGATTGAAGTGCATCCATGTACACATTTTCACATCTATATTACATTGTGTTAATAAGCACCCCCCCTCCCCCCATGATGTCTTGGAGGACAGCAAGGAGAGGAAGACATTCCCATGGCACTGTAAGGGGGTCAGACAGCAGCGTATTTGTCCACAGGCAAAGGTCAGTCCCCACGCAGGGCATAATTTCCTCTATTTAATGATGTTGCCCGTGCTATCCATCCACAGCATGCAGAGGAGGTGGTGGAATGGCTTAATAAACCGTCCTTATCCTTTGTCACCCAGGCAGAGACTGGTGCACAGTTCACTGCAGCTGCCAGAGTGGCAAAACCTGCCTCCTTGTCCACAGCTATTCCTGCCATACCCCCAGCATCAGGCATGGAGGAGTTAGCTGAGTTATTTGAAAACAGCGTCAGCCACTTGCACCTTGACGATGAACAGCCATTACTTGATTCAGATGTTGGTTCTGAGATTGAGGTTGAGGTTGAGGAAGACAGGAACATGAGCCTACAGAGAGGCGAGAACACTGGTACAAATTGGCAGTCATATTCCTCCAGCCACAGCGTATTGCCAAGTTGTCTCCAGTGGTAATGAGGATGGAGGAAATGGAGAGGATGATGAGGTCACTGACACAACTTGGGTGCCGAATGGAGCAGAGGAGAAAAGTGAGGGTGAGGCACAACCCCAACGAGGCAGCCATCATGGAAGAATAGAGAGCAGCCACCCTATTCCATCACATTGTGGAGCTGTTATCTCCCGGCCCACTTCCCACAGCTCAGCCGATTGCACTATTGCAATTTGCAAACTTTGTCTCAAGCACATTAAGCATGGCAAAAACGCCAACCATTTGGGGACCACATGCTTGACAAGGCATTTAACCTCCCACCACTCAGCCCGTTGGCAAGATCACCTGAAAGCCACACAAAAGGGCCACAAATCTGTTCCTCCTCTTTACTCACCTCAGTCTGCCCCTGCTATACCTTATGACCTCTCAGCAGCCTCCACTGACTGGGACGATGGTATAGAGCAGGATGTCCCAGGTCCTTGCAACACATCTGACAGCAGAACACAACCAGCTGTAGACTATAGCTGGCAAATTTCTCTGCCCCATCTGCTGCCACGAAAAAAAATCAATACAGTCACTGACACCCACATGCCCAGCATCTAAATGCAAGCTTGACAAAGCTGCTCGTACAAAAAATGTAAAGCAGGCGCTACTTAAACTACATGCATCCTAAAATTGACATGTGCTAAGTGATAAAGATTACACCCACTGTGATAATCACTATTGTGCAATACCAAAAACAAAAAATGCAAAAAAAAATATTGCAAAATAAATTACACAAAGATGCTATGCTCACTGATAGAACACCAGTACCAACCAAAAATATAAACTTTTTTGGGGGCTTTATATATGCTTAAAAAAAATCTTTGTCTTGTTCCTTCTTTTCAGTCAGCAGCCCGAGAATTATAACCGTGAACTGGAAAGGGGCTCTTCCTTTCGAGACGAGTATGTTTAATATGTAGTAAAACAGATGTGTCTGGAATAGTCAAATGTTTGTATGAATTGTCATTTTGTATGCTACTAAATCTCTTAGTGTGTTTGGATTTAAAGAACATACGCTGTACAGGGCACACGTGCAGAAGCAGGTCTAACCATGGTAAAGAGAGCAGAATGGTAGACATGAAGCCGGAAAAACCCTCCTTCAAAATGAATCACTGAGCCCTGGTTCACACTAATGCAATGCAAGAAAACGCACAAGATTTGCTATGTTTCCCCGCATCGCACTGCAAGGCAATCGAACGAGGTGCATGCAATCTGATGCAGGTGTCAATGAGAGGAAGAGCGTCCCATCATTGGTGTCAGTGGAAGGAAAAATGCCCCATTGTAGGTGACGGAGAGAGGAATGGTTCCCCACTGTTGTGGTCAGTGGAAGGAATGGTGCCCCCCTTGTTGGTGTCAGTGGGAGGAATAGAGCCCCGAGGGCCACAGTTTGGAGACCATCAATTTAGTTTGTGGGATCCATTTGCCCTTAGTGCAGGCATGCCAGCAGGAGGGTGTGCTTATCTGAGAAAACCCTCCTTCAGGAGGAAAGAAAAAAAAAAATGGCCATGAAGACTCCTGGGATGTAGGACATCATTTGGGCCTAGGCCAGAAACCAGGAAGCAACTGGAGAAATGTGTGTGGGGGGGGGGGGGGGGGTTAGAACAAGCGAATATGATATGTTTTCCTATCTATTTACTAATACTAGCAGCAAAGGGATTAAAATAGTCAATGTTGATTGACAGAGTAAAGTTTCTACTTTAAACAAGCAATGCTGATCTTCTGTCTATAAAGAGAAAATATTCAATATTGAATAAAGATTTAAGACATTGATGCAGTGCACACACTTCAGTTTATTACTCTTTTATAAAGAGAAGAACGCTGGCACAGATTGCCCAGTAAATTATTATTGATTAAATGTACATCTAGTATTTTAAATACATCCATCAGTGGTTTTAAAAAAAAATATTTCAAGCTGTTACACACCATGATGAAACCTTAAAGGTTTGTGACAACATTTTGTGGGCTGTTGTATTCTACTACAGAACTAGCAATATCCCAGCAAACCAGATGAAGAATTGGGTACCAACAGGGGCGGACTGGCAACCCATGGGGCCACGCCCCCTGTCCACACAAAACACCACCTACTTAGGGCACTGCGCCCACATTACATACATACGTTCGTTCCCTACCCCCTTTAGCTGCAGTGGCAGCAGCTGAGGATGTACACATGGTGCAGCAGGAATTAAACCCCCTGTTGCTTTTGGTGGGTTATCACGACCCATTCAAGTGAATAGGGCCACTCTGCAAACACCCTGCAACTATGTGCAATGCACACAGTTGCAGCATGCTAGTGTGGGATCCAAAGGGCTTAAAGCAGGTGATGAGGAGGCAATACAACGCCTCCTCACTGCCCGTTTTAACCCTTTTTTCACTATACTGCACAAGGTTGCACAGCCTTTGCAGAGCAGCCCTATTCACTTGAATTGGTTACGCTTGGCGGGCACTCCACCTGCCATGCGTGACAGAGTGCATAATTTCTGCTGCGGCTGCAACATGTGTACACCCCTGGCCACTATAATTAAAGCCGGTTTGGTTGGGGGTGAGTAAAAACAGGGCTCAACTATAGGGTTTTACCACTCCCAAACTGTGAATGTAAACAGGCCCTTACCGTCCTGAGCCCCCTATCATAGTTGGTGTTTAGGGGACACCTGGGAGGAGGACAGAGAGAGGGGGGGGGGGCTGGGATGACAGCAGAGAGGGGGGGGTCCCTTTGATGAGTGGGAAGCAGCATCTCTTTGATTTGGTGGAGGACTTGTGATAGTGGAGGGGGGGGGGGTCAGATGTGAAATCCCCCACACCACCCCACCTTCCAGCACAAGTCATCTATCCTCCAAAAGCAACCCCCCCCCCACCCCCATCACATCACATCTCTATGTGTGCATCCTGCCCACCCCCTTCCTGGTTATTGTGTCGGTGTGTCCCCCTTCCCTATCAACAAATTATGTACAGACCTCAGATAACCAGTGCAGCTTTTGCAGTTAAAATGTCCCTCCTCCCGGCTGTATACATTGGAGTGGAGGAGAATCCTCAGTGGGCTCTGTGTGGCATGCAGGCTCAGTGGGGAGAGATGCCAGTGTCAACCACAGAGAGACGATCGCTACTTGGGAGACCCGGGCAACCCACAACAGATGTGGGGAAGGTGTCCCGAGTGCCTACACTAGCATGCCCGCCAGGCTAGTTACCAGAGCTCAGCACTGGAATTTGTTCCGGCACTGGGCTCCAGAATCAGCACAGATTCCTTGGGATGGAAGTACCAGGAGCTTCTCATGGGGCCCCCTACTGGCCATGGCCCCTAATGGTCAGTCAGCCCCTGGGTACCAAGTATTTTTAACCACTTGAACGCCAGGCCTTTTCTGACACCTTTTTTTTTTTTTTTTTAACAAGTAAAAAAAAAAATCTGTATTTTTTGCTAGAAAATTACTCAGAACTACTAAACATTATACAGTAGGGAAATAATTATTTGATCCCCGCAGATTGTCAATTTGCCCACTTACAAAAGAAATGAAGAGTCCATCATAGCTGTATTGTATTTTAAATGATTTTTGATCTCAACCAAAAATCCAGACAAAAACTGATTTTAGAAATGGAGTTGCCGTTCAGTGAGTAAAATAAGTATTTGATTCCCAACCAACAATAGTTCTGGCTCCCACAGACTGGCTACAGTATGTGCTTGTGTGGTACACAGATTAGTCCTGTCAATTTAAGGAGGAGCTCCTAACGACAACTGTGTTTATTAAAGGCACCTGTCCACAGAATCGGTTTCTTCCATTCAAACCTCCCGATCATGGGCAAGACCAAAGAGCTGTCAAAGGACATCAGGGACAGGATTGTAGACCTGCACAAGGCTGGAATGGGCTCAAAGACGATCAGCAAGAAGCTTGGAGAGAAGGAGACAACTGTTGGAGCAATTATTCACAAATAGAAGGAATACAAAATAACCATCAATCGCCGTCGGTCTGGAGCTCCATGCAAGATTTCACCTCATGGGCTAAGGATGATCATGAGAAAAGTGAGGGATCAGCCAGAACTACATGGGAGGAACTTGTGAATGATCTCAAGGCAGTTGGAACCACAGTCTCCAAACAAACCATTGGTAACACAATATGCCACAATGGACTGAAATCCTGCAGTGCCCACAAAGTCCCCCTCCTCAAGAATGCACATGTACTGGCCTGTCTGAAGTTTGCCAATGAACATCTAAATGATTCAGAGAAGGATTGGGAGAAAGTGCTGTGGTCAGATGAGACCAAAATTGAGCTCTTTGGCATTAACTTGACTCGCCTTTGGAGGAAAAAAAAAAAAAGCAGACTATGACACTAAATACACCATCCCTACAGTGAAGCATGGAGGTGGAAACATTATGCATTGGGGCTGTTCTCTATTAAAAGGTACAGGTTGACTTTGGCGCATTGAAGAGCCGATGGACGGGGCCATGTATTGTAAAATATTTGATGAAAACCTCAGCCAGAACACTAAAGATGGGTCATAGATGGTTCGTTCAGCAGAACAATGACCCAAAAAACATACCGCCAAGGCAACAAAGGAGTGGCTCAAGAAGAAGCACATTAAGGTCATGGAGTGGCCTAGCCAGTCTCCAGAACTTAATCCTATAGAAAATGTATGGAGGGAGCTGAAACTGCGAGTTGCCAAGCGACAGCCAAGAAACCTTAAGGATTTAAAGAAGAAAATCCCTCCTGAGATGTGTGCAAATCTGGTACAGTAACCAACAAGAAACTATTTTTATTTTTTACAGAAAGGTTTTTTTTTATTTTCTGACAACAAGAAACATCTTACCTCTGATTGGCAACAAGGGTTTCTCTACCAAGTACTAAGTCATGTTTTGCTTGGGGATCAAATACTTATTTTACTCACTGAACTGCAACTCAATTTATAACATTTGTATCATGTGTTTTTTGTGCATTTCAAAAGTCAGGAGATCAAAGTTATATACACACACTTTTTTTTAAGCTGAGGCCATATAGAATCAAACAGTGGTCAGTGGAATTTTTTTTTTTTATTGTCACAAGGTATTTGTGCAGCAGTTTTTAAAAACGCAATTTTCTTGAAAAAAAAAAAAAAGAAAGAAACACACACTTTAAAACAGCCTACAAAGCTCCGCTGCCAAATCGCTTTGGCAGCTCTGCCCATTGATTTAAATGGCAGGCACGGTTTAGACGCGGTGTATACACTGCTCCCGCACCACCCCAAAGACGCTGCTTGCAGGACTTTTTTTTTTTTTTTTCGGTCCTGTAAGCCCACCGCCCAAGTGTGAAAGCACTCGGGCTTTCACACTGGGAGGCTTGAGAGGCAAAGCGCTATTTTTAGCGCTAAAACGCCTGAAAAGCACTTTCAGTGGGAAAGGGGTCTTAGTGGGAGGAATAGTGCCTCATTGTTGGTGTCAGTTGGAGGAAAAGTGGCACTGATAAAAAAAAAAAAAAAAAGTCAAGCAAATGGCCGCATCTGGCCCCTGGGCCACAGTTTGGAGACCACTGTCAGAGATGTTCTGGTCCCAGATCAGCTCTATGATCAGCCAGGGGAACCACCAGCTTCAGTGCTGTGCTTCCCAATCGCTTAAAATTTTAATACCGAGGTTATGGCTGACATCTGCAGCCACGCGCCTGGTATGAGCACTTGAACAATTTCAGGTATATATAAAGGGATTGTGCAGCAACTGGTTATCATTAAAGGATTTTTGTTCTTCCTTAACCACTTGCCAATCAGCCGCCACAGTTATACTGCGGCAGGTTGGCTCTCCTGGGTGAACCATGCATGTGAAACTGTGTGCGCACGCCCACTGCACGCCATGGGAGCGGGTCCCGTGGATTCGATGTCTGCCAGTGACCTGTGATCGCGGTACACAGAGGAAGAAAGGGGATCTGCCTATGTAAACAATGCGATCCCCATTCTGACAGGAGACCTCTCAGAGATCTGCTGTTCCCAGTGATCAGGAACAGCAATCTGTCATGTGTCTGGCAGCCCAACCCCACCCCCCCCTACAGTTAGAACACAGCCAGGGAACAGTTAACCCCTCGATTGCCCCCTAGTGTTAACCCCTTCCCTTTCAGTGTCATTTTACATTGATCAGTGCTATAAAAATGTACTGATCAATGTAATAATGTCACCGGTCCCCAAAAGGTGTCACATAGGGTCAGAGAAGGGTAACTGCAGTTATAAGTCAGCTAATTTTAGGGAGTCAATATACCCATAATGCAAACTGCAGCAAGCTCCTGGGGCTGGATGCATCTAGATAGGATGATGGAGGCAGCAACCTGTAGCCAGGTTTCTATACCCCAAGATGCTAATGGAAATTAAAACAAACATGTTTCTGAACTTTAGCTTCAACAGAAATCATTTTCCTATTTTACAATTTTTTTATGGCACTACAGATTTTCCAGTGTTGCTTATTACCTATATACAGAAGTTTCCAATATTTAAAAGCATTAATTAAAATATAAATGATGCACAGTACAAAGTGTACAGTACCCCAAGGAAATAGCTAAATTGTGGAAGCTGTGCCCAAAATAAGAAAACAGATGACTACGACTAGTCACCAGTATTACTTCATAAAAAAAAATTAAAAAAAAAAAAAAACACAAAAAAAGTGAGTGCAGCGCTCACCTAGAACATGTAAGAAAATAAAAAAAAAAAAAATCTCGGCGTTCACAAGCTTCACCTGGCTCCACCCAGTGTGATCACGTCACTGCCTACCTCACACGTTGTGCCCAATTGGCTTTCCCAAAAAGGTACAGGGTGTGTGTGTGTGTGTGTGTGTGCGTACACGCACACACACACACACACACTTTATTTTATATTTATATATATTTATATATATATATTTATATAGCATATATATATATATATATATATATATATTCTTTGCATTTGCACAGGTGGTTGAATGCATGTTGTGTCAGCTGCTATCCATTGTGTATTAGGGTTCATAGCCAGAATATTTTGGGGGCGTATAAAAATTAGGTGTTGTATACACATTTTAGCATAGAAGGTTCATATAATTGTAGTCACTAGTATTGCCTGTAGGCTCCCTGCAGATGATACCACCCCCCATTACTGACCGATGATGCTTTGTTCTGTACTAGGTTTCCATGTGGTGGCAGAGCTCCAACCCCATCATCCCCCAGTGATCCGTGGGGTAATAGTCAAGGTATTGCAGGGAGGTGGTAGAAACACAGTTCCAAATAATACCTGAAGCAGAAGTAGGGAGATCCTTGAACTGCAGGTAGAGTTTCCTCTCCAGCAAGGAGAACAGTGAGCAACACAGTGACTTCATCAAATCTCAATATGAAATGCAGAGAGACTAGCAGTCAGACAGCAATGCCTTAAACAGTGCTCTCAAATATACAGTGATGAGGCTCAAGTCTCAGAACTATCTTTCTGAAGGAATCCTAGACTAAAAAAAAAATTTAACATTTTTCAGAGTACAGAGAGTGAGTGAGGCGCTGTTCTTATACACATTGCTGGATCGAGATGGGGCTTAAGTATGTATAAGAGGGGGGGCTGGGGGAGCTGCACCCAGAAGTTTTTTTTACCTTGACGCATAGAATGCATTCAAGGTAAAAAAAAAAAAAACCTTCTGCCTTTTTGAACCACTTTAAGGACAATGGTAGAGCCAAGGGAAAGTGAGCATGTGCTGCTGGGTAGGAGCCCCATTAAAAAGGGAACCTGTTCTGTCCTTAATGACTTCTGGCAGAGAAGACAATACTCCATCTACACCAGTCTGTCGGTCTGTCTTCGCACCTACTCAAAGCAAAGTGATCTCTTTCCAGCTTTAAACCTCAAAATAAATCCACATTTTGTGACCTGCCAGTTGCCTGACTATCTTTACCTTCAACACTTTCTCAGTCTTTGTCCTGGAACAAGCACGCAAAGTCTGAACTGCATATGTCAGACAGCAGCGACTCTAGAGAGACAATACTGACACCATAAGGTGCGGCAGAATAGTTTGACTACAAACATTTTTCAGGAGAGGTCCACATACTTTACCTATGAAAAGGTCCCCTTCAGGCATCATGCACATGGGCATACAAAAAAGACACTTTGAAGGGCTTACAGCATCCTTTTTTTTTTTGCCTTTATGTTAGTCTATGAGGCCAAGCAAATCAGGCGTCTATATCAGAATTTTAAAAGCAGCATTTAGGGGCATAAGAGATAAAAAAAGCAAAGCTGCATTCTGAGAAGAGTTTATGATCATAATTTACCTGCCTAAATGCACATGAACGTATGCACATGCACCTAAATTTAGTCTAGTGGGCAGAGTTATTATTCTAGCCAGTAGAATGCTATACACCAATAAACTGATTTAATTACGCGTCACAACAAGCATTTTTTTTTTTTTTTACACTTGATTCTTCTGCCATCTCCTGGCCGTAAAATCCAGCTTAGACGGGATTATTTTAACACGCCCGTGTGCATGATGCCTAAAACTTCTGTTTGTACATTCTACTCCTAATAGTCATGCAGCGCAGGGGATGTCTAAATAAAATCATGAGCACATGGCATGATCTAGAACTTCTATTAGGCATGAAAAGCTTTAAAAGGGGTTGTATAGTGTTTTTTTTTACCTTTACCTACAGGTAAGCCTATAATAAGGCTTATCTGTAGGTAAAAAAAAAAATAAGATCTCCTAAATCTGCATGGTTTAGAACAGGCAGCCTCAAACTACGGCCCTCCAGCTGTTGCAGAACTACACATCCCATGAGGCATTGTAAAACTCTAACATTCACAGACATGACAAGGCATGATGGGAATTGTAGTTCCTGAACAACTGGAGGGCCGTAGTTTGAAGACCCCTGGTTTAGAAGATATTCATTCCCCTCGCAATGAGCCGCTGACTGCAGCGGCACATGTGCACAGGGGATTCTCGGCTGAAAGCCCGGCAGACGCCAGACCCTGCCGGAAGGAAATCTCCCGGGCGCTTTCGCAGGAGTGACGATATCGTGGCTTTGGCTACTCACAGCGCCGGAGCCATGATACCCGGAAGACACGCTGAGGGAAAAGGTCAGCTCCCTCAGCGTGGATCGGGCGAGATGTCGGGGCCTCGTTCTAAGGTAGGTGCATACTAGCTCATTATGCCTTTTCCCTTGCAGGTCTGAAAAAATAAAATAAAAAAAAGTCAGCGGGTATACAACCGCTTTAATAGCCGCAGAAGTGAAAGTTGGACTGCAAAAAAATATGTAAAAAGAGAAAGCCTATTTATTATATAGATTTTACCATATATACAGAACAATGCAATTTATTATCCATATACAGAACATACAAGATGTTTGACACAATACACAGTGTGGGGCATTTTAGCACAAAAGTTCTAATATGAATGTAATGAAATATTCCTCTCCATCAGCAAAATGTATCCCTCCAGTTCCAGCAAAAAAATAAATAAAAAAAAAAAGGCGTGGCATTTATTTATTTTTTTCCATGTAAAACTTTTTTTTCCCCTTTTGGAAAAGATTTCTACCAAAAATGATCAAAAGAAACTGGACTGTGCATATACATATAAACAGTAATTTAAAACTGAATACTGCATTACAGTTGCACAAGTTAAAAAAAAAAAAAAAAAAAAAAAAAGGGAAGAAGGAAGGATGAAACTAGACATATGGAGCACAGAAGAAGAATAATAAAAAAAAAAAAGAAAAAAAGAAGAATAGAAGAAAGAAGAAAGAAGAAAGAAGAAAGAAAAGAATAGAACAAACCCAGAAAAGCCTGCAAGATCTATGAAAAATAATAAATGCACAAAGAAACCTGCAAGAATTCAGTTACAGTATATTTTAGGCACTATGGAATATCTCATCACAACATTGCCGACCTCATATGGATAGAGTGGTCTGCGCACTGGATTTTGTAGTACATTCAATATAATAAATGTACAAGTAAGAAATAAAGAGCTTTCGTATGTAATTTGTTTACAGGCAACAAATGTCATGTATCTACAACAAGCAGTGCCTGTACACATTACAGAGAATCAGAATGTTCCCCATCGCTACCACCAGGAATTGTATGAAGACTGTTCCAATATACCATTAAATATATTTCTGCATCAGAGGAAAGACTCCAGTACTTTACTGCAGGAACCCGTGTGCCAAAGTTACCCATGACGCTTCACACCTGGTGGCGTCTATATTTCCAAGTGTACGTGATAAAACTAGCTAATTTAATTTGCCAGTAGTGTCTATCCTCCAGACACCAGTTAGATAGCGTAGTCTTATAAAAAGGAGGTCTCGACCCATCTGCAGCCAACTCCAGAAAGGCACCAGCTTGGATCCTGGAAAAAATAAAAAAAATACAAAATAAAAAACACACAAAAAACTGTCAAAGTCTGTATACTAAATAATGGTCAACCAGAGTAAGATATTTAAATATCAATGTTCTACACAAATAAATTGATCTGAAAAGATCTAAAGTGGTTGCAAACCTAGACATGGACTATGAACATCCCCCTATAGTGTGTACTTGTCTCAATTACGAGCACTAAGGGCTCTTTCACACGGGGCGGATCGGTGCAGATCTGCCCCGTGGATATCCGCTTGCTCAGTGGGGATCGCCGGAGCGATCTCCGCTGAGCAGGAAGATGACAGGTCCGGCTCTGCACACTGTGCAGGGACAGACCTGTCACAGCGCTGCTCTCCCCTATGGTAGATCGGGTGACGACGGACCGTAGAGTCCGTCGTCATCCAATCCGCTCTGCAGACGGATGGAAAAATAGGGTTTTCCTCCGTCTGCAGAAACGGAGCAGAGCGGGCACGGACGAGATCGGGTGTCAGCGGATGCTCATCCGCTGACACCCGCTATCCCATAGGGATACATGTATGTCCGTTTTGCATCCGAAAACGGAAGGATGAAAAACGGACATACGGACCGTCCGTGTGAAAGAGCCCAAAGGGAGTTATTTACTAAAACAGGAGAGTGCAAAATCTGGTGCAACTCTGCAAAGAAACCAATCGGCTTCCATGTTTTATTGCCAAAAGCTTAATTGAACAAGCTGAAATTAGAAGCCGATTGGCTACCATGTGCAGCTGCACCAGATCCTGAGTGCACCAGCTTTAGTAAATCAACCCCCAAGTGTAATTTTTCTCTGCTGTCTAGTTCAGCATGAATCACGTCTGACAAGTTTTACTGACACCAAGAGAAAAAGGTGACAGGGGAGGGAGCTCCAGCAGACCTGTGATTGACAGCCTCAGCTGTATTCCTGTGAGCTTTGTGAAGGGGGGGGGGGGTGTCCCTTCCCTCCAATCAGCTTTTGGAGCTCTCCTTACTGAGCTCTGCAGTGTGTAATTTTAACCCCCCGTTTGAGCTCAGACAAGCTTTCCACATTTTAGACTTTGAACACATGTAGAGAAGACGACTGCAGAAGGAAAAAAAAATTAAATAAAAAAAAAAAAAAAAAAACACCACACACACACACACACTTGTGTAGGAGGATGCATTTAATCTCTGTGCATCACCTGAAACCAGTTACTTCATTGGGTATGTAAGGGTTTACAACCACTTTAGGACTGGGCCTATTTTTTGACACTGGTTGTTTACAAGTTAAAATTATATATATATATATGTGTATAGTTATGTATATATATATATATATATATATATATATATGTATATATGTGTATATATATATATATATATATATATATATATATATATATATATATATATATATATATAACACACACACACAGCTTTCTTCCATTTTAGTATGTTTATCCCTCTACTTTTTTTATTTTACCCTTTGTTCTGCACATTCTCTTGGCATATTTAAATTCAAATCTCCCCCGCTGCAGAAGAAAGCTTCACACTGGTACGTGCAAAACACCACATGTGATTCGCACCACATTCCTGTGCATGTCACATGCGATGTCTGCGCAGTGCAATTTGAGCCATACATTCTTTACACACCAGCACCAAAATGGCACAGGACCCCCCCCCCCCCCCCCGAACACCCATGCAATGCAATTCTGGCAATCGCACAGTGTTTTGCAATCTGTTTTGGGTGGTCGTTAATCTAAGATTGACACTCGCAGCAGACTGCATGAATGCCATGTGATTACCTTGCAGTGCGATGCAGGGAAACGCAGCGAATCTTGGGCGTTTCCTGCATCGCATCAGTGTAAACCAGGGCTCATGGAGTTTGTGGCTCTCATTATTGACCTTCCTAAACATCACTCTCATCACATATAACCAATGGAATCCAATAGTACAGATGAGCAGAATACATGGTACACTTTCACCTTACCTTCAATTTCCGTCCAGTACACTGCAACTTCTGCAATGGGGATCTTCAGGCACTGGGCTATATATAGGAGCTCCACATCAAACGCCCTGCAGAAGCAGGAGATACAATATATTGATCTGAGCTATGAAGGCTAATTCAGCTGTCATCACAGTTCTGTGCAGAGACCATTTAAGAGATGAGGTTGCTAATTGGTTCAGAATCCTCTTATTATGAAGAGAAAGGTTAATTACTCACATAAGAAGGTTAAAGCACAGTAGTGATTTTTTAATCACATCAATCAAAAGAGCTGGTCTGGAATGAGCTTTTAAAATACAAAAAAAAGTAAATAAATAAATATGCACACTATTTTTTAGATTATTAAAATAATCTGTCCATCTGAAAATGTACAAATTGGCTGATCCTTAAAGTATTAGTACTTGAAAATTTGATTATACTGATATTAACAGTGAAAAAAACCAAAAAAAAAAACAAAACACTTATTTAGGGGTTTATTAATACATCTTTACATCTTCTGCTCTATTCTGAGGCACAAAGCATTACTCTAAAGCAGAGTGTCAGGGAAAAACCTCAATAAAAAAAAAAAAATAAAAAACTAAAATTTTTTTTTTTTAACACACATACACACGTGGACCCCCCCCATATTAAACCACCACAATAAATAAAATGCATATAGAATAACAGCAATATGGGACTGCCAGTTCCCTTGGGGGCAATAGAGGACGAGCTGGCCAAGACGGCCAAGACAACAAGTTACCTTTTTTTTCCCCTCCACATATACTGCTGGAAAAACTAGGTTGCAGTCAAGTGGGAAGATACTTCTTAGGCAAGTAGATTACACCTATAAGGAAGCGCTTTCTGATCCTTATGTATTGCGTTTCAAATAAATACAGTGCATTTCCCAAAACAGAATTCTTCTTTTCATTTTCTGACCTGTATCAGGATGGCAGAAGGAGTCTGACTGGTTTGATACCTGAAGCCTATACACTTCATCCAACTGTTCATTAGCACTGATAGTGACATCATAAAATGTACCAATAAAACAGGCAAATTGAGCCATGCACTCATTTCCTCTGGATCCAATTAGACCTCAGCTCCAGTTTATGGTTACTTATACCCAGAGCCCCCCCCCCCCCCCCCCCCCCCCCCCCAGATAGTGCTATGTACAGCCACCCCTGGCACCAGCCTGTGCTCACTGACTTGTTATTTGTAAACACAGAAGTTGGTACTCGCTTCGGGCTTCATGTACACTGGCAGCCCCCGACCGCATGAAAACGCAAAACGTGGCAAAAACGCAAACCGCAGTTTTACCTAGATTTTTCTGCGATTTGCGGTTTCTCGTGGCAGGCGGTCAAAACTTTCCTATCCTGAACACAATTCTTCTGTGTTCAGGAGAGGGAGGATTAATCTCACCTAAACACGGCAGCTCCGAAACTTGCTAAAAGCCTATGTGTACATGGGACACAGGCTTATATGAAGTGGAGTTCAGGAGCTTTGGTGAAAAAACATCAAAAGCTCCTAAAAAACAAACAAAAAAAAAAAACACGTTTATGAGCTGCTAATGTACATGAAAAACAAGGCAGAGAAGGCGCTTCCAAGTGCAGTAATAGAAAATCTTGTGAAAATCAGGCATATCAATGAATCCATAATGTCCAACGGGATGCCTCCTGGGAGTAAAGACAGCTGCAGGTGGAAGTTCCAGCCAGGTTTCAGAGCAATCTTCAATGGTTTGTAGAAGCGACTGGGAATGCTCTGAAACATGCCCCACCCACTCTGATGTCACTTCCGGTTGCCTGGATTCCATGCTGGTCCTGACAGCACAGCTCTCCATCTTGGATAAGAGACCAGTGTTTACCACCGCTGGTCGACTGGAACTTCCACCGTCAGCTGTCTTTACTCCCAGGAAGCATCCTGCCAAAACTATGGATATGCCCGATTTTCACTTCCATCTTGTAAGTGTTTTTAACCCTTCCTTGTCATGAAAGGGTTTCATTACTGCACTTAGAAGCGCCTTCTTATCTGCTTAGTTTTTCCTATAGAGGGTGCTTCCATCTTCTGAAGTGCTGCATTAATCACATCTCAAGAACCAGTCATGTATGGTTTGTTAAAGTCTCCTTGTTATCCAGAGCGCCCTATTCTCCACACTCCTTGTAGTGTACATGAAGCCTTCCTCTGCCAGCTTCTGTGTTTACACATAGCAGTGACAGCATGCTTCTCCAGGAAGGAGGAAGTCAACCATAATGGCCTCACAGCAGTGGCTCCTCCTACAACCCTCACCTCCAGCTAGCGCTGTGGGCTTCTTTGTGTAGTACTAGATGCTCTATCACAGAAGGACCTCTCTCTGCCACTCTACTAGGGTGTGGCTAGAAGTGAATTTGGGAAAGGCAGGGCGTAGTGTTTGAGCAAAGCACGCTGTTCTGAAGGGTAAGGGAGGTAAATGTTACCGACCCGTGTTACCCACTCCTGAGCTCTGCACTTTTTGCATTACATACTTCTGAGCCCTGCAGTCTGGGTATTACATACACTTTGTTGTACATTTCATACTCCTGACCACTGCACACCGAGTTGTAGACCACAAACTCCTGACCACTGTACTTTAATGCTATATTTTGCATTTTTTCTAACCGAAGTGTATTGACTCAACATGAAGTCCTCATGCACACAGGGTGTTTGTTTTTTTGTTTTTCTCTGAACGCCAAAACTCCTGGCAGGATAAAAAAAACATGCATAAAGCTGTGTATTGCACATGTGTCTAGGCTTGTCAAATGTTTGGGCGTTAAAGTAGTACTACGGGCAAAACTTCCACTTTAAAGTAGAACTATGGGCAAAACTTTTATTTTCATTATGAATAGGGTAAGGGGAGATTATAACCCCTCAGATTTTTGTTCCGACATCTGTGTCCCATTTTTGGAGATTTTGCTTTACTTTCCGTTCGTCCTATAGCCAAACAGGAAGTGAGAGGAAATCCCTGCAAATGAAGGGAATTCCTTGGGGACCCCCAGGTCACCAAAACTATTGTCCCCATTGGAAGACTTCACCTCAATTACTTTTCTGAGGACAATCCAAAATTTAGGATTTTCCTTTTAATGATAATGGTAAACAGGACAAATGGAGAGCATGAATATCCCTAATGGGTGAACAGACAGCAATAAAAACCTGACAGGTGTTCTAATCCCTCTCCATTCTGCCCCAAAAAAATAAATAAAAAAGTCTTTAGTTATACTTCAATGGATTTCTCTGGCCAGAATGTTAAAGTGATATTAAAGTGGAGTTCCAACGACATGTCATTTTTTTTATTTGTTAAGCTCAGAACATTGACAAATAACACTCCCTTGTTTTTTAAATTTCGCCCCAGATGTCTTCTTTACTAATTATATATATATATATATATATATATATATATATATATATATATATACACACACACACACACACATACACACACACACACACACACACAGAGCAGTAGCGAGCAGAGGGAAGGGACATCAGGAGCCGCGGTGAGGAAGGGAAAGATTTGAAGGGACCACATAGCAACAGGGATTAAAAAGGTAAGGAAGTAAAAACACACACACACACACACACACACACACACACACACACACACACACACACACAGTCGCCAAATGTAATTTGTTATATTTGCTGCACAGTAATGTAAAACTTTTTTTATTGGTGGAACTCCACTTTAAAGTCTTGTTTTTTTTATTTAAAAAAAAATTAAATAAAAAAAACAAAAAACAAACATGTCATACTTACCTGCTCTGTGCAATGGTTTTGCACAGAGCAGCCTGGATCCTCCTCTTCTGGCAGCTTGCTATTGGGGCTCCCGAGCTGAGCCACTGCTCGGTGTGTCCATTCACACACGGAGCCACTGCTGGGCCCCGTCTTCAATTGGCTCACTGGCTGTGATTGACAGCACTGGGAGCCAAAGCATACTGTGTGGGTGCAAGGACAGTGGCATGTGTGCGTCCTGTACACACCGAGTAGTCTCCGTTTTTATTAATCATGTCCCTTTAAACCCCCCCCCCTTCCCCCACCCATTTTACTGCTCTGCCCGGGGGGGGGGGGGGGGGGGGGGAATAGGCAAAGGGAGAAAAAAAAAATAAAAATAAAAAAAAAAAAAAAAAAAAGGTGTACTTTCCTATGGCAGTCACACAAAGTATAAGGAGAGAAAAGGGCAATACTTTGTGTGCGATTGGGGATGTCTGAGAAACGCACAATATCGAGACAGCAGTGTTTAGTTAAAGATGGCAAGTCAACTGCTGGAGACAGAAACACTGTTAATATTTAGAAAATACCACCACATGCTAATCCCAGAGAGGGGGAATGTTAACAATCTGCTCGTAAAGATAAAAATAAATCTTCGGCTACATCAGGGTGTCCTGTCATCCTGACTGCATCACTGTGCACCTTTAAAAAGCATGCTTAGAAAACCCAGAGGTTCTTATCCCAATTACCAGCAACTACACACACTACAATTACTGGACAGACAAAGTGAGCAGATTAAATGAAGACAACCAGCTCATCATCAATTCATTAATCTGTAACACAGGCAGATGTAAAGGGGCATGTCCACAAAAACAATTAAATAAATAAAATTCACACACACACAGCATCTCACAAAAGTGAGTGCACCCCTCACTTTTTTGTAAATATTTTATTATATCTTTTCATGTGACAACACTGAAGAAATGACACTTTGCTACAATGTAAAGTAGTGCGTGTACAGCTTGTATAACAGTGTAAATTTGCTGTCCCCTCAAAATAACTCAACACACAGCCATTAATGTCTAAACTGCTGGCAACAAAAGTGAGTACACTCCCTAACTGAAAATGTCCAAATTGGGCCCAATTAGCCATTTTCCCTCCCCGATGTCATGCGACTCGTTAGTGTTACAAGGTCTCAGGTGTGAATGTGGAGCAGGTGTGTTAAATTTGGCGTTATCACTCTCACTCTCTTATACTGGTCACTGAAAGCTCAACATGGCACCTCATGGCAAAGTACTCTGAAAAAAATAATTGTTGCTCTACTAAAAGATGGCATAGGCTATAAGAAGATTGCCAAGACCCTGAAACTGAGCTGCAGCACGGTGGGCAACATGTACTGTGACATACTGAAGCAGAGCCCCTCCCTTTGGAGACTGGGCTGCAGGGCAGTATTCCAATATAATGACACCAAACACACCTCCAAGACAACCACTTCCTTGCTAAATAAGCTGAGGGTAAACGTGACGGGCTGGCCAAGCATGTCTCCAGACCTAAACCCTATTGAGCATCTGTAGGGCATCCTCAAAACGGAAGGTGGAGGAGCGCAAGGTCTCTAACATCCAACAGCTCCATGATGTCCTCATTGAGGAGTGGAAGAAGAATCCAGTGGCAACCTGTGAAGCTCTGGTGAACTCCATGTCCAAGGAGGTATTAAAGCAAAGCTGGAAAATAATGGTGGACATACAAAAATATTGACACTTTGGGCCCAATTTGGACATTTTCACTTAGGGGGTGTACTCACTTTTGTTGCCAGTGGTTTAGACATTAATGGCTGTGTGTTGAGTTACCGTATTTATCGGCGTATAACACGCACTTTTTCCCCCTTAAAATTGGGGGAAAGTCGTGGGTGCGTGTTATACGTCGATACCCCCCAAAAAAAAAATGACAAAAATGGCAAGCGCCGCTGAAAAATAGCGAGCGCTGCCGAAAAAACCCGAAGCGCGGCCGAAAAAGACCGAAGCGCCCCGGAAAAAGCCGAGCAGACTGTTCGGCTTTGCTCGTAGTCCCGCCTCCCTGCGCTCGCTCCGGAAACAGCAGGGAGGCGGGACCGCGAGCTTAGCCGTCCGAGTCGGCTCGGCTTTTTCCGGGGGAGCTTCGGTCTTTTTCGGCCGTGCGTCAGGTTTTTTCGCGGGGCACGCGACAGAGCGTCTCGGCGGCGGGAAATTTAAACCCGGAAAAGACTGAAAATGACGCTGGCAAGCTACAATGGCACTGGGCAAGGCTGCAATGACGCTGGGCAAGGCTGCAATGACGCTGGGCAAGGCTGCAATGACGCTGGGCAAGGCTGCAATGACGCTGGGCAAGGCTGCAATGACGCTGGGCAAGGCTGCAATGACGCTGGGCAAGGCTGCAATGACGCTGGGCAAGCTACAGTGACGCTGGGCAAGCTACAGTGACGCTGGGCAAGCTGCAATGACGCTTAAATGCAAGTTGTTTTTTTTTCCCTAAACTTCCCTCCTAAAACTTTTTTTCCTTAAAATGCCCTCCTAAACTTGGGGTGCGTGTTATACGCCGATAAATACGGTACTTTGAGGGGACAGCAAATGTACACTGTTATACAAGCTGTACACTCACTACTTTACATTGTAGCAAAGTGTAATTTCTTCAGTGTTGTGACATAAAAAGATATAATAAAATAATTACAAAAATGTGAGGGGTGTACTCACTTTTGTGAGATAATGAGAGATATCTCTATCTATACACAGTGCAGTCCACAGTCTCCAACCATCTCTTGGTTCAGGTCCACAGTCTTAGGCCCCTTTCACACTGGGGCGGGGGAGCCGCGGTGACGGTAAAGCAGCGCTATATTTAGCGCTGCTTTACCGTTGTTTTAACCGCGGTTTTCGGCCGCTCGCGGTGCGGTTTTAACCCCCGCGAGCGGCCGAAAAGGGGTTAAAGACCCCCAGCAGAGCGCTGCCGTAGCGGCGCTTTGCGGCGGTATTGCCGCGGTTTCACCGCGGTGTCCCATTCTAATCAATGGGAAGGAGCGGTATAGGAGCGGTGAACACACCGCTCCTATCCCGCTCCAAAGATGCTGCTAGCAGGACTTTTTTTTGTCATCCTGCTAGCGCACCGCTCCAGTGTGAAAGCCCGCCGGCTTTCACACTGGAGTTAAAGGGGCCGGATCTTTTCATGCGGTGAACAGGCGCTATTTTTAGCGCTGCACCGCATGAAAAACGCCCCGGTGTGAAAGGGGCCTTACTTAAACGCACTGTGAATAGTATTAGCAAAAATTCCATTTGGTGCACCTCTAGCAGACATGATACAAGAGATGAGATGCAGCCTCGCCAGTGCCCGGATCAGAGCGGCGATTTCCCGCTGTGTCATGGAGCGTAACTTAAATTGCCCGGGCCACAGTAACAATGTCCCGCCTTCTGTGATCACGTCACACTGATTCAATGTCCCAGCATTGGATCAGCGTGTCATCACAAGAGGCAGGACATTGTTACTACGGCCGTCCAGACAATTCAGCTCCCTGACACAGGGAGATTGCCGCTCTTCAGGGAGGGGAGGAGGGCGGGAGGACAGGACCTTGAACCGCCAGGATGACACCCCGCATGCGCTATTATCTGCACTTTTTCCCCCCTTTGACAATATGCTGGAAACACCATTTTCGGACGATATGTTTTGGCGCATCATATATAACAAAAAAATTGGTGATGCAATCTCAGTTTCTGTCCAAAAGAATCTTATGACTGCAGTTTCAGACAGGAACTTTGTCCTTCATCAAGTCGCAACTTGATATGCTTATTGGTTTTTTTTTTTACCAAAAAGATAGGTAGCAGAATACATATTGGCCTACATTTTACAAAGAAATTTGATTTCTTATTAAATGTTTATTGTATATGTTTTATAGCAGAAGGTAAAAAAAAATATATATATATATATATATATATATATATATATATATATACACGGTATTTCAAAATTTTAGGACTTTTTCATTAATAGCACACAAAATAAAAAACCCAGCGGTGATCAAATACCCCCAAAAGAAAGCGCTTTTTTTCCCCCACCAATAAACACTATAAAATTTTGTTTGAGTACAGCGATGCACGACCGCGCAATTGTCAGTTAAAGTAACGCAGTGCCAAATAGCAAAAATATGGCCTGGTCATGAAAGGGGAGGGGGGGGGGGGGGGTAAATCTTCTGGAGGGCAAGTAGTTAAATTCTGTTAGAGTCCCTGTCCCCACATCTCAGCCCCTAGCACTAAAGAGTACGTAAATGCAGAAGCCCTTCATGGGTCCCAATTATGCCAGGAGTCTCTAAAAGCAAAGTATTAGCTTTACTATGGAAAAAGGGAACTCTGTGGGGGGGAGGCAATTATGTGCTATTACAAATCTGCTTGTAAAGAACATGAAGGCCCACTAAGGGCAAGTACACTACAGAAAAACTTTCTGAAATAAAGAAAAAATAAAAAATAACCCCGCCACCCAAAAAAATTAAAATGTACCATTATCAATTATATTAGGTAGTTTAGTGTTAATCACACTAATATTATAAATCAAGTTTAAGTGGAAACTCACCAGCGATCAACATGAAGAGCTGTAAATGTGCGTGCAGCAGCTTCTCTTGTAAACAATTTGAAGCCACACTGTGTGTCTTTGACACCGCGCACACATAAAAACCAGACGAGGAAATGGAAGCCATACATAAGGAAGGTCCTGAACATAGAACGCTGAGGGGGGGGGAAAAAAAAAAAAAAAAAAAGAAGAAGAAGATGATTAGATATTAAAAAAAAAAACACCTAAAAAAACAGCAACACACACACACACACACACACACACACACAAAAAGGGGCCCTGTTTCCCATTACAGTAAAGCCACAGAATTTTGACTGATTTGGCATGGACCAGTTAAGATTCAAACCATCTATTGGCAGGCTGATTGTACCCAAGCTGATCCAGCGATCGACTTGGGTACAACCGGCATGTCAGATTTTCGGTATGCGATTATTACCACGGGAGGTATTCACCCATCCACACTGACTGCGTTGATGGGGAAAATCGAACATTTTTTTTTCCTGCAACCCATAGTCACAGAAAACAAAAAAAAAAAAAAAACAAAAAATCGCATCAGCTATGGCCCGCCTAAGCTCATGAGCCAAAACGTGTTGACTTAAAATGCATGGATTCTTGTTAGTAATAGTCCATAAAGATGATCCGCACAACAGTTATTGCTCTAAAAACTTATTTTATTCAGGAAACCACAGTGTTCAGTACGCAGATGCAATCAGTTGACGTGTTTCAGCCTACACGGATTAAAGCAGTGTAGGCTGAAACACGTCAACAGATTGAATCTGCGTACTGAACACTGTGGTTTCCTGAATAAAAAGCAAGATTTTAGAGCAATAGCTGTTTTGCGGATCATCTTTATGGACTATTAATCTCAGATGGGTGACTGTGGATCAGGCACCTGTGAGCTCTGCTGATGGTGGACCATATGGGTTCTAGCACTGAAATCTGTTTGTATTAATGGATATTTGTTGCCTTTTTTATGGATTTAACTTGAGAGTTCCGCCATAAACTAACTCTAAATCTACTGGCAGTCACATTCTAAGACTAATCTATCTAACCCTGTAAAGCAAAAATCACTATACATATCTTTTCTGCAGCCGATCCAATCTCCAGCGGTGGATGCTGTGTGCAGGTTATATCAGGTTACCATTACAGTCAGGGATTCAGAGCCAAGTTGTGGCAAAATCTTGAGCAGATGGGGGGGGGTTGGTACTTTCAAGTAGACGTAGCACCAGGACTCGTTTCCCCTGATGTTTGGTGCCTGGCCACTCCAGCAACCATTGCGATCACCTGGGCATGGAGAATAAGCCTTCAGCCCTGAGTAGCATGACTTGGACTATCCACAGTCCTTCCTCTGTCTCAAACAGAATAACATGGGAACAAAAAAAAAAAAAAATAAATAAAAAAGGGCGAGTACATGAAGCTGGGAAGAGTAGCAGTTAAGGGAGCCTGCTGCTTTCTTCTGCATGCGGAAGGCACGGGTTCACTTCTTTTGCATTTTAACCTTTAAGGTAAGGTTCTTGCAGGGGATATAGGGGAGCAGTTTTATATTCGTATTTTGCACTTTGAGGCAATTAAAATTAAATCATGCAACCAGTTGTGCGTTTCAAAATTTGATGAAAAATTAAAATGCCGTTTCCTTGTACTAATGGAAGCACCAAAGACGTGATCTATCTATACTGTCTGTGTAGAGAACAAAGCCAAGAGAGGTCAGTTACTGCTTTTTCTGTAAAGAGCTAGAGGTAAATGTTCAGGTATTCTTAGCTTTACATTTTGGTCAAGGATATTACCCATCTACAGGGACGATTTCCCAATTTTTACAACATTGAAGATGATGGTGTGATTATAACAAGCAAATCCTCTAAGGTAGCTTCTGAAATGTCCAGTAAAGCAGCAGGCAATAATCTTCAATGAACATTTGCTAAAGCCCTTGAAATGTATATAACTGGCAGAGCTGAGGTTTTTCTCTCCACGAAACATTGGACAATACAAGCAAAATAGCCAATGTTTTTACCTTTTACTTTCTTTCATAAATATGGTTAATAAAAGGGTTCAATACTGTAAAATGTTTTACCTGGGCTATAGAATCCTTCTCTAGGTGCGCTCGTGACCCGCACGATATTGCCAAGTTATCCTAGTTTGAAAAACAGAAACATCTTCTAATGATTGTAAAGTTTGCAACATTAGCATCAGAGAAGCACATCTAAAATGTATAAAAAGCCAAATTAAACTCTAGTTTAAAGTATAACTAAAAGGAAAACATGTTTTCTTTAGTTTTGGATAGAGTGGAGAGAGATTAGAACCCCTGTCAGTTTTTATTACTGTCTGTGCACCTGTATAGGAGATTTGCCCTGTTCACCATTATCATTGTAAGTGAACGTAGAAGACAATCCCAAAATGTTGGGATGTCCTCAGAACATGAAGAGTGGGGATGTCCTTCAATGCAGTCATTATTTCTGGTGACAACCAGGGATTCCCTCATTTAGAGGGATTTCCTGTCACTGTTTTTGGCTATGGGACAGGAAGTGAAAAGAAATCTCCCTAATGGGACACACATGGCAAACATAAACCAACAGGGGTTATAATATTATGTTACATATATTATACCATATTCAGGGTGTAACATGTTAGGAATGCACCGGACCCTGCCATAAAGCCATAATAAAACACTCACTGGCCAGGGTTTTAGACTCTCAAGTCCATCTTCAACACTTTTTAGATCTTCAAACCTGGTGGCACCATCAGCATCTGCCATTAACACAGTCCTGCCTCGTGACACCAGAATTCCCTAAAAAGATATAAAACAAAATAAAAAAAACTCCTGATGAAAAAAATAAAATTATATATATATATATATATATATATATATTATATATATATATATATATATATATATATATATATATATATATATAAAAAAATAAAAAAAGTGTAGGAAGCTTACACACCACATAAAGGAGTATATATCTTGTGAGCTCCGTTCTCTGCAGCAGTAGAGGCCATTCCTGGCTAATGGGAAGGAAGATGGGACCCTGCTGGTCATGTGACTAGCTGGCAAACAGCTGAATTTTAGATACTTATGGTAATTTTAGGGATAGCCTTAAACAGCATTTGAGTTTTTAGGAAGAACCCCCTGCTAGCTTCAAAACCCCGGTGGAAACTTGTTGGAACAAGGTGCTTCACTGGTTCTCTCTACCAGACTGAGGCTGCTGGGGTTTGGCATTTCAAAGCTCCAATTTTTTTCTCTGCTTTGGGTTTACCCTCTTGTGCTACTTTTCAGAATATTCTCCATCTGTGTAGCTAAAACATTATGTTAGGGTTGTAGGACAGAATACTCCTACTGAAACTACAGGTGTCAATGGTCTTCATATTTCTGACAAAAGCATTGCAGAGGCCACTTGGACTGAGACAAGTGACTGGCTATTGAGGGTCTATTCTACCAGGATTCAAATGTAAGGATCATTGTTCAAATGTAGCCTTACGTTTCACTGCAGCTCTTTTAGGCTTCAGGCATAACTGTGAGGAGCTCCCAATACATACACAGGGGTTTATTTACTAAAACTAGAGAGTGCAAAATCTGGTAGCCAATCAGCTTCTAAACTCAGCTTGCTCAATTAACCCCTTAGAGCCCTTTCACACTGGGGCTGGTGTCGGTCGTTAAAGCGGCGCGATTCGGCCGCTAGCGGGGCGGTTTGCTGGCGCTGCCCCATTGTTTTCAATGGGCAGGAGCGTTGCATACACCGCTCCTTCAGTGCCTCGGTGTGAAAGCAGTCTTAGAGCAAGCACCTGCTGGCCCTCACTTGTCAGGTGGAAGAATTCGGGCAACTCCGCTACCATCTGATTGCTCAACACAACTGCGGGTTAGGCCCCCCCGCTATGTATCCCAGGCTCCACTTGCTTGCATGACGTCACTTCTGGGTCCCTGTTTACAGTTTCCCCGGGAAACAATGTAATGTAGTGCGATCTGCACTGCATTACATTCAGTGGAGCTCACGGGTAGACAGGCAGGGTCTTTTATACCCTGCATGTCTCACTAAAGAGAAACACACACACACACACACACACACACACACACACCTGTAGTCCCCTATGTGATGAAAAAAATAAAAAACGCAAGTATGTTTACATTACAAACCCTGCGCACGGCAGAATGAGAGCAATAATTCTAGCACCAATTCGACCTCCTCTATAAAAGTACCCTTTCCCACTGAGGCGCTTTTCAGGTGCCTTCACACCAAAAAAAAAATAAAAAAATAAAAAAAAAATAAAAATAAAAAAAAACACACTAAAAAGCTCACGAAAACCTATTTCCATTAAAATCAATGAATGCTTTTACACTGGGGCAGTGCACTGGCAGGGCGGTGAAAAACGCCCCTCTCCATTGAAATGAATAGAAAGCTCTTCTAAAGCGTTCTGCGTTTTATTGGAAGTTTAGAAGCGCCTCAGTGTGAAAGGGGCCCAAAACTAACCTGATGACCTATAGAGGGCTTCTAAGGTGCCGTCTATAGAAAATATAGGATACTGAAGTTTGGCTCCTTACCTTTTAGCTGGCTCCTAGATTCACAGCAAATTTGTCAAGTCCTGCCAAAGTGTATTAACAACTTGCAAACTTCAATTCTGGATGAACACCGATACGTGATACCACTATCCTACAACTTTCCTGACTCTGCTCGCTGCCATAAAGGGATTTTCTAGGGAGGTGGAAGCCTGTAAGTTTGCGATTCCTCAAAGTGGGAAATCACCTTAATCCCTTGAAGTTTTACTACAGTGCCACCTGCTGGTCAAGCCTGTTATTGCAGCACAATCTGAAAACAGTATGTGGAATGGCTGGCTGCGTTTGTTTCTTGCCTGCAGACCATGAGTATCCAAAACAGATTATTCGAAAATGTAAATGCACAATTATAGTTTTATTTGTAAACCAAGTTATTATCCCTGTAGTTGGTTGTCAGACATGCAAAACTTGCGGGATTACCTAAGAATATTTCTGCAAATAAGAATACATACACATTTTATATGGGTTCACTACACAAAATCAGGCACAGCAGAGAGCGTTGTAGGGAAAAAAAGGGTGCGGTTTATTTTTGCTATATGCAGTGAAAAATAAAACAGCAAAAAGAAACATGAAAAGAAATCCTGGTCAGCTTGACCGCTTACTACACACGTAGATTCCCTAACAACTGGGTGCAGCCTTGTGCTACCCCAGTTCCTAGCTCTCCATTTTAGAAGTTTGCCACACAGAACAGATACCACACTCCCAGTCTACACAAACACAGAACTGGTTCCAGGATGGAGCATCTCCCCAAGAATGCTGGGGTTTTTTGTAGAGGTCCTAATGAGCCCACACACTTCAGCTGGGCTCATTAACTGTTCCCCTGCAGGACTCCCAGCACTCCCTCTAGTGGTATAAGTCAGCATAAAGCCTGAATCTAGGGTATACATATTTTCCATCCTGGATGCAACACACACACACACACACACACACACACACACACGTAAAGAACCAGCATGTTTATTATGAAGTACAACAATGACTTCCAAAAAATATTCTTCACTAACATCAGAAAATTTCCATAAAAAGAACATTTTTTAAATTACACTAACCCACCCTTCCTAGCCCTTTCACAATCTCACCCCAGATGTTTATTTGCCTCAGGTAGTCAGCCGTGGCAATGTTTACAGCATCTCGCTGTAATTTGTCCAATGCTGGCCTGCAGATGTTTGGGAGACATCCATGTACAAGTCTATGATTACTATGCAGGTGTGTCAGTGTTGGGGAGAATGGCAGCTAAACGCAGTCTGCCTGAGGGGAGTAAGCAGCTGCGGGCGTTATAGTATATACAGTAGGAGCTTAATATAATTTTTAATGAAAGCCCCCCCCCCCCTTAAAGGCTAAGTTTACCTTTTGAACATGTAACACCTGTATGTACTTAGGGTGTAACATCTTCCAGCACAGCACACACCCCCACCCCTGAGCGGGCGGGGATTCATCTCCCCCATAGCTGCTGTTACATTTAAAAATCGGTGTGGCTGTGCATGGCTCCACCCACGCAAACACGTCATTCGTTCACAGTGAACTGTGGCTCGTGGCAGTCAGTGTGTAGTTCTCAATGGACTATGAGCGAGGTGATCGGCACACTTGTAGCCTAATTACTCTTCCTCCAGCTTTCTCACTGAAAGCACATACAAAAAAGGTAGAGCTGCACGATTAATCGTTATCGCAATTTTTTTCCCCCTTGCGTCCTTGACAAAGTACCAGATTCTTTCTATACAGAGAATTCTCTCTGCTCTGCGGAAGCCGACAGCCATCAAAAGAAAGGAGAGAAAAAAATAAACGAGCAGTCTGCCAAGAATCACAACATTCTTTAGCAGTGGAACCAAGTATAAAACATTGTAACAATTTGTCCTTTAGATCAAAGGAATACACTTCAGTGTGTAAAATTAGGAAAGTTTAACCACTTAAAACACAAACCTTTTCTTTTCATTTGTTGGTTTCAAGTTAAAATCTTTTTTTTTTTTGCTAGAAAATTACTTAGAATCCCCCAAACAATTATATATGTAAAGTTAGCCCAATTTTTTTTTAATAATGTGAAAGATTTTACGCCGCAAGAATCGTGATCTTTATTCTAAAGCAAAAAAAAATTGCGATTCTCATTTTGCAGAAAGCTGGAGGGAGAGTGTGCAGAAGCCTGACATGATCATAGGTGCAATGCTTTTCAGGCTTCTGAAAGGGGGAAAAAAAATAAAAAATTATGCATACATTTGTTTTCTGCAAAAACCATGGGCATTTATTAACTTCTCCTAAAAGGTGACCTTATCCTTTAAAAGGATAGTCAATGTTACTCAAGTTTGATTTTTAGGTGCTTCATCTTAAACTGCATGTAAACCCTGTAGGGATGAGCTGTCGGGATGAGAAGGGGAGGTGCTCTGTAGTTCTATGACACTTTCTGTCCTAGGGTGACAACACTTCATGAATACAGTGAGTGAGCACTATTAAATAATAAAATAAAATATCACTGGACCAATGTCAAAGCATTCACCCAGCCATAATGAATTTTGCCTAGGATTTGTCCAATTTAATTTCCTATGACCTTCAGCTTCATCTAGTGGCCAGAATGTGGTATTTTCCTATTGTCCCGATTGTGTAAAATACCACATTAT